>JAQPPZ010002621.1:1200000-1800000 GCA_028583015.1 Wollemia nobilis
AAGAGTAATGTGGGATAATAGTTTCCCTTTAATTAACTAAAATTTTGTTAACTTAAAAACTGTGCAACTCACCAAATAGATATTTCCAACATGTGGTGGAAACATAGGTGTCTACATGGACAATAGTGGTCATAATGATATTTTAACAAGATTCAACAACCTATGTACCTTTAACTAGCACATCGCCCACCAGGTGGTGTAACTCTTCAACCACCACCTGGTGGTTGAACAATGTAGGGAGACTTACTCCATTTAATGACCACATTGAATCGATCATATCCCATGTGGGGAAATTCTCATGAAAGCCCTTTCATGGCTTCTGTCTGAGTGAGGTAAAGCACTCACCATGGAGCTTTGGCTACTCTGGGGCCAACATAGGGAGGTTACAAACACCTCCATCTAGT
Source organism: Wollemia nobilis (assembly GCA_028583015.1). Classification (NCBI taxonomy): domain Eukaryota; kingdom Viridiplantae; phylum Streptophyta; class Pinopsida; order Araucariales; family Araucariaceae; genus Wollemia; species Wollemia nobilis. Next base: position 1,200,405 of record JAQPPZ010002621.1, read on the forward strand.
GTCTTTGTTTGGATGTATTCAAAATTTAACACACTGTACTTGTCATATAGCATATATTCTACCACTAGTGGTAGGGGCCACTTGATCCTATCCTTAGGGTTATGCATAAGGGGTTGGACTCAAAATGTACTTGTAAAAAAATGGCAAATCCTAATAAAAATCAAGGTGAATCATGGCAAACCCAAAGCAAATCAAATCAATCATCTTCACACCAAAATTTGGTGCATTTAAAGCCCTAAAAAATAAGGTTATATTTGGGAAAAAAATTTACCTATTAAATCACCTTATAACTTCATAAAAATTCCACCATTAGATCAGGATCAAAACAAGCTTTCCAATGAGTACAAATATGCCTATGTTTGAATATATATTATGGCAAATTGAACCTAAGAAATAAATTGGTCCTAAAAATTTTAGGCAAATGGGCCAACATCGAGGGTCCTCATATTCACAAATTTTAAATTTTGAAAATCCTAATATTCACCCAATTTGAGAATATTCGCCACTATGCATAACCCTGCCTATCCTCCTAGGTGACATTGGAAGTAGAAAGGGATTAATCAATTTGATTATCCACCCGAAGTGATGCAACAGATAGAGTACCAATTTTAGTAGCCCTCAAGCACTCAGGTAAGGTAATTTTAGGTTACAATAGTAGGGATTTTAATAACCCACCATGTCCCTAGGGTTCATATATATATATATATATCCCATGCAAATGGAAAAGGAGTTTGGATAGTGGAGAAACCCATTGTGGCTTCTTGTTCAAAGGTTTTATTAAAAGTAGAAAGGATCTGTTGGTGGTATTGACAAGGGGGTTACTGCACATAATTTTAGCCTTTAGGTCATACCTACAAATCCACTCAAGGCTACCTTTGCATGTGCAGGGCAGAGGGATACTGGTATAAATTATTTCAATCTGAGGTGTTCTGTACAAGCATATGGAATCTATAAAGGATGTAAGAGGATAACACAAAATTGATGTTATAGAATAGACCAAGTGTAATATGAAATAGTGCAAATATCAAGAGGTTTCAATTATATCAAATTAGGATTTGAAAATCTTCTTAGCCACTAATTACCCATATAAAATTGCCTACAGAGGTATAATACACATAAAATATCCTCAATTATGTTTGCACCTAATACATGTTATAAATGTGAGCACGATGTTTATTTACAACCATCACTACAAGGGGGTTCTATAGTGGGATTGGAAAATTCCCCTATTATAACTGTAAAAATTACATAGAAGGCTGAGTATGAAATTCTTATATCTTCCTTCCTAGCATGGTCAATATATGGGAAGTGTTAAGTCTATGTTTCGGTTTAAAATAAGTAGATTTATTTTAATCCAAATGGAAGTGTGCTAACTGGTTTTAGGAAACACTTCATCGTCATTCATATTGTAGAACACCAAATGTGGATATCCCACACTTTATATTCTATGAGAAGAGGAAACTATAAATATGCTTACATGTTGGTAAGTAAGTAGCCAATGAATGGTGGTTATGGAACCATAGATAGTAATGGTAGCGATGACTTTAATCTAGAGAGGAAGTCTTTGACCAAGCCAGTGATAAAATTTATTCACAACAATTGCCCAAAAAATAATGATCATCCAAATAAAGTCATAAAGTTCCCAATATGGATTCTAATTGTGCATTTAGAGCATAGCAACACATTCTTTGATTAAATGGATCTAAAGAACCTATATATAAAAATAGTAGGCTTAAAAATTTACGTATATTGAAGCATAATGGTTGTATATATAAAATGTGCATAACCATTCACATTAAATGTGCATAACCATTTGAAGAATATAAAGGTTAACATCAATACCATACATTCTCAAACTACTACTATAAAAATTTACTAAAGCAACACGTATATGGATAAATCCACACCTTATCCTCAAGCATGGTAGGGATTCTTCCTATCTCTAAATATCCCTCTTTTAAGATTGTTTTCCTTAAAATCATTCATCTAGATCAGAAGCCCTTTTTTTTTAAAGACTTAGTACTCTCATAAGGCTTTTTTATTTTTGATCTACCAAGGTAGAGAGCATACTCCCTAAGCCCAATATTTTCTGCCTTCTCAATTACTTGTCTCTACTTTTATATTTTTTTCCAACTCCCCTTCTTTCATGAGCAATAAGGTGGATTTATTATTAAAATAATAAAAGGATCCTTTTTGGGATCAACCCAAATAGTGAGATTCCTTTTTATTATTAAAAATTAGGTAAAGGGGAAAAAGGAGATAAGGTAGGAGTACCTTGTTCATTTTGGCCTTCCATTTTTCCTAGGGCTACTTACAAGCTCAACCTTATCACTATTTGGAAGGAGTCATGTGGAATGGAGAATAGTTTTTACACTAAAAATATATACATTTTTTTTTTAATAATAACTTTGCTCTTTTTGGGTCCTTTTTAAAATTGGATAAATTTTGTTGAAATTTAATTGTAATAAATTAGGTTTATTCTATTAAGTCACTTTTTGTAAAAGATAATTTTTCCAAATTATTCTTTTCAAAAAAGCCTTCTTTTAATTTCTCTAAACCTTACAAAATCCCAATTGTATTAAAAAAATATCTCAATTAACCTGGTAGAGTATGATTAGCATTAATTAGAGATATTTATAGGATAGTTAGGGTTTACCATCCCCTATATTTAATCAATTAGACCCTTTTATTAATGCTTGGCAGCATTAGTAAGGTTTGGTTAATGTTAAAATTCAAGTATTAATTGATCCTTTGGATTAATTATTATCTTCTAGGATGTCCCAATGGATGGGTTGTGACATACTCCCCCCTTGGATTAAATGTAGTCCTCCATGTTTCTCATTAGTTCCTAGCCTAGTTAATGTAGAAAATCAATAAAATTAACATTGGTATTTTACAATTCAGATAGAATCATCATCATTTTTCTTATTTCTAGTGTCTTGGTCCTGATGGTAAGCAATATATTCCATCCATGAGAGTATATGGACTTAAAAAAGTGCAAACTATCAGTAGTACCATGTTCTTGAAGCAATAATACATCCATATTGTATCAATAATAGGTATTGAAAATATCATCAATACATAATTTTCATCATGAAAACATAGCATCAAGGCATCTATCATTGCAAAGTCAATGATAATAGAGTACCACAAAAAGAGAACTATAGAGTATTTACATAGAGATGACATGTTTTTATAATAATCTAGACATAATATATCTAATTTAATGCATCAAAATACTCTTATAAAGGAGTATTACACTATGCCTTATAACTCTTTTTAATGAGTTAACATAACACATATAGGTGTCATCAAATGTAAAGATATAATTTCATAAATCTCCCTTTAGGATACCCATATATATTGAAATCACCTTGGCAAACTCATTTTCTACCACCAGTGCATCATCTTTGATGTCCCTTGGTAAACATATTTAATCAGACTATTGCAAGATTCATATCTCAATGGGCACAAATATCAAGTACAATCCTCAAAATATCCTAAGGTACACTGCATAAGACCCACAAAATGTGGAGGGTTCACTTAGCTCTTCTTCTTTGATTCACCAATGGATAAATAGTAGGAGGAGAAGAACTTGAACACATGTAGTATCTGAGTAACAAAATCCAATAGTAATAATTGTATTTAATATACTTACGATGTCATACTAATATTCATGGTCACACTTACCCCTTGTAAGATATCATGCAAAATTTTCATATCAGTCATTACTATCATTCACTAGTAGTATCTATGACCACACTTACTCCATGTAAGGTGTCATACCAGACAAACTATCATTCACTAATAGTACCTATGACCAAAATTACTCCATGTAAGGGTGTCATACCAATAATAGTATCATTCATTGATAGTACCTATGACCACACTTACTCCATGTAAGGTGTCATACTAGTGATACTACCATTCACCGATAGTACCTATGACCACATTCAATCCATTTAAGGTATCATACCAATCATACTATCATTCACTGATAGTACCTATGACCACACTCACTCCATGCAAGGTGTCATATCAATCATTAGAACATGATTTATTCTATTTTAATAGAGGGTCCTACACTCTTCTTTAAGGATAGTTTCCCTATATATACCTCCTAAGAGTGTTCCAATCTTAACTATAGTTTTCATGTCTAACCTTTCTCATGTAAGTTAGTTTTAAATATTAACAAGAATAATATTTTTTTGTTAATTTTGTTGGACTCACATAGATGCATCCCAAAATACCCATTATTACCATTCAAGACATTCCTCATTTGAGAATTGGTTGCTACAGACGACACACAAGTGGTTGATATGCTTGATAGGATATTTAGCCCTAGATTACCTTCTTAGGACCTTACAAAAGCTACTTGCTATTTAAAACCTTGTAAGACACTACTCAGAATAAGAATACAATAATGCTTAAGTATTAGGGACCATCCAATCCAACTCTTAATGAAATACAATCAAGTAATCTAAATTATTCATTAGATAAACATAGCTTTACATATAAAATGCATGTTTATGGGTTACAACATGTAACCTTATAATACATAAGGATTTTATCTAAATACATACAATGTGGTAGACTTTATGGTTGTCGTCTCTTTGTCCTTTCATAATTTTGTGTTAGATCCAATTGTTGCAAGAAAAAGGTTCGAGGTCTAACTCACTGAGTAATACTTATATGTCCACGCAGAACATCGACTGTGATAAGTCCATAAATTTCTAATGCATCGAGGTAGGATTCCAAGTAGGTAGATCGATACTCATCCCTTTCTTGCCAAAGATATGAATTCTTGGTCTAGATGGCCATCATTGATCCTTCACTATTCCTTTGAGTTAGCTCTTATTGGAGTGTATCTCATTCAGCTCTAGCAACATCTCTTTCTAACTCCAACTATTGAATTTATTAATTCAAGGACTCTATCTCAAGTGGTCCACCTATCTCACAATACTCACTATCATTTCCTTGATAGTTGGAAGGACCTACCTCATCCTCTAGTTGTACTTGAACCCTAGGAAGTTCTTCTTCTCTTGGAATTTCCTCATCTTGTCCTTGTTGGGTAGACCACCATTAATTGTATTTCAAGGTTATACCTACATCATACACACTTAAAACCCATATGTCCTCATATATTTCTAAGGATAATGGTTCCATTTGTGGGGATATAACTTTTTTCCTCTATTTTCTTGTGTAAACCACAGGGGGATCTGATATCCTTTTATTGATACCAAACTACCACAAAACTTGAGTATATTAAAAATACTCATAATACATGCTGAATCGCTCAATAATCCTCTAGATCTTCACACATGAGCTAGATGATAACTTTCTACCAACCATAATTTATCTATCCTCCATGGTATCTATATCACATCTTGGGATTTCAAAATTTTCCATATGTAGCGATAGAGCTCCAAATTATCCTCTTATGGCCTCTTTAGTTGAGGTTCCTTTGCTCTTTTTCATCTTATATTATAAGGGACTTCTAGGTTTACCAAGTCATGTACATAATATTTTAACCCTTGGGGTCTCCTTATAGCCATATGCTCCCATGAACATATCTATAACATAATGCCACATTCCATTCTTACCTGCTTTGTTGTTCAAAACTCAAAAAACTCTTTATAGGATTGGACCATTAAAGCTGGTGCGCAAACAAACACAATTGAATACTCTACTAGGTCTTGCACAACCCCTAGCATATTCCAAGGGAATCATGTACCTAATGCATTAGGTAGAATGGAATTTTATATGATCATCATTACCAAATATTATTTGGGTGACAGTCTAACCAATATGAAAAGTAGTTCATACAATATACCACGCTTATCAGTATTGACATCTTTCCACCTATATTTGAACACTCTCTCCAAAACCAATCATTTTTTCTACTTTTCTTGTGACTATAACTATACACCCTTATATTGGTAATCCATAGATACAATATACATCCTTTAGGAAACTAGTCATCTCTCCAGTAGGTAACTAGAAACTCCCTCGATCAGAATCCCACCTTTTCATTAGTGCTAATAGGTATCCCCTATCAATCAGTACTAGTTCTAAGTAAAAAAATCCTACTAAACCTATATATCTTAACCATTTCCAATCATTAATATCCAACAAACTCCTAGCTTCTTGAAAAATTGGTCTCATAGTAGCACGAACTTTAATCACCTTCAATGCTTTTATTTCAGCTTCATGGTCCTTTCTGATACTGTTAGAGGTTATCTTATTATAGAGTGTGTACTAATAGATCAACTAATAAAATAGTAGAAGAAATAAGCACACTACAAGGTTTACCCTGAGCACAATTACTATGTGTAGTGCAAACCCTAAAATTAACATATCCGTGTTGAATTCCATAGGATAATTCTTCTTGCTATAAAAGTTATCCATACTTACTTGTTTTTTGAAAATTTATATCATGTTCGATAATCAATTTATTCAACTGTAAAATCAAACATATTTCAATAATCATTCTTTGGTTGAATCAATATTTTAGGGATTCATTATACATTTTGTACCTAAAAACCCTTTTTATCCCTTTGTGTGATTGACACCTTACCCACTTAGTATCTTATTAGTGCCTTTTTTAATGATTTACCACATTCTTAGGCATCATTTATAATTATAAACATTACTCCTTTGTTGGTATTGATGTTGGCTTAGAGCCAATTACCCTCCCTTCTTTGCACTTGTCACTTCTAGAAACTATGTATTAGGATTTCCTTTAAAAATTTTGTTTTAGTATTTTCAAGGTGTAACACCAAAGATTTAAATGCAAGTTTTAATACGACATTTATCATGTAGTGTATCCATAGTGTATTTAAATAGTGTATAACACCCTTTTAAACTTAACCATCACCCGGGTGGTTGGGTGGCATACTATATAGTTGTTTGGTGGTATATCGGGCATAATTCTCCACCAAAATGCTATTTCAAAAAGTGTTTTAGGTGGATCTAGTATGGTGATTCCATCTACATATTGGTGGTCTTCCATTGACTCTGTCCTTATATTTTATAGCCATTGTTGGGATATTCAATTCCTTGCTCTGGCCAAAGGCCATGTTTACATTGTAACATTGATCAAAAACATTAATAAAGAAAATATTCTTTTATGGATCTCATGATCTCATCTAGAATCTTGTCCCATCATAAAGTAGTATTAATATTTGTAATCATTAAGGGGATATTATCTTCATATTTTTTAAAAAACCTACTCTATGGATTATCTTTCCATAGGTAAATTTCAATACTAAACATTATTAGAAAACTTTATAGCTAACGTAGTTAATTTTATGATCAAGGGATTACTTTATAAATCTCCATGTTGTTATGTTAAATATGAATACTCAAGTAAGACCAAGTCTTCACTTAATAGAAATCAACATGGTCAATATATCTCCCATGGAGAGGAGTGGCCAATCCTCCTATTAATACCAGTGGGTAATAAAACATACCATGCTTTTGGGAATTCTCCTATCTATTTCAATAGGAACACCCATTTCCCTTCTATCTTAAGCTAGACTTATGTTAGGTTGTTTTCAACCAGTAAACTAGGTGTATGCCTTGAAGACTAAATGTCCTATCATAAATATAAAACATCAATAATTTACAATGCTTAAATTTCTCCCCATATCATGTAGTGGGAGTTAAGGGGTTATCACAGAAACCCTCATAGACACTCCAATGTATACCATTTTACCTCGCATTATTCTATTTTTAATCTCCATGGTATGAGATAAAATCTAAACTTTCCCTCCACTTGATAATTCTTGAATCTATTTTCCACACAATACTTTAGTAAGGATGAGACTTAGCTTCATACCACAAATGTCAAGTATCTTTTCTCAATGATCTCTTGGGTACTCCACAAGTTTTGGGAGGTTCTCTCACTCTTCCATTGTGATTTACTAGTGAATATAGGTATGGGATAAAATATTTGCACATTTGTAGCTTTTAAGCACTTATTATTCCCTTACTATATATTTTTTTAGAGTTCATCAATAACAGTTATATATTTACAAACAAAGCCCATATCTTTGCTAGTCTAGACCTATCATAAGAGCACAACATCACATTCTTTGATTAAAGGAGTCTAAAGCACCTATATAAAAAAATCATAGGCTTAAACATTTATGGAGATTGAAGCATAATCATTGTATATATAAAATGTGCATAACCATTCACAATAAATATGCATAACCATTTGAAGAATATAAAGGTTAACATCAATCTCATACATTATCAAACTACTATAAAAATTTATTAAAGCAACACGTCTATGGAGAAATCCACACCTTATCCTCAAGCATGGTAGGAATTATTCCTACCTCTAAATCTCCCTCTTCTAAGATTGTTTCCACGAAAAATCATTCATCTAAATCAAAAGCCCTTTTGTTTTTAAAGACTTAGTACTTTCTTAAGGATTTTTGGTTTCTGATCTACCAAGGTAGAGAGCATAGTCCCTAAGCCCAATATTTCTGCCCTTATCAATTACGTGTCTCCCCTTTTATAGTTTTTCCCAACTTCCCTTTCTCCACGAGCAATAAGGTGGATTTATTATTAAAATACTAAAAAGAGCCTTTTTGGGATTAACCCAAATAGTGAGATTCCTTTTTAATATTAAAAGTTAGGGAAAGGGGAAAGAGGAGATAAGGTGGGAGTATCTTGCTCATTTTGGCCTTAAATTTTTCCTAGGGCCACTTCCAAGGTCAGCCTTATCACTATTTGTAAGGAGTCATGTGGAATGGATAATAGTTCTTCCACTTAAAATATATACATTTTGTTTTTAAAATCATGACCTTGCTCTTTTTGGGTCCTTTTTAAAATTGGATAAATTTTGTGGACACCTAATTCTAATCAATTAGATTTATTATATTAAGTCACTTTTTGTAAAAGATAATTTTTCCAAATTAATATTTTCACAAAAGTCTTATTTTAACTTCTCTGAACCTTATAAAATCCCATTTTTTTCCAAAAATATCTCAATTAACTTGGTAGAGTGTGATTAGCCTTAATTAGGGATATTTAAAGGATAATTAAGGTTTACTATCCCCTATATTTTATCAATTAGACCCTTTTATTAATGCTTGGCAACATTAGTAAGATTTGGTTAATGTTAAAATTCAAGTATTAATTGATACTTTGGATCAATTATTATATTCTAGGAAGTCCCAATGGGCGGGCTATGACAAAATACTCTACAGTTTTTTGCAATTTATATCTCAAGTCATTTCCTAGTTTCTATATTTCTTTTTTTCCTAGAGAAACTCGATAGAGGAGTCTAGTTAAATAAGAATGAGCACCAAAAGACTACATCGCAACAAGGAGTTGGTATTGGTAAAAACCCCAGAGGTTTTCTAGAGGAGTTGTATCTCATGCCTCCCCAAAATTCCTAATATTGGTGCCTCACATGATGTGTAGGGAACCAGATGTAACCACTCAAAAAGATGAAAAGTGAAAACATGAGATTTCGGAAACAAAAAGGATAGACTAAAAATGCAATGTAAATGAAACTAAAATAACGCTTAAATCCTATGTTATTGAAAATGCATAAAAATAAAGAACATGAACACAAGATATTAAAGCAATATAAAAATCGACCCTTTTATTGATATGCTTTGCGAATTCGTGTTACAATGCGTCTCCTTCCTTTTTATGGGAAAGGAGCGTTAAATATTGCTATTTTACAACTTGTTTCAGAATTCCTTCTTTCGCGTGCCCACATATAAGATGGGCAAAACAAAACGTCATCGTCGCTTGCGTTGGTAAAGGTAGATTCCTCGCTGCTCCTCTAATGCTGCAAATCTGCGTTCAAAGAAACAACAAAGAATCAGTAGCACTTTGTGTATGAAAAATAAAAGATAAATCTAACTATGATTAAAATGAATCTAAATGAAATGAAGACTTGACAAAAGCATAAACATGAAACTAGCTAAATACTATAAAATAAATAAAGCGGGGGGTTCCCGAAGGCAAACCACCCACGGGTGAAACTTTGCTTCGACACCAATCCGCTTAGGATGGGTCCGAAACCTGATGTGATGTGTTGTCGGCAAATTGGTAGAATATTGTGGTTAGAAAATTGGTGTTGGTTCTTGATTCGTGCCTTCAAAAGTCACCCAATAACCTCTCTTTCGATTAAGAGATTATGGATGTTAAAAACACAAATCGCAAGTAAATGAATTAGCAGCACTTTGTCGCTCAAAATGCTCCTTCTCTGTATATCTTTTGGGTGAGGAAGCTCACCATTTTATAGACCCAAGGGGTCTCTTTGAATTAACATGCAAAAGTGTTTCTTTGCATGAATGCTTTTTGTGTGAAGAGAAGACTTCTTGATTAAGGGCTTCTTAACTGCCTCTGTGCATGCCTTTGTATGTTTTAGTAAAGCTCACTTGCACTCCCATGCAATGAAGGGATAACTAAGTGGCAAATATGAGTTTTCTTAAAAAGCTAACTCTCATTCCCATGCAGTGAAGGGAGAGTTAATTGGCAGATATGAGTTGTCAAAAGAACTCACTTGCACTCCTATGCCATGCAAGAAAAGCTAAGTGTCAGTTCTGAGTTGTCACATGCCGAGATCTGACTTTTTGTCGGTCAAACATGGAATTCATCGCACCCCAGAGAGAGTGCTGGTAATCATCTCTGGGTGAGACGAATATTAATCCGCACTTGTTTCTGGGTAAGACGAGTAAAAATCTCACTCGTCCTTGGGTGGGACGAATAAGCAATAAAGTGTCTAAAAGATGCCAAATTGATTTCTAACTTGCAAAACTGTTGTGTGAGTGGTTAGAACCACTGTTTAACCTCTGGGGGCTGCCCTGGGGGCTATGTGTGTTAGTGCGATCAGTGTTTGTTGTCACATAATCGGATTGGTGCTGTTTTGGTGTCTAAAGATGCCCCTTTTTGGGAAGCGCTGCACATGGTGCAGTGCTGAGCAAAAATATATAACCAAAGCACTAATGATTAAGGTTTTCAGTAACCTAACCAACTCTTGATGCCCCAAGTATGGAAAGGGCACGCATTCTTGAATCCTTGCTTTTGACGAGCTAAGGAACTTAAATCAAGCATTAACCTAGTTCGGTGAGGTATTACTTGAACTTAGACATTGATCAGTCATGAAGAGGCAAAGGGCACAACATTTTGTTGTGGGAACCTTGAGTTCATGATTCACGAATGCCAAGTATATGATCAGTTTGTGGTGATTGCTTGTTTGCTGCCCCAAGCAGGGGCACGATTGTCTTTTGCAATGATCCTTTGAATGCGTGTCATTTCCAAGACTGGGTATAATGGTGTTGATTGGCAACTAAGTGTGACTACCCCCTCAAGCGACGAATCGATGAGGGAATGACCGACATGAGAAAAGCGAAGAGTCACTTGACCCAAGATGACTTGTGCAAGGGTGCCTTTAGATGGTTTACCGCTAATCATGCTCGAGCAGTTTTTCGATTGCTCTGACCTATTTTTGGTGGGGGTGAATCCATTTTGGGATGCCATTTGGGGTTAACCTTGGTGAAAATCCGTCGTCCCATGGAGAGTTCTGGCTATGGTAGCCTTCTTAGGGAGTAGGATAACGACAAGGTAGACTTCGACATCAATTTTCTTATGCCAAGAGGTTAAGTGCAAGAGCACTTTTGTCCGGAAAATTTTAGTGGTTTTGTTGGCATTTGTCATTTTAAATTTGGTTTTTTTTTTTCTCGTCCCATGGGGGGACGATTGTCGTGATGGTACTCGTCTTGGGGTGAGATGAGTGCGCCACGATGGGACTTGTCCTTGGGTGGGACGAGCGCGCCAAAGAGCGCTCATCCCGGTCAGGGACGATTACCGACTGACAAAAAGTATAAATAGGCAAAAATGACGGTTTTGGCTCATTTGCACTATTTAGCGATTGTGATTTGGAGCTCTGGGGAGGAGGAGGTAGATTTTCTGATGCGAAGCACTGCCGGATTATCTAGCCACCATGAGTGCACAAACCGGGTCATCGAGCGACGGAGCCGAGGTGAGACCAGTAAGTGCACTATCTCCTCGATTGTGAATTTGAAAAATGCAAATGTGTTTTTATGTTGTTTTTCTTTTGTTTAAACATGAAACCTTAATTAATTAAAAGGTAAATGAATGAAACCAAATGAAACATGGATGCAAACCGATGGAAACTTAGATGGACAACCATAGGATAAACCCAAAATGAAACTTAGAGTAACACTTTAGGGTAACCATGATTAAAAATGTTTTGTTTTTTATGTGAATGGGAAAACTTAGGTCGAAACCATAAGTAAACCATGCCCAATTTTTGTGATAATTTTATGGAATTAAAAATGGAAAATGGATGAATTTTTTTTTTTTTTTGTTGGAAATGGTAAACTTAGGTAAAACCGTAGGTAAACCATGTCAAATTTTTGGCCTTTTTTATGAAATTAAAGATGAATTTTTTTTTTTTTGTTTTGAAATGGTAAACTTAGGTAAAACCGTAGGTAAACCATGTCAAATTTTTGTCGTTTTTTGTTGAAATTAAGATGAAAAATTAATGAATTTTTTTGGTTGAAATGGTAAACTTAGGTAAAACCGTAGGTAAACCATGTCAAATTTTTGTCGTTTTTTTATGAAATTAGAAAATGAAAAATGTATGAATTTTTTTGTTTGAAATGATAAACTTAGGTAAAACCGTAGGTAAACCATGTCAAATTTTTATCGTTTTTTTATGAAATTAGAAAATGAAAAATGTATGAATTTTTTTTTGTTTGAAATGGTAAACTTAGGTAAAACCATAGGTAAACCATGTCAAATTTTTGTCATTTTGTGATGAAATGAAAGATGAAAAATTGATGAATTTTTTTGTTTTGAAATGGTAAACTTAGGTAGAACCGTAGGTAAACCATGTCAAATTTTTGTCGTTTTTTGATGAAATTAGAAAATGAAAAATGTATGAATTTTTTTGTTTGAAATGGTAAACTTAGGTAAAACCGTAGGTAAACCATGTCAAATTTTTGTCATTTTGTGATGAAATGAAAGATGAAAAATTGATGAATTTTTTTGTTTTGAAATGGTAAACTTAGGTAGAACCGTAGGTAAACCATGTCAAATTTTTGTCGTTTTTTGTTGAAATTAAGATGAAAAATTGATGATTTTTTTTTTGTTTTGTTTTGAAATGGTAAACTTAGGTAAAACCGTAGGTAAACCATGTCAAAATGTTTGTGATTTTTGATGAAATGTAAGATGAAAACTGAATGAATTTTTTTTTTTGATGTACATGTGAATGAAAGATGTTACTGTATGGTTATGCATTTTTGTACATGTGATGGTAACTTGATGCATGATTTTGATGTTTATTATTTTCTGTGATGTGCAGGTGGTGAAGAGTCGACATCGGGTGCCGACGATTTTTTCTAATGCCCGTGAGGCATTGACAGCTGAGGACTGGGATTGGCTTGATGCCCTAGGGCTCAAGCATGTGGCTCGATTGGATGTAGTTGTGGTGGATCGAGCGTACCTTACAACATTGATTAGCCTATGGGATGTTCGGACGAACACCTTCCATATTTCGACAGGGGAGATGACTGTCACCTTAGAGGACGTGTATCGGATTCTCCAGATTCTGATAGACGGGGTCCCCATCCGAACGATGCCACGGGGCCAGAGGACGGCTGTATGCGACATGATATTTTGGATATGGAGAGGATGATGATGGGATGACCTCGCTAGAGAGGGCAGAGCTGGATTGCCATATTGGGGGGATTTTGGTATGATATTGGTACACGAGGGGAATGTTGGGAGTGAGGCATGCACTACTCATGAGCCTCATTTCCAACATGCTCCTGCCAGACTCATCAGGAGTGAGGTTCCCATGGAACCTATTAGAGGTAGTATGGCAGTTGGTGGATTTCTTGATGACAGAGCCGGTTATTATGAGATGGGGTCAGACACTTTTAGCGCAGTTATATGATGAGTTGTATGAGGTCCGCTGCCAGAGGTGGAAGGGGATTGGGTGCAATTTCTTATTGCAGTGTTGGGCCTGGCAGCACATAGTCGTAGAGTGACCACGAGGGTTGCCTTGGACTACTCAGGCTGACATGGTTGACAGAGATATTGGGTATGGTGTGCTATGGTATCGATCGGAGGAGTGGGGGTAGAGTCGATGGTTCGTGGGAGACGTGGACCATTACAGAGATGCCTTTGCATGATTGACTCCCAAGGATGTGGTATGGAGGCCATATCGGGATTGTCCCACATGGCCAAAGGTGGATGATTGGCTTTGGCATGTTCAGAGGGGGAGATGGGTGATTGGGCAGCATGGGACAGAGCAGGAGTACTTCCACTACCTTCGAGTGACACGATAGTGTGGGGTACGCCAGGGGTTGCTTGGGGAACCCATGGTCTATCAGCATCAAAGTGATGAGAGGACCCTAGCTGCGCCGATCCTCAAGCCATTGGGGGAGGAGTCTAATACAGTTTTGGACATTCTAGACATAGATGACGTCAAAGTGACGGCTGAGTATCAGGAGTGGTGGATGCTACGACAGTGGCGAGGTAAGGGACCATTGGGAGGAGAGGAGGCAGCGAGAGGCAGAGAGGGTGCAAAGGCACTAGGAGAGGGTTGGGGAGCTCCTGCAGATGTAGAGATGGTGGAGGTAGCAGATGTAGGAGATGAAGTTGATGAGGAGGATCAGCCGAAGATGCAGGATGCTCCAGAGCAGGCTGGGTCGGAGGAGATGGAGGCAGGGTTACGCGTTGAGGTAGCGCGACTGACGGGGTTGCTACAAAGGCAATATGGAGAGCTTGTAGAGATGTCATAGGAGAGGGATCTCCTATGGACATAGTTGGCAGGGTGGGGGAGCACAGGGGCTACGACTCACCAGTAGGGGGGTGATACGGATGCTGCATAGGAGAGGGATCTCTTACGGGTGTAGCTAGCACAATGTGATGATGCCATCACGTACTACCATAGGTGAGAGGCTGAGTGGAGGTGACAAGAGGCATATTGGGGGCGACGGGAGGCAGATTGGGGGTGGCATTGGTCAAATATGGAGGGTGAGATTATTTGCCTGGGTGGGCGAATACCAAATCCTTCGACTAGTGGCTCGTCGTACAAGACAAGAGACAGTAGAATGGAGCAGTCGGCATCATCCCGACGCAAGCGACAAGAGGAGGGAGGTTCAAGTGGTCAGGATGCAGGGGCGAGCAGTCGCCCTAAGAGGTCTCAGAGGAAGGATATCGTAGGGGGTAGCTCTCATCGCACCGATCCTACGTGATCATGGTGGTCGATGACCTAGAATGGGGGTTTTTAATATTTGGGATGATGGGAGGGAGGTACAAGGACCAGTGCACTGTAGCCTGCAGGCAATTTTTGTTATGATATATATACAGATGATTCTTTTTGGTGTTTATCATTTGTCATGATTTATTTTTATGTACATGTTTTTACCTTGATGTATGCATATGCGAATATGAATGTGATGGTTCTAATCTGTATGATGTATGCATATGGAATGAATGCAATGATTTGTGGTTGATTTGTCGATGCACCATAGACTAGACAAAATTTGGATTAGACTTGCTAATAATGGGATAACTCTGTGGAATGCTTGTGCATGTGGAAACTTTGTTTTTGTATTTTTGTCTATTTACGTATGGTAATGGATGGAATGAAATGTATTGGTTGTTTGAAAATGTAGTTAAGCTTTTCTGAGATGTAGATATTTTAACTAACTAGCCAAGACTATACATTTATCTCGCAAGACTTTTGAACAAGGTATAAATCCGACTTAAATTTAACCAAGTTATTTCACATCCCTGTGTGTGCAAGTGAGTTCGTTTATGTGTTATTCATCAGGCTACCGCTAGTGCCAGATGGGCTTTCAACCGAACCTGTACTGAGGATCACCTAATTATCTCCACTAACTCCTTTATTGTATTTAGTCATATTAATCTGCGATGTTATCTAGGATACCATAAGCTAGCTCATCCACATGCAAACATTGATCTGCACACAAGTTAATGTGATAGATATATCGTCATGCGGGAGGTTTACCGCCAGTGACCAATAGGCTATCAACCAAACCGATACTGAAGCTTGCCTCATGACCTGTCAAAATACTGAGAGTCCTAGGGATTCAAGTTCGACTCCCTTATTTTATTCAATTGTAATGGGATACTTGCTCTTTATAGTGATAAAATCACTGTTTACTTTTGTTTTATTTGTGGTTTTTTTTTCTTTTTTTTTTTGAGCAAGGGATTTGAATATGGAGTGATGAGAATCACTATTGTTTGTGCCTTTTGATGTGTGCACTGTAGGATGTCAAATTTGTAATGTTTTGACGTTTTTGCAAATTTTTGATGTTTTTGCAACTTATGAGAACCTGGGATTCATGGGGAATTGGGTAAGGAGGATGCTTGTCCTTTTGCCAACTCTCAACATTCCTAGGGTCATTCGACAGGGGGATAAGCAAGATAGCCGTTTCACTTATGGTAACTTGGATTACGATGCAGGTTTCATCTTTCGTCCACACAACTTAGGAATTTTGAAATGTGTGTTAACTTGTGTTGGGATGCTATGTAACAAGGCGTGATCCAAGTAAACTTTCTCGTGTAAAATCTGTTTAACTATGTACAGTTTTGGCAAGAAATTTAAATACATCTGAATGACGAAAACCCTATATACATTAGGCGACAACTGACGATGCTAAAATAAAAAGGTGATATGTTGGATGTATGTGTTTATGAAAATGGATTTAAGGTGGAAATAATGGAATTGCCAAGGAATGACAGCCTATGGTGCTTTTGACTTGTATGACCTATCGAAGTATGCAATGTATGGATGCAATGCGGAATGGAACCTAGTTTTTTGTATTTTGTTTTTTATGAGAATGCATGGAATTGGAATGCAATTGTTTTTGTAATTTTGATTTTTATGAGAATGCATAGAATTGGAATGCAATTGTTTTTGTAATTTTGATTGTTTTTGCGTTGTTTTTGTTGATTTTAATTTTTGATGAGAATGCATGGAATTGGAATGCAAATGTTTTTGTAATTTTGATTTTTATGAGAATGCATGGAATTGGAATGCAAATGTTTTTGTAATTTTGATTTTTGTGTTGTTTTTGTTGATTTTTGAATTTTTATGTTGACCAAGCAGTTATGGTAACGCTTGGAGCTTTTGGGTTGACCAAGTGATTATGATAATCCTTGGAGCTTTTGGGTTGACCAAGCGATTGTGGTAATCCTTGGAGCTTTTTGTTGGGCTATGGCTCTCTAGAGGTGGAATGGCCTCAAATGAATTATGTTCAAGGGTTCTATTTCCTTGATTCCTTCAAGAGAGGCAAGCCGGTATGTTTCGAGTCCTATTCTACTGTCAATGATGTAAGGACCTAACCAGTTTACTGCAAATTTGTCCCAAAGATGGGACGACAAATTAGAATTCTGCTGGTTCTCTTTTAAGACCAAATCACCAACCTAAAATTCTCTGAAGTGGACTTTCATGTTGTATGCTTTCTTAAGTCACTCTTTATAGATACACAAATGCTCGAGAGCATTAACATGTCATTCGTCAAGCAACGTCAGTTGATCTAACCGGGCCTACTGCGCAGTGTCATCATTGATGAACTCTTGCATTGAAATACGTAGGGAAGGAATTTCCAACTCAAAAGGCATGATTGCCTCGAAGCCATACACCAGCGAAAATGGAGTTGCCCCAATGGGCATTCGAATGCTAGTGCGATAATCCCATAGGGCAAGCAGGATTTGAATGTGCCAGTCTTTATGATTATCTGCAACTATATTTTTAAGAATGGCGACTAGCGTTTTGTTTGACGCCTCTGCTTGCTCATTGGCCTGCGAATAATAGGGTGTTGAAAAGCTATGCTAAATCTTGTACTTTGTGGTCAAAGCACGCACATATTTATTCTTGAATGGTGTCCCATTATCTGACAAGATCTTGGGTGGAATACCAAAACGACATATGATGTTATGCAAAATAAACTCCGCAATGCAGGCTCCAGTTGTAGTGGTCAGCAAAATTGCTTCCACCCATTTGGTAAAGTACTTTATGGCCATTAAAATGAATGTGTGATGACCAGACGACGCAGGGGAGATCTTTTCAATTAGATCAAAGCCCCATTACGAAAAAGGCCAAACCGATTGAATCGACTGCAAGGCCTGAGAAGGTACATGTGTCAAATTAGCATGGTGCTAACACTTCACACACTTCTTCACATATGCACAAAAATATCACTCTAAATATGGCCAATAATAACCCATGCAAATAATGTGCTTTGCGATGGCCATACCACTGAAGTGGCCACCACATGTACCATCGTGAGCTTGGGTGATCGCCCAAGCGGACTCTTGCTGGTCCAAACAACGAAGGAGGATTCCTTCATAATTTTGACGATACAAAATGTCTCCTAACAAGACATGCTTGGTCGCTTTCTATTTGAATGATATTTTCGTAGCTTGTGTCAATCCAAGTGGAAGAGTACCTAGCTTGAGGTAATCCTGAATGGGTGTATACCAGTATTGCTGATCAAAAACCTCGATAGTATGAACAACCAATCCCTCTTGAAGTCTATCCTGAACAAAAGCTGAGCAGGAAAGAACTTGCAAAAACAACATGGTGTTGCTAGTAAGGGGAGTCGGGGAGAACAAGGACCCCCAGTTGGCTTTAGTCAAACAATCTCGAATTCGAGAGAACTTATCCAAATATGGTTCAATCTGGATCATGTGGATTCTTGGCGTCAGATCAGAGCTTGCATGCTCCATCATAGATTGCGATAATATTTTAACCTGAATGGTTGTCATTTCACTAGAAGGGTCTTGCAGAATAAGTGACTCCAAGGAGGCCATAGTATCCGCAAAATGATTTGATGATCGAGGGAGTGCCTCGATGTCATACCATTCAAGTTATGCCAAGAATTTATCTACAAGGGCTTTATAAGACTTCAAAACTAGACATTTACATTGGTATATCCCCTTTACTTGATTGACAATTAACAACGAATCACCAAAGATGTTCAATCATTTAATGTTCATGGTGATTGCTATCTAAAGACCTATGAGCAAGGCTTCGTATTCTACATTGTTGTTGGTGCACGGGAAGTCTAATTTAAATTACAAGGGCATTGGAGTGCCTTGCGGAGTGAAGAATACAATTCTCGCACCACCCCCTTGCTCACATTTAGAACCATCGAAGAATAGGGTTATGTCAGCCTGTGACTCAAGCTCATCAGAATCTAGCGACTCTAAAACATGGAAGACTCCATCATCAGGTAGTTCAAAAGTCAGAGGCTGATCATCTTCAAGAGGAGCCTCAGCTAGTTGATCGATGATGACTTGACCTTTTATAGATTTCTGTCCAATGAATTCTATGTCAAACTCCGTCAACAACATGATCCATTTCGTCATGCGGCTACTATGATAAGTACGACTCATCATGTATCACAATGGATTCTCCTTAGACACAACATACGTCTTATTACTAAGCATGTAATGGCATAGATTTTTGGTAGCAAACACCACTGCCAAGTAGAGATTTTCAACGTATGCATAGTTAAGTTCATAACTGACCAGGGTGTGGCTAAGATAGTATGTAGCCTGTTCTTTGTGAAGTTCATTTTTTTGGGACAACATGGCGCCCAGTGCCACCTTAGTGGCTGAGATGTATAAATAGAATGACATTCCTGGTCTCGGTGGTGCCAATACTAGCAGCAAAGCCAAGTACTATTTAATGTCATCAAAGGCTAACTGGCACTCGTCATCCCAATGAAATGTGACCCCTTTATGCAATAATTTATTCATGGGTCAGCATTTGTCAGATAACTGCGCTATGAAGTGCTTGATCGACGCAACCTTTCCCTGTAGACTCCGGAGCTGCTTGATGGTGGTTGGGGGACGCATTTCAAGGATTGCCTTGAATTTGTTTGGATCAACCTCAATTCCTCATTTGGAGACTATGAAACCCAAGATATTTCCAGAGGTGATGCCAAAGACACACTTCTTGGGGTTTAATCTGAATTTATGCTCAATGAGGTGATCAAGGACCTTGCTCAAGTCATCGATGTGATTTGGGTGCAAAAGAGATTTGGCCAACAAATCATCCATGTAATCTTCCAAAGTTTTGTGCATGTAATCATGAAATATGTACGTCATGGCACGTTGGTAGGTAGCTCCGACATTTTTAAGGCCAAAAGGCATGACCTTATAGCAAAATGTCCCCCAAGGCGTTGTGAATGCTGTTTTTAGTTGGTCCTTAGGATTGATACGAATCTGATTGTATCCTAAGAAACCATCCATAAGGGAAAGCATTTCATGGCCCGTTGTAGCGTCTACCAATGCGTCGATGCTCGGTAATGGAAAATCATCCTTAGGACTCGCTTTGTTAAGATCTCAAAAATTGGTGCATATGCGAATCCTCTTGTTAGGCTTCTTGACAGGAACCATGTTAGACAACCATGGCGAATAATCCACATAGATGACAAACTGGGCATCCAACAACTTTTGTAACTCATATTTTACCATTAAGGCCACTGTTGGATGCATCTTGCATAGTTTTTGCTTTACTGGCTTGATTGTCGGATCAAGTGTTAAATTGTGCGTGACTAGTTGTGGGTCTAGTCCCGTCATATCCTTGTATGACCATGCAAAAACCTCCTTTTTTTCCTTAAGAATGGCAACATAATCGGCTCGCTCTTTGAGAGAAAGACTTACCTCTAGCTTGAGAATCCGTGGATTCATTGGATCTGTGCCAATGTCTACATCAGTCGTTGCGTCAACTGACATATGGGATCCGTATTCCAACTGATGTGGAATAGGGATCAAATGGATATTGTTTGCTGAATTAAGATCATCCTTAGGAACATCCAGTTCCTCTTCAGCATGGAAGACATCCTGAGTCTGTCCTGGAGTGAAATGAAACATCCCACCGCAAGGCCAATACTCTGATGGAGATGGTGGTGTGCCAGCGCGATCCCAATTAATAGCCTCTATGTCTAGATGCAATAATCATGTTGGATTGGATGGATCATGGATGGGGGTGGTCAAGTCAATGGAGACCATGTTGATGAAATGATTGTAATCTCCATTACCACAAATGTGATAACTCTAACATTCTGGATGTTCTTGGTGCTTTGGATCTGGCTCTGTAGGCACTGGCACAAAGGGATCAGCCCTATGCACGAACCTACAAACAGGGTCTACCCTAGGTACTGATGGTTTGATAAGGTCTCCAGGTGAAAGATGTTCGCTGTATGCCTGAAGTGGCGGGTGTAGTAATTGCTATAACTGCGCCAGGTTGAAATGCCTCCTAGGTCTTGGATCTATGTGTAAGTGTTCAAATATGTCATCTATGTCCAAAGGATTTTGTTGCTGTTGAGGTAGCCTATGCTCACTGGGATAATTCAAGGGGAACATGATCAAGAAGTCTTCTTGATCGTCATTTAGTGGATATTCGGGCGAATCATCATACTCCGACTCATCTTCAGAAGACCCTTTGTGGTCTTGTCCATCTTCCCCTTGTGTGTGAGTCCACAAGGTTTCTCCTTGTTCAGCCAGAGGGAAAGGGTTGTTAAGGTCAACAAGGTTATTTGTTTGTAATGGGAAATAATCCCCCAATGTATAAGTTGTATTTGGATTGACATATGGATCTGATGCCAACCCATCCTTGTTGCCTATCCCTAGGCCTTGCATGTTTTTGACCAAGATGTCGAGGGGCAAAGGGTGATTAAACCTTACTCCTAACTTGTCATAAGGCATTTGGTATCTTGGTTGACACAAAACATGCATTCGTTGTTCATACCGGCCTAACCCGTATCCATGCCAATTGCATTAGCCAAGATATCTTAATGCGAAGTTGGGGTGAGCCAGATAGTTAACATCTTCCACAAAGGGATCTTCATCTTCCTCTTCTTGTCGGGAAGGTTCAACGCCATGATCCAGGCCCCTAAAAATAAATTTTGTCTGATTAGGTGGGTAGCCTAAAGGAACCACAGAGCCTATGGGGAGTCGAGGTTTTCCCATGTCTTGCATAGACTGAAGTGTGGGCGTTGCAACAACATTATGCACTATGTACTCCCACATGCCTATGTTAGACATCTCAAAAATAATTGTTGGTGACTGAGGGGAAGCGAATGGGAGCTCTCCTTGAGTCCACTCCATGTGGGGTGGACTAGGCATCTCAAATTTCATTCTATTAGGCGTCTCTTCTGCAGAGATATTGGAAACTAAAGGTGGTTCCGCTTCCAGGGACTTATTTCCTTTGTCTGTTGGAGTGGCCACCATAGGTGACGTCATTGTGGGAGGACTAGATGAAGAAGATGATCCCGCCTGAGAATTTGATTGATTTGGTGATGGAAATTCTTGCTTAGTCGGACCCCATTTAGATGGATTTAACTAGAAATCCATGTGCATTGAAGGAAGGGTCGACTGTGGCATGATTTGCACTGAGTTGCAATACTTAAAAGGTTCCAAATCTGTAGGGACCATGTGCACTTGTCCTTCAAATGTATACTTCAAACATTGATGAGCAATTGAAGGGACACACTTCATATCTCGGATCCAAGGCTGCCCAAGCAAGATATTGTAAGCCATCTCACCTTCTAAAATGTGGCACAACATATGAATGGTCTTTTGTCCCACTTGTATGGGCAGGACAATTGTGCCAACTATCGAGCATATCGCATCATTAAATGCTCGAAGGGTATAAGTGGAAGGTGCAATGTGAGAGGCTGGTAGTTTCAAATGTTTCAGTGCAGTGGTTGTAATAAGGTTACTAGACGAACTAGTGTCTATCAACACCCGTTTGTATGGAGTCCCGTTGACCCGCACAATAACATGTAGGGGTGGATCCTCTACATCTCTAGTCATAGTTTTTAGCTCATCTTCCCTGAAGGTAATGACTGGTTCAGTACACTGTTTGACATGCCCCACAAAATTGTTGAACGAATTCGCTTCGTGGGGTTGCAATTCAATTGCCTTTAATATCTCCATAAGAGCTTCCCGATGGGGTGCCGATTGTTGAATAAGATCATAAATGGAGAGCCTAGCCGATGTGGTCCATAGACTTTGAGTAAGTCTAGTTCGAATCATGGCCATTGGTATAGGTGGGGGCAATTGTGTAGGATTTGGTTGATGTTGCGACGTGGATGAAGCTTCCCTAGTGGTTGTTGTGGGGACAACTCCTGGGTGTATCTTGTTTCTTGTCACAATGCTAATCATCCCAACATATCCCTCCATGGGGTAACTCTGTTGCACTTCGTTGACATGCAAAGGTTTTGTTTGTGCATCATGTGTGGGTAAAGGATCTTTGAAAACACCCATTTGTTGGTTGTTTGGTGCAATGGGGTTATCCACTACTAATGTGTGATTATCAATGAGATCTTGCATTAAACCTTTAAAAGTACAACAGACATTAAGGTCATGCCCTTTCCTTCTATGGAATCTATAGAAAAGATCCTCTCTATAGCCCTTAGGCTTTAGTGCATTGGGATCAATTGTTGGAATATCTGGAAGATTAATCAAGTTTGCCACTGACAAACGATCAAAAAAGGAATCCCTAGACTTAGTGTATGGTGTAAATTGTCGCTTAGGGTGACATTGCTGATTTTGATCTTGCTTTTTGTTATCTTTCTCATAATTATTGTGAGGCACCACCTGATAATTAGCCTTTGAAGGCTGTGTTGCTTGGGTAGGCATAGGGGCATTAATAGCAACTTGATTGACCACGACGGGTTTCTGTTGTGTATTCCCTATTTTGGTGCTCTTGTTCCACTCTTTTTTCTTAGGCTTGGCAATTTCACCATCCTGTATCTTGATCTCTTCGATACGTCTAGCTTGTGCTAGAGCATCTTCTAAAGTGGCATATTGTTGCAGCTGCAATAGCACAGAGATCGATCGCAAACAGCTCTTTGCGAACATTTGAGTTAGGTCGGACATAGGAGGGAGGTAGGATAACTTTGAAAGCATCGTCATCCATCGATTCCAATATGCTACCATAGACTCCTCCTCATACTGTTTGAGGCTAGCTAGATCACTGAGTGACACCTTTTTCTTTGTATTGAAAGCAAAACATTCGAGGAACGTGTCCACTAGTTGATCCAAGTTGTAGATGCTATGCTTCAATAGATGGGTAAACCAATCCGAGGTAGATCCTACAAATGTGGTTATGAATGTTCTCAATAACAATGCATCATTGTCTTGTATACCAAAGCATTGACTCAAAAATCGAGTCACATGTTCTTGAGCATCTTCATCCCCTTTAAAGAGTGCCAACTGGGGCATCTTGAAATGTTCGAGGTATGGAGGTGCTGGCACTGATGGATGTATCGGATGACTATGAAGTTGGCGTAAGGTAGGCTTTTGAGGCCCACCAGTCTTAAGTTCCATAGTCTCCAAGCGTTCTAACAACACTTTGTATGCATCGAAGGACATAATCTCCTCCTCCTTGGTGTGTTCCCTCTGTGGGTTGCGGGGAACTTGAGGCCTTTGGATGGTTAAATGGGTAGCCTCCCTTCTGCCTTGATAGGTTGTTTTAGCCCGCTCTTCTTCTTGGTCATAATCCTCATAATATTCTTGAGGAGTGTTTGGCCTAGGCCTGTAAACATGGACGGGTGCCCGTGGAGGATGCCCATCACGATCGCAGAGAATAGCCTCCCGCTCAGGTCTAAGAGGTCTTGGAGGTAGTGCTTGCTGAAGTCACGAAGACCTGTCTCGCACTAAGGGGTTGTGCCTCACATATATCTCAGATTGCTATGCACGAGGGACTGGGTCCCTCTCAAGCACATGGTTGTGAAGCCTTTCAGCAGTCTGACACTGAATGCGCTCTTTATCAAGGCGACACAAATGTTCTAATTCTTGTTGTTCTTGCGTAAGCCGCATGATTTGTGCTTTGCGGGCAACTATTTGGTAAATTCCAAGTCAGTGTGTTCTACTGTCTCTTGTTTAATAGGCCTAGATGTCTCTCCTACATATCTATTTTGATCATGGTGCTCTGAGACCCCTGTATGTCTCTTCCCTCTATCGAGGTTGGCCGCATTTACTTGAAACTTTGGTCTTAATGAGCGATTTGGATATAAAGCAGGAGTAGACATGCATC
Source organism: Wollemia nobilis (assembly GCA_028583015.1). Taxonomy (NCBI): domain Eukaryota; kingdom Viridiplantae; phylum Streptophyta; class Pinopsida; order Araucariales; family Araucariaceae; genus Wollemia; species Wollemia nobilis. The sequence continues at coordinate 1,225,495 of JAQPPZ010002621.1, forward strand.
ATTTTGATACTGGATACTATGCTTGAGGAATGTAGTGATCCTCCTCTCTCTCTCTATGATATGCAAAAAAGGTGCGGGCAGAATTGTCTTGCCCTATCGGAAGAACCTGATGTTCTGGATATGGTCTACTGTGTCCGACATTAATTAGGGGTAAATTAGGAACCACAAAATCATATGGTTCTTCCTTTTGGACCCTTTGTTGTTCCATAGCAATACACAATGTTGAATCACTAGGCCATCCATAATGAACTTCCAAAGGAGGCCTCGTGTTTAGACCAGGTGGTATATATAAGTTATTTTCTTGAAAATATTCTTGTTGCTCATGAGTTCCCCTTAGAGAGGGGGTTCTAAAGTCTCGTCTATTGATGGCCTGACTTGGAGAGCCACTCCTTGAGGCACCTCTAGAACCATGTTCTATGACTATATGGGTTGGAGTGCCCCTCAATGATGGGCCTCTAGAGCCATGTTCTGCATGGTGTGAACTAACTTGTGAACTCTGCCACCGAGGCGGGATGAACAAGTCTTCAGAGCTATATCGGAGACGATTTGTCTCTCTTGGTGCATTTTCTACAGCTTCTGCCCGTGATTGGGCTTGGCTACGAGTATTCACCATGGTAATGCTAACCTAAAGATGCAAAAATTATTTTTATGATTTTCTTTTTATGATGTTTTTGGTCTAAACAGAAAATAGCATACACACACACAAGCAATGATTATCTCTTTTAAAGATTAATAGTGTGCCCTAAATCTAGTTTAGTGTGTTTTTGTTGTTTGTTTTGTTTTTGAATTTTTTTTGAAACGTTTAAATGCAATTATGAAGGCTCTTATGACTCCAAAAATGGTCGCCCCTTCAATATACCTTTGCTGGACCAATATACCAACCTCTCTATATACCCGCTCTTATGTGAGGGAGACTATAGGTATGTGAGAGCAGATGATATGTGGAACATAGGTGATACAGAAGGGGAATCGCTCTGTTTATGACACCTACCATAGAAGACTTATCCTTGCGTGCTGGGAATCACCCCAAGATACACTCGGTCAGCTTTCATTAGGATTTACGTCTAGCAACAGTCGCGATCGAGGTAATGGATGCAATATTTCAAGCCAAAGTGATAATGGAATCCACATTTGGTCTTGCTCAAGGGTTGGGGTTTTACGACCAATGCCTTGGTTTAAAATACCACGTGATGTGTGGGGTTCATTTTAATTTTGCAAAATTGAAACAGGCAAACGAAAAAGAAATCTTTCCCTAAGCCATACAAAACTGAAAAACCAGAAAATAGAAAAACAAAATTTTGACAGAAGATTAAAAACCCCTACCTCTTCTCTGCCTAATCAGATGTAAATGAAACTAAAATTCCCACCGTGATCGCCATTGAAAACATGAGATTTCGGAAACAAAAAGGATAGACTAAAAATGCAATGTAAATGAAACTAAAATAACGCTTAAATCCTATGTTATTGAAAATGCATAAAAAGAAAGAACATGAACACAAGATATTAAAGCAATATAAAAATCGGCCCTTTTATTGATATGCTTTGAAAATTCATGTTACAATGCGTCTCCTTCCTTTTAATGGGATAGGAGCATTAAATATTGCTCTTTTACAACTTGTTTCAGAATTCCTTCTTTCGCGTGCCCACATATAAGATGGGCGAACCAAAATGTCGTCGCCGCTTGTGTTGGTAAAGGTAGATTCCTCGTTGCTCCTCTAATGCTGCAAATCTGTGTTCAAAGAAACAACAAAGAATCAGTAGCACCTGTGTATGAAAAATAAAAGATAAATCTAACTATGATTAAAATGAATCTAAATGAAATGAAGACTTGACAAAAGCATAAACATGAAACTTGCTAAATACTATAAAAGAAATAAAGCGGGGGGTGCCTGAAGGCAAACCACCCGTGGGTGAAACTTTGCTTCGACACCAATTCGCTTAGGATGGGTTTGAAACCTGATGTGATGTGTTGTCGGCAAATTGGTAGAATATTGTGGTAAAAAAATCGGTGTTGGTTCTTGATTCGTGCCTTCAAAAGTCACCCAATAACCTCTCTTTCAATTAAGAGATTATGGATTTTGAGAACACAAATCGCAAGTAAATGAATTAGCAGCACTTCGTCGCTCAAAATGCTCCTTCTCTGTATATCTTTTGGGTGAGGAAGCTCACCATTTTATAGACCCAAGGGGTCTCTTTGAATTAACATGCAAAAGTGTTTCTTTGCATGAATGCTTTTTGTGTGAAGAGAAGACTTCTTCTTGATTAAGGGCTTCTTAACTGCCTTTGTGCATGTCTTTGTATGTTTTAGAAAAGCTCACTTGCACTCCCATGCAATGAAGGGATAGCTAAGTGGCAAATCTGAGTTGTCTTAAAAAGCTAACTCTCATTCCCATGTAGTGAAGGGAGAGTTAATTGCCAGATATGAGTTGTCAAAAGAACTCACTCGCACTCCTATGCCATGCAAGAAAAGCTAAGTGTCAGTTCTGAGTTGTCACATGCCGAGATCTGACTTTTTGTCGATCAAACATGGCGTTCGTCCCACCCCAGAGTGAGCGCTGGTAATCGTCTCTGGGTGAGATGAATATTAATCCGCACTCGTTTCTGGGTAAGACGAGTAAAAATCTCACTCGTCCCTGGGTGGGACGAATAAGCAATAAAGTGTCTAAAAGATGCCAAATTGATTTCTGACTTGCAAAACTATTGTGTGAGTGGTTAGAACCACTGTTTAACCTCTGGGGGCTGCCTTGGGGGCTGTGTGTGTTAGTGCGATTAGTGTTTGTTGTCACATAATCGGATTGGTGCTGTTTTGGTGTCTACAAAGAGTAAACCACAACCATGAGGGCTCATGATGCCAGTAACATAGGGATAATTTCTATCCTCCAACATTTCCTTTATTGACAATCTTGTGTATTTACATGTAATTGAATTTAGTATTATTGATTACAAAATTCCTCATGTATATCATTGGTATGATATATTTTACGCTTCCTTGATAATGGAACCTATCCAACTATAACTATTGTAAATAAATGGATTCACATCAATAAGAGAGAATTTTAATAACCTCTTCTCAATGGGATCCTTTATGACTACAATCCTAGTGGTTCTATCTTATATGTCTTACAAAAACTAAGGTATCCAAAGATATATTTGATTTTCATAATGATTATTAGCTCCTATATTGGTAAGACTGGATTACTTCTTTTCCACAATGGAATCTAAAACTAATAACTATGTAAAATCATGTCATAAATATTAGTTCTATAAAGATAAAATCCATGCCTCTACCTAGGTTGTTGATATAATAAAGCCATATTAAATATTTTCCACTTGGATTTTAACCTTGTAGAACCTATTTATCTTGTATCCTTGGTTGGACATAAGTTCATTATCATATCCATAAAATATTTTGCAAAATAAATGGAATCTATGCCACTTACAAATCAAACAAGCATCATTATTTTAAAATTTTTATTTCATAAAAATGTGTTTGACTTTGGTATCCCATATACTCTTATTTTTTATAATGGTACTCTTTTAAAAAAGAAAGAAATCCGTAAATTAACTTCTCAATTAAGGATTCAACACCATTTTTTTCATGCCTTGTTATCTAAAAGGGAATGGTAAGGTTGAATCTAGTAATAATGTTTTGGTAGATATTTTAAAATAGATATTTAATGATTCAAATAATTATTGGCACACAACTTTATACACATTGTGGTAATATGTGGTAATACCACACTAGTATTAAGACATCCATAGGGGTGACCAATTTATCTTTGGTTTATGGTATTAAAGCTATTTTGTCATTTGTAATACTATTGTATTCTTTGAATATTTCTTTGAAGAATTTATTGGGTGATTATGAGGAGCCTTAGGAGTATAGGCAAATCTATCACATATAACTTATTGCTCTTGATGAGAAGCAACTGCATGCTCTTGATGAGAAGCAACTACATGCTCTTGAGCATAAAAGATAGGCTAAGAGTTGTGTTTCTAGGGAATACAATAAGAAATTCTATCATTTATATTTTAAAATTCAAGGATCTTGTTCTCAAGATTGATAATATGCATAAGGAAATGTGAGGTAAATTTATATAGAAATGGCTTGCTCCATAAATTTTCAAGAGTTGCTCAAGTTTGGGGTAATGAAATTATAAATTATGGATGGAGTTGAGTTAGAGGAACCCACAAATATCATACATGTTAAACACTTTTATGCATAGCACCCTCCTAATCCATTGTATAGGCTTTGTATTTTTCTTGGTTTTCCTACTTTTTTGAGTTTCTTGTTTTTCACTTTGACTACTTTGGTTGTTTGTTTATGGTTGTTAGTCATATGCATCCTTCAATATTTCTCTATATTTATGTTTTTTGTGATGTTTTTCCTTTCCTAACCAAGATTTCCATGTTATGCAACAATCATGGTCCTCCTTGTTTTATGGTTTTTAGTGTCATATCCTACTTTAAGTTTCATAAAATAACTACCTTAGTTCAACCTATTCTATCGCCCATACAATATATGGTCAAAAACAGAAGGTAACATTATTTTGTATTTCCATAAACTAAATAAATATTAAAAATATTTTATTTCTTAATTCAATTAATCAATTTGGCATCCTACTATATTTTCAAATGTGCCATATTGAACAATACATTTGATCAAATTGTATAGTGTATGAGATTGGATCATTGTAGTTAGAACATGGGGATTCTCCCTCATATAGGATATATCTTCCTTGAATGCATTGGAATGCATATCTAACTCGTTGGTTTTACTCTTTGTATTTTTATCCCCCTATCATGGTGAGTGTGACTTCATGAATAATACATTCATCATCAATTATAGGGCATGAGTTTTTCTTGCAGACATATATTTAGATTTGTGTATAAGTTTGATTTCCTTGGGCCACTACAAAGCAATGGGTGAACATGATTTCCAAGAAATAATTCTCATTTTTGTCTTTCTATTAGTTTCTTTTAGAACTAAGGGACATATATTTGCATGTATACATCACATAGATTTAATTCTCTAGGTCTACCCCACTCTAGTGATGAGTGTGTTTGTTGGATAATTGGAACTTGTTAGACATTACATGTGGTATTCCTACTACAATGTAATTTATAACTAAGTTATGACATAATGTATAACTAACACTATATTGAGGTAGTAATTAATGAATGTGTTGTTGAATGCTACCTAAATCAGTCATTATTTATAAAAATCATACACAAAAAGCACATTACTAAATCTTACTAAAATTACACATGCTCTAAAAAGTAAGAATACATGTTAGTAAATGCTACATAAATAAAATGTTACATCAAATGGAATCTCATATCTCTCTCTTTCTCTCTATATCTCTCTTTCTCTCTCTCTCTATATATATATATGAGCCCTATGGAGAGAGAGATAGTTAGATCCAAGCACCTAGAACCCTACCCAGTGCATGCTTTCTCCTCCCAATAATTATGACATCCTTCAAACAAGCCCTCTATGGGGAAAAATGTCATCCCGCCTAGAATCTTTAAAGCACTAATAGAAAAATCTAGGGTGCAAATAAAGCATTTAGAGGCTAGGGATAATCTAAAAATGGTAAAAATATGGGAATACATTCCCATCATAGAAATAAAAATTGGAGCTATTAGAGAATAAATTTATGGTCTTTCAGTGTTTGGTTCTATATACCAATTTACTGGTTCATGGACTTAAACAAAAACTATTTAAGAATAGATTGACAAAGAATGGAGAACTAGGGTAAGAGGGGAAATAGAAATCAAATAATGTGGAGGGGATTTTTTGCCACCATATTCACCTATAAGGAGAATAAAAATCTGGTTTTTATATTTGGTCCATATTTTATGGGTCCTTGTGCTCATACATGAATATATCGATTCATCATTTTGACACGTTTGAAGAGAATACTTTCAAAATCCTTGTATGATTTCATCTTACTTTCCTCTTGTTGAATTTTGAGATAGAAGAAGCAACAAAATCCATTGGAAATATGACTAGAATCTATAAAATGAAATTGGAACCAAAAGATCAAAATTACATGGTCACTCAACTATGTGTTTAATTAAACTTATTAGATGGACTACTAAAAGCTATCATATTGTCAAAATACAGACTATGACCAGATACATTTAAATTATTATAGATGTCATGAATATAGACACTTCTAAATATATTTCCCTATAAATCCTATGGATCAAGTTTAACAACAATATGGATTTACAAACATCCAAAGGGAAATATTGAAGAATTTCTATATCCCTAAAAATCATAATTATATAGAGAAATTGTACATTCAAAATAATTTCAATCTATTGAAAGAATATTTGGAGGAAACAATAGTAGCTACTATTGAACATCAAGAAGAAGCCTTAAAATAACGGCCTTTACTAAACATGGAAGTTTTAGAAGATCAAGATGAAGAACAATCAAAGCACTCTATCTCAAAAGAAGGGTAAGATAAGGAAAAGAGTCTCAAAAGTCCCAAGGCTAGAATAGGAAGCACATACCCAAGAAAATTAGGACAACACCTCATCTCCAATGAAAAAAAAAAACTATAGTATGATATGTTCCACCCATAGATCTTAGATAGAGACAAGCTTCAAAAAGTATAGTGAAAGGGAAGTTGACCATAATTGATGACACATTGAAGAAGATAATAAAGAAGAAACCTAAAAAAAGGTAGAATAATTTAACCCTTCTTGCATACATATTACCAATGTGTAGATACCTAAAATTATACCATCTAATTTATGCCAATTCTTAACCCAAACCCAAAAAAAGGTTAATTTAGCCATAATAATTGACTCAACCTCAAGGTTTGTAGTGAAAATCCAATAGTAGAAAATTCATCAGCTTAGATCAAATTACCAGAATGTTAATATGTTTTTTAGATAGTGTATTCACAACAAGTCCAAATTATCTTACCCTTCATTGGGTTTGATTTATAATGGTCATATTAGTGAATATGTTATAGTATGTAATTAGTAGGTAGGGAGGAAGGTGTCTAACTTTACTTTGCTTTCCTTCACCTACCTAAATTGGCCCCAATCAAGGGAATATCTGATTATAAGCCACATTGTTAACTAGTTAGCCCTATCAGTAGAGCAGTTAGATTTCATTCATCCATTAAACCAAGTAACCTCTTTCCTTACATTTTAAAAACCCCAAGAGGGTCAATTTCTATAAATTGAACCTTTAGGGTGGCACTTAAAACAATTATTTCTTGCATTTGAACTCTATCAAAATTGAACATCAATATTATGTATCAAAGTGCTACCAAAATTCTACTATGAAGTTGTCAAGCAATTTAGGCTTTGAAGGAGGATAGGGGGCATATTGCACTCTTTGGAATTTTGTTATAGAATTATAATTATACTATGCTCTTATTTTCATTTTCACTAATAAAATTAGGATTCAATCTCCATGCATGCATTGCAACATTCTTTATTTTATTCTAACATTGCATTGTAAAAATAATATTTATAAATCTCCCTTAGAAGGTATATTAGGAGGTCTGTAAGGTATACAAATACTTTTAGAATTCTTAGGATACTAGTGAAGGGGACCAAACATTATTTTTCTTATGATTTTAGTTTCCTACTAGTCTGTACAAATTTACCAGCTATACCTAAACTTGGTGGTGTATATACTATAATTCACCAAAATATTTTCACGACCTCAAAATTTATTGTTTTCCTCAATCCCAAATTTAGGTATGCTACCTATGACTACTAGAGCCAACATATTTGCCACCCATATTTTAGATCTCATATCTCCTCATCAATACAACATCTAGACTAATTAGTTTTATCTTGAAAATTATTTTACCGATACTCAATGCAAAACTATATTTTCTACTATTTGATCATCCAATTATATTATATTCACATATTTTTGATCTATAGAGCTTTTCATTGATGTATATGCTACAACTATCTCAACATCAATCTAAAGGATCCTCAATTTTTTATTTTATGTATACACATGAGGTCTAACTATACCAATCAAGAATTTGCATGGTTTATGTTGTTTTCTAGACCCCTAAATCATAATCCATTTATCTTTCTATGTTTTTATAAATTGTACCAAATTTTCTGGGAGTAATATTTATAGGAAAAGTATACACTAGGAGGTGTATTTGTGTACAAATGATGTATTCACTCCAAAAATCAAAATAGGTACGTACCTTTGATCATCTAGTTTTCTATTCAGAAGTATATACTAATTACTTCTATTTTATTTGAAATTAATATTTCTAAATCACATGTAAAAGGTAAAAATTGAACTAACTTTAAGATAGTATTTTACTTCATTTTCTTAGAAATATAACAAGAATTGCATGTAGAAATTATATCTAGGATAAATTGTATTCTCACATATTTCTTGCACCCTTGCCTCTTAAAATAAGAAAATAAAAGTTTATTTATATAGTGCAAATAGAAATCATCAAAAGCAAAATTGCATATATACTAATTTCTTATATTTTGCATCTCTATTATCAGAGTGCATTGCATCATCATATTACGCATTAGTTCCTAGTTTAGACTATAAAACCTAGGTGTTTGTCAAATAAAATATAACAAACTAGATTAGAGAAATATATAAGCCCTTAGTAAAATTGAATCTCTACCCAGCAAAGATAAAACACTACACAAAAATATAGTCCCAATAATAGGTTAGTAGTAGCGCTCTCATGTCTGAGTGTGGATGACCATAAAGGCTATGCACCTAATACTAGTGTTGTTATGCATCATTTGGTATCCCACATTTTTATTGAAATCAATGTGAATACATCGCATAGGTCCCTATCCAAAATCTTTGAATTAGGATATTATACTTAATCAAGATAAATTTTACTACACATAGTCAAGATCATCTAACTTTCTTGCATAGTTAAATCACATTAAATTAATATAACAAGAATGCAATCAATTTTTAGTTCTACTATGGGAAGGTTAATGATACCTTGAATAACACAATGTACAAACCTTGGGAGTTATCTCCCTTGGCTAGTATATTACAAGGGGCTATTGGGAGTCATAAGGAGGGTTGTTCTCCCAAGGTGACATAAGGATATCAAACATCATATCTTCTTTGCTATAAGTAATCCCAAAATAAAACTTAAAATTTTGAAGTAATTATTTAACTATGTTTGAAACCCCTTGTATCGCTCAAAATGTTGTGCAACATAGGGCACAAAACCTTAGCGCTTTGTATAAATTTCTAGAGAAGCAACCTATGATTTAAATCCAATGTTTAAGGAAGAAGAGGAAGAAAATCCTCCTTTCAAAACTCTTTCTCCTATTCAAAATGAACAAGGAGAGGTAGTAGTTCTTAGGCCTATGGATCATATGGTTGCTTTCCTATGAGAAAACAAAGAAAACATGGATGTTGTATTTAGGATAGAAGAAATGATTATTTTTGCTATGGAAGAACTCCTCTTAGAAATTCCACAATAACATAGGTCTAATCCTATGAGTGCTCAGCAACAAGATTCAATCATCACCACAATATTAGGAGGGAGTTCATAAAGTATGAAATCTTTTTCATGAAATTTGGAATCTATACCTTATTATGTAGATCCATTTAGGTTAAACACTTGTGTCCCTCAACATGTAAGTCATCTAGAATTTCAACATGTGGATATTCTTGCCTAATTCATCAAATGTGATTGCTTTCATTTTGTTCTATAATATGCATATTCCTATTAACATCCCCTTTACTAATATTCCTATTCAAAAAAATCATGGAATAGTAATATGATGATCCCTTTTGAATCATATGATTCAAATACCTAGTATTATACTTTAATTTAATCCTTAATATTAGTCTATAGCACCATTAGTTCCTTATCCTAGAAATAGGATATAAATGCTAGGGTAGAGCAATTAGAAAAAGAAAACTATAAGTTTAAATAATAGTTGGCATCTATTCAAGGAAGCACACAAAAAAAATACTCGTAAATATTGCTTTAATGAACATATAAATCCTACCCTAACAAATATACTTTATCCTCTAGGATTTGTGTTACCAAATTTTTGGATGTATAAAGGAGAAAGTGACCTCATAGAACACATTTGAGTTCTTTGAGATACATGTCATGACATCAAATATGATGAGATTTTGTTATTGAAGATCTTCCCTAAAAGTCTTGGTGGTGAGGCCTTATAATGGTTTTACTAATGGATGAGATATATATATTCAATATTTATTTCCGTATATTACAAAAAAATGCACAATTGATGACCTATATCAATTAAAACAAGGCAAAAAATGAATCCCTTGATATTCTCACAATGAAACTGAGAGGGGGGGTGAATCAGTGTAACTATTTAAAAACTTTAATCTACAACTCTTAAAACTTAAAAATGCAAGCTTAAAAATAGATAAAGCAAGTATAACACAAGAGCATCACACAACACAAGATTTAACGAGGTTCACCGATGTGGCTACTCCTCAAATAATGACTGTTTGGACTACAATCCAAATCCGGTCTTTGCAAGGATTCACTCTTTAGAATTATTTTACCAGAACCCACTGGAAGGAGCACCAACCCCTGATTTTTTTGCTGCAACAGAAAGGAGCACCAACCCCTTTTTCCAAGCACCAACTTGGATTTCTATTTTGCAAAATAAATTGACATAAAAATGCCTTCACGTTTACAAGACCCTCATTGGTCTATAGCTCATACAATTTTATCTCACAGAAGCATAAAGAGACTTGTTAGAGACTCAATATCTTCTTTTCAAATCTAAAACCTCTCTGTTATTTTTACAAGAAAAATGTTCAGGTTTCATTTCCCTTGCTGTTGTTCATGCAGCACTCTTACCACACCACGCCTTTTGATATATTCAATAAAGCACAGTTGCAGTAACATTCTAAATATGCCTGTTCGATCCTTATATTCTTGATTTCCTTGAATGGCTCAATTCGAAACTGCTCAAATTTTCCCTCCAAATTTTCATGCATTCTCGGCTGTAATCAATCTATCAAACCTTCTCTGACTCGTTCTGCCTTTTAGCCGCTTTCTTACTGACATATTCTGACATTCTTCTCTGCACTTTCTAACAGCCTTATTCTGCGTATCCTGACATGTATCCTGATAGCCTTTCTGCATACGTCGGCTCTCTGATGTTCTTCTTTCTTCTCTTTTGAATTCTGTGTTACCTTTTACTTCTGCACTCGACTGTATCTTCTTGATATACACAACAAAAAAAAAATCTCTGTAATTGATTCTCGGTATACTCAACCCTGTGACAGCTATTATGTCTTTAATGTTTAGTTCCATAGCTTCCCTATGTAACTGCCACCTTTCCCAGTCATGCTATATCACGACCCTGCAACAGCCGTTCTTTTCTTAAATGCACTATCTTGAAACTCTCACTTGTAACTCCAGTTAACTGTAGATCTGACCCAAGTTAACTTTACTGTAACTGGCTGCATGCTTATTCGACACCTGTCACTGTGCATGCATCTTTGGATTTTTCCCGCCAAAACTATTACCTGTCGCGATATCACGACATTTCTTCCAATTTGACTTTCTCTGGTATGTTGACTACGAAAAACTGACTTGTCACGATATCGCGACGTCTTCTGTCTCCTAGACTTCCTTTCTGTATGCAACCACGAAAACATTACATGTCGTGATATCGCGATGTTTTCAGCCTCCTCCTTTACTCGACATACACCTGCGAAAATGAGACATGTTGCGAAATCGCGACGCTTTCGACTTTCCTGCAGTTTCCATCGCTTGCCTCTATGAAAATGATACATGTCGCAAAATCGTGACACTTTTCAGTTTTGTTGTTGTCATCTTCAATCTCGTCATGAAATCACGACGCTTCGGCTTCCTGTGGCTTTTCTTTCAACTTGTCACGAAATCGCGACACTTCTCAGTTTTGCTGACGTCATCTTCATTGTCATCGCGAAATCGCGACGCTTCCGGCTTCCTACGGCTTTTCTTTCAACTTGTCGCAAAATCGTGACACTTCTCAGTTTTGCTGATGTCATCTTTCGCTTTGTCACAAAATCGTGACACTTTCGGCCTCTGTACAATTCTCTCTTCATGCAGCCATGAAAACCTTACATGTAGCGAAATCGCTACACTCTTTTGACTTAGTATTTTTCTTTGTTGCAGCTTCCTCTTGCTTCTACTTGCTAAGCTTAGACTTGTAGCGAAATCGCTACCCCATATTGTTCTGTGTTTTGCACTTGTAGCGCAATCACTACACCTATCTCCCTTGCATTCTAAACTTGTAGCGAAGTAGCTACACCTTTGTGCCTTGTGTTTCAAACTTGTAGCGAAATCGCTACCACTCTTTGCCTTGCATCTTGAACTTGTAGCAAAATCTCTACCACTCTTTGCCTTGCATCTTCGAATTGTAGCGAAATCGCTACCCCTATTTGCCTTGCATCTTGGACTTGTAGCGAAATCGCTACCACTTTGTTCTTAGGCATCTGAAGTCTGCTTCGGCCCACGAAAGTCTGACATGTAGCAAAATTGCTACACTTTCTTCACTTAGTACTTTTTGTTTGCTTTTTCCAGCAAAACTCAGACATGTAGAGAAATCGCTACACTTTCGTCACTTTGCTGCTTTGCCTCCAACATGTCATAAAATCGTGACAATTTTCATCCTAGGCGCTGCTTCTTCAAACTTGTCGCGAAATCGCGACATTTTTCGTCCTTGGCACCTTTGCTCCAAAATTGTCGCGAAATCGCGACAGTTTCTCGACTTAGCCTCTTTCCTTCCAGCATGTCACGAAATCGTGACAATTTTTCATGAACTTTCTCTCTCCTCCTTTTTGTCACGATATCGCGACACTTTGCGCCCTTAGTGCTTTTTTTTCGAAACTGTCGCAATATCGCGACACTTTCTCATGCACTTTCTCTCTCATCCTTTTTGTTGTGAAATCGTGACAATTTTGCTTGCGCCTTCTCTCTCCTCAGCCATGTCACGAAATCACGACAATTTTGCATGCATTTTCTCTCTCCTCGATTTTGTCGCGAAATCGCGACAGAAAACATGTCGCGATATCGCGACAGTTTTCTTCCTTGTCTTTTTCTACAAATTTTTGGATCTGGGTCCCCTCTGTTTTCCTTGAAATTCACTACACTTGATCTAACTGACCTCTGAACTGCATCAACTGCACCATTCTTTCTGTGTTGACAACAATGACAATACTTTTGCAATGCTTTTGCTGCACCTTGCTCAAAAATCTCCCCCTTTGGAATTGTTGGCAACACACTGTAACCTTGCTCAATTTCTTCTCCCCCTTTGCCAATAATACCAAAGGGCTACTGCAGACTCCCCCTGAGTCTATGCACAACATTATCAGGCATAAATAATTTTAATGATCCCCCTGAGAATGTGTTCCCCATAGCTAGTCAGTGCTTGGGAAGTGTGACTACTCCCAACTTACCCTTAAGGTATTCAAAAACTTCCTTGGGCAAAGGTTTGGTGAATATGTCTACTACTTGCTCTGTAGTTGGAACAAACTCCAACTTGACGTCGTATTTTGCAACTTTATCTTTCAAAAAATGATACCGGATTGCAATATGTTTGGTGCGGGAATGCATGACCGGATTCTTTGAAATGTTGATTGCACTAGTGTTATCACATTTGACTGAAATGGGCTCATTGAAGTGAATACCTAGATCTTTCAGTGTTTGTCTCATCCATAATATTTGTGTACGACATGTTGTTGTTGCAATGTATTCTGCCTCGATTGTGGATAGAGAGACTGATTCTTGCTTCTTGTCGTGCCATGCCACCAATTTATCTCCAAGATAAAATGCTCCTCCACTTGTACTTTTTCTATCATCAATACATCCTACCCAATCTGCATCAGAATATGCAAAAAGAGTGAAGTCCTTTTCTTTTGGATACCATAGGTCATACTCCATAGTACCTTTGAGGTACCTAAAAATTCTTTTCACAGCTGTCACATGAGTTTCTTTTGGACTAGCCTGAAATCTTGCAACTATGCAAAATGCCTGTAAGATATCCGGTCTTGTGGCTGTCAAATATAGCAGGCTTCCAATCATAGATTTGTACATTGTTTGATCAACATCTAGAGATTTATCATCCTTGCTCAACTTGCAGCTTGTTGTCATGGGGGTGCTAACAGGCTTACTATCCTCCATAGTGAACTTTTTTAGCATTTATTTCACATATTTAATTTGAGAAATAAAAATCCCTTTTCGATTTGATTAACTTGCAATCCCAGGAAGTATGAAAGTTCACCAATCATAGACATTTCAAATTCTTTCTGCATTTTTTTTGCTATGTCTTTGCATGATTCATCATTGCTGCTCCCAAATATTATATCATATACATAAACAACAAGGGCAATAAAATTGCCATTTTCAGTTTTGATATATAAGTTGCTATCAACCATACCTTTCTTGAATCCTTGCTTAGTGAGATAGTTGTCCAATCTCGCATACCAAGCCCTAGGTGCTTGTTTCAAGCCATACAAAGCTTTCTTTAGCTTGCAAACAAAGTTAGGATTGTCACAGAGTTGAAAACCATCAAGCTGTTCAATATATACTTCTTCTTCAAGATTTCCATTCAAAAATGCTGATTTTACATCCATCTGATAAACTTTGAAATTTCTATGAACTGCTAAAGCCAAAAACAGTCTTATTGCTTCAAGTCTGGCCACTGGTGCAAAAGTCTCTTCAAAATCAATCCCCTCAACTTGAGCATATCCTTTGCAGACTAATCTTGCTTTATTCCTTACAACCTGTCCGTCTTCATTCAATTTGTTTCGAAATATCCATTTAGTACCAATTATGTTTTTATTTTCATGCCTTGGTACTAATTCCCAGGTATTATTTTTCTCAATTTGATCTTGTTCTTCATTTTCTGCCTCCATCCAGCTTTCATCTGTGCTTGCTTCAATAATATTTTTGGGCTCAATACTAGATAACAGAAAATAGTTATTTACTACTCTTCTTCTTGTCTGAATGCCAACTATAGGGTCCCTAATAATCTGCTCTTTGGGATGATTTTTCTGCCAGCTGCCTGTTCTGAATTTCCTATTTTCTTCTCTTTCCAAATCATCTGAATCTGATTTATGTCTCTCTTCCTTTTCTTGATCTTCATCTTCTTCAATAAATTCTTCATAGGTTGGGTAGTTTTCATTATTGCTAATTTCTTGTTTCCTGCCTTCGTCAACCTTCACATCCGCACTCTCCACAATTTTCTTTAGTCTTTTGTTGTAGCATGTGTAAGCTTTACTTTTTGTTGAGTAACCAAAAAAGATACCTTCATCAGCTCTATCTTCGAATTTTCCAAGATTGGCTTCAGTCCGTTTAATGTAACACTTGCTGCCGAACACTTTGAAGTATTTTGTTGTAGCCTTTTTGCCAAACCACAGTTCATAAGGTGTTTTGCTTTCATGCGGCCTTAACATACACCTATTCTGAATGTAGACTACAGTATGAACTGCCTCTTTCCAAAACCTGTCAGCAATTTTGCTCTTTGTTAACATGGTCCTTGCCATTTCCTGCATAGTTCTGTTCTTTCTTTCAACTACTCCATTCTGCTGAGGTGTTCTTGTTGCTAAAAACCGTCTTCTTATTCCATGTTTTTCACAAAATTCTGCAAACTCATCTGAAATAAACTCTCCTCCTCTATCAGATCTCAAGCATTTAATTCTTTTTCCATATTGATTCTCAACAAGATTTTTGAAGGTTTTAAACATCTCAAAGGCTTCCGATTTTTGTTTCAGAAAGAGTACCCATGTCATTCTATAAAAATCATCTATACACAACATAAAATATTTGTATCCATTTATGCTTTCTGTCCTCATGGGTCCACACAAATCAGTGTGAATCAGTTCTAACGGCTTGCTTATGAAATACTCTTTTCCTTTGAAAGTAGATCTGGTTTGCTTCCCCTTTTGGCATGACACACAAATGTTGTTTGATGGTTTACCAATAGTGGGTATGTCTCTTACTGCTCTTTTCGAGCTGATTTTTACCAGATTATCAAAGCTTATGTGACCGAGTCTTTTATGCCATAGCCAATTTTCTTCTTCCTGTCCAACCAAGCAAGCTCCTTCTGAAGTCTCCGATAGAGTGTACAAATTTCTAGAAGTTCTTAGTCCAGTGGCTATTAACTTTCCATTTTTTGTCTTTCTTACTTCACAGCCCTCCTTCTTGAAAATTACTTCATGACCTCTGTCACAAATTTGACTTACACTCAGTAAGTTATGCTTCAGACCTACCACAAAAAGAACTTCCTTAGAGTTGATTTTACCATCACTTAACTTAACTGATCCTTTACCCACTATCTTTGCTCCATCATTATTTTTGAATTTCACAGAACCACCTTCGTATGTCTGTAGCTTATCAAACTTTTGTTTGTCTCCTGTCATGTGACTGGAGCATCCACTGTCCATAATCCAAGGAGCAGATTTATTCTGTGCTTTGAGAGCTATTTGAACAATCAAAGATTCCTTGTCTTTCTTCGGTTGTTCCTTTTCTTTCCACTGAGATTTGACAGCAAACCTGGTCACTTGCTTAACCTTCTCCCTTTCATTGGCTTGTGACAGTTTTTCAAGAAATTTTCTGTTCTATTTTGATCCAGTTGATTGATACTTTCTTCCCTGGTATTTATTTCCTGCAAAAGAGTTATGACATTCCTTGCAATATGTACGAAGTTATGATAGTTATAAAATTCTACATCATAATCTATCAAGGGAGAAAAAATATTTCTACTAGTAAAATTTCTTTGTTCTACATTATATCTACAACTTGAGATTTTATGACCATATGCATTGCATTTAAAACAATAACCAGAAAAGGAACGAGTGTACCTAGGTAATGGTTGTTGCCATGTTGTAGTAGGAGCCATGGGTCTTCTTATTCTTTGATATGTGACTTTGGTAAATCCATCATTTGCAGAACTCCTTTCAAGCTTGGACTTATTGCTTTCTTTTGCTTGATACGTTTTGTCTTGATCAACCCTGATCTTGTATTTATTCCTTATTGGTTCTACAGTTACAGCCTTTGAGTCCTTTGAGGATTCTACTTCATCAAATCCCAACCCAAATTTGATACCAGTAGGCCTTTGATCATTTAACATTTTATTCAGCTTCGTAGAACTGTCTTCAAATTTATGATGACAACTCAGTTTCTGATTCATCTCTTCTAGCTGCAACCTTAATCCAACTATGTCTTCTTCTAGCTTGTTGCACTCATTTATTTTCATGGTTAGCTGTGCTTCAAAATCTTCAAACTTTTTCTTATATTCTTTAGTTTGTACTTTCAAATTGATTATTAAATTGCTAGCATCCTCAAATTTCCTTGAAATATTTTTATTTCTTTTCCTTTCTGCACTTAACTCTTCAAGTGCAGCAACCAACTCACCTTCCAGATCTATCTCAGCCTCATCCTCTAATTTTTCTTCACACTCCTAGGTTTCTTCTGTTCTCTGTTCTTCAAAAGCCATGAACAAGGCTTCACCAGTTTCTTCTTCTAAGTCCTCACTAGAACTATCTTTAGAAGAGTCAATATTCTTTGAAATGAAGCTTTTCTTCTTGAAGTTCCTTTTTCTAAAATGTGGTTTCTTTTTCCAGACATTTCTTTCTTGGTGTGTCCCTTCATCACTTCTATTTTTCTCACTCATTGGGCATTTTGCTGCAAAGTGCCCGATGCCTCCACAGTTAAAGCACTTGAACGACAACTTACCTATGTACTTTCCTTTTCCCTTTACCAATTTTCTAACAAAATTTGCTTCATTTTCATCTGTAGATTCTTCTTCCTCAGATTCTTGTTTAGATTTTATATTTTTCTGTGCTTGAAAAGCTGCTTCTCTATCTGAGGGCTTAGTTTGTCCAATCCTCATTTCATATGCTATTAGAGAACCATGCATTTCATCCATATTGTAAAAATTTAAATCTTTTGCTTCTTCTATGGCAGAAACCTTTGCATCAAACATTTTATTGAGAGTTCTTAGTACCTTCTTCACAATGACTGCATCTTCCATTTCTTCCCTGAGTCCTCTTATTGCATTGATGATTCCATTTACTCTCAGCAGATAGGATTCAATGTTCTCATCATCAGTCATCTTTAATGCTTCGAACTGGGCACGATGTGTTTGCAACTTGGCTTCCTTGATTTTGCTATCTCCTTCATGAATGCTTTGCAGTTTGTCCCATGTCTTTAGCAGATTTGCAGCTCATGGTGCGTATCAACTCACTGTCTACTAATCCACACATAATAGCATTCTTGGCTTTTGAGTTGTTCTCAAACTTTTTCTTCTCAGTCACATCTGTTGGAGGAACAGTGGGTATGGTGTATCCATTTTCAATAGATTCCCAAATGTCATAACTCAATGCACATAGATAAGTGTGCATCCAGAGTCTCCAGAAAGAATAATTTGTTCCATCGAATAGAGGAGCTTTGTTAGAAGAAAAACCTTCACCATCGACCATTGTGTTTCTTCCAAGATCACCTTAGATGATTAAGCTTGTATAGGTGCCTGGCTCTAATACCAATTGATATTCTCACAATGACACTGAGAGGGGGGGTGAATCAGTGTAACTATTTAAAAACTTTAATCTGCAACTCTTAAAACTTAAAATGCAAGCTTAAAAATAGATAAAGCAAGTATAACACAAGAGCATCACACAACATAGGATTTAACAAGGTTCACCGATGTGGCTACTCCTCAAATAATGACTGTTTGGACTACAATCCAAATCTAGTCTTTGCAAGGATTCACTCTTTACAATTATTTTACCAGCACCCACTGGAAGGAGCACCAACCCCTAATTTTTCTGTTGCAACAGAAAGGAGCACCAACCCCTTTTTCCAAGCACCAACTTGGATTTCTATTTTGCAAAATAAATTGACATAAAAATGCCTTCACGTTTACAAGACCCTCACTGGTCTATAGCTCATACAATTTTATCTCACAGAAGCATAAAGAGACTTGTTAGAGACTCAATATCTTCTTTTCAAATCTAAAACCTCTCTGTTATTTTTACAAGAAAAATGTGCAGGTTTCAGTTCTCTTGCTGTTGTTCATGCAGCACTCTTACCACACCACGCCTTTTGATACATTCAGTAACATTCTAACTATGCTTGTTCGATCCTTATATTCTTGATTTCCTCGAACGGCTCAATTCGAAACTGCTCAAATTTTCCCTCCAATTTTTCATGCATTCTCGACTGTAATAAATCTGTCAAACCTTCTCTGACTCGTTCTGCCTTTTAGCCACTTTATTACTAACATATTCTGACATTCTTCTCTGCACTTTCTGATAGCCTTATTCTGCGTATCCTAACATGTATCTTGATAGCCTTTCTACGTACCTCGGTTCTCTGATGTTCTTATTTCTTCTCTTTTGAATTCTGTGTTACCTTTTACTTCTGCACTCGACTGTATCTTCTTAATATACACAACAAAAAAAAAATCTTTGTAATTGATTCTGATATACTCAACCCTGTGACAGCTGTTCTTTCTTTAATGTTTAGTTCCGTAGCTTCCCTATGTAACTACCACTTTTCCTAGTCATGCTGTATCACGGCCCTGCAACAGCTGTTCTTTTCTTAAATGCACTGTCTTGAAACTCTCACTTGTAACTCCAGTTAACTGTAGATCTGACCCAAGTTAACTTTACTATAACTGGCTACATGCTTATTTGACACCTGTCACTGTGCATGCATCTTTGGATTTTTCCCGCCAAAACTATTACCTGTTGCGATATCGTGACATTTCTTCCAATTTGACTTTCTCTGGTATGTTGACTGTGAAAAAATGACTTGTCGCGATATCGCAACATCTTCTATCTCCTAGACTTCCTTTCTGTATGCAACCGCAAAAACATTACATGTCGCGATATTGTGATGTTTTCAGCCTCCTTTACTCGGCATACACCCATGAAAATGAGACATGTCGTGAAATCGTGACGCTTTCGACTTTCCTGCACTTTTCTTCGCTTGCCTCTACGAAAATGATACATGTCATGAAATCACGACACTTCTCAGTTTTGCTGACGTCATCTTCAATCTCGTCGCGAAATCATGACGCTTTCGGCTTCCTGCGGCTTTTCTTTCAACTTGTCATGAAATCGCGACACTTCTCAGTTTTGCTGACGTCATCTTCATTGTCGTCATGAAATCACGACGCTTCCGGCTTCCTGCGGCTTTTCTTTCAACTTTTTGTGAAATTGCGACACTTCTCAGTTTTGCTAACATCATCTTCCGCTTTGTCACGAAATCACGACACTTCCGGCCTCCATACAATTCTCTCTTCATCCAGCCATGAAAACCTTACATGTAGTGAAATCGCTACACTCTTTTGACTTAGTATTTTTCTTTGCTATAGCTTCCTCTTACTTCTACTTGCTAAGCTTAGACTTGTAGCGAAATAGCTACCCCATCTTATTTTGTGTTTTGCACTTGTAGCGAAATCGCTACACCTATCTCCCTTGCATTTTGAACTTGTAGCGAAGTAGCTACACCTTTGTGCCTTGTGTTTCAAACTTGTAGCTACCACTCTTTGCCTTGCATCTTAAACTTGTAGCGAAATCGCTACCACTCTTTGCCTTGCATCTTGAACTTGTAGCAAAATCGCTACCACTCTTTGCCTTGCATCTTGGACTTGTAGCGAAATCGCTACCACTTTGTGCTTAGGCATCTGAAGTCTGCTTCGGCCCGCGAAAGTCTGACATGTAGCGAAATCGCTACACTTTCTTCACTTAGTACTTTTTGTTTGCTTTTGCCAGCGAAACTCAGACATGTAGCGAAATCGCTACACTTTCTTCACTTTGCTGCTTTGCCTCCAACATGTCACGAAATCACGACAGTTTTCATCCTAGGCGCTGCTTCTTCAAACTTGTCGTGAAATTGTGACATTTTTCGTCCTTGGCACCTTTGCTCCAAAATTGTTGCGAAATCGTGACAGTTTCTCGACTTAGCCTCTTTCCTTCCAGCATGTCGCGGAATCGCGACAATTTTTCATGAACTTTCTCTCTCCTCCTTTTTGTCGTGATATCGCGACACTTTGCGCCCTTAGTGCTTTTCTTCCGAAATTGTTGTGATATTGCGACACTTTCTCATGCACTTTCTCTCTCATCCTTTTTGTCGCGAAATCACGACAATTTTTCTTGTGCCTTCTCTCTCCTCGGCCATGTCGCGAAATCGTGACAATTTTACATGCATTTTCTCTCTCCTCAGTTTTGTCACGAAATCACGATAGAAAACATGTCTCGATATCGCGATAGTTTTCTTCCTTGTCTTTTTTTGCAAATTTTTGGATCTGGGTCCCCTCTGTTTTCCTTGAAATTCACTGCACTTGATCTGACTGACCTCTGAACTGCATCAACTGCACCATTCTATCTGTGTTGACAACAATGACAATACTTTTGTAATGCTTTTGCTGCACCTTGCTCAACATCCCTCAATGAATTCTTACCTTTATGGTAAACATTGATTAGGAAAATTCCTTTTACTCCACCATGTAGGTATCTATTTCATGTCTTCATATGGAATTTGCAATAATATCTCTCATATCCTCTAGATATGAACCATGTCATATCTTTTGATGATGTGGTAGATCTCGTAAAATAAATAGATTTTGTCCTTCAGCATAGAGGGCAACTAAAAGCTAAGAAAAAAATGAGAAGTCATATTATTCTAACACTAAAGGATAGTATAAAAACAAACATGTTATGGGTGATGGTGTAACTGAATCTTACCCCAATAACATTATTAATACAAGTAATGTTAGTACTATTGTAGCACTAAATAAATTAATTTTAGCTAAAACTCAAGAAAATCCTCCCAAAAAAATTACTAAGTTAAATCAATCTCTATCTTTTATTCTGACACTACTATATTCTAACATGATATAGCTACCCCATATAAGGTCGCATAATCCTAATGGGGAAAATATTCCTAGAATCAAGGATAACCAACAATGTGCTTTCCATCACATTTATGTCACAACACAACCAAATGTATCATGGATCACCCTTAAAAATATGGTGCAAGACCTCATCAATGAATGTTGCCTATTGGTCAATTGTCATAACCCCTCTTGGTAGGACTTTTGCATGATAGACTACGCATTGATAAAGGAGGATTAATACTTAGTTATGATGCATTTAATTGATTGAATTAATTAATTAGGAACTATTATATTCCTTTGATTAAATTAATTAATTGGGAGATTAATTAATTATTATAAAATCCTTTGTTTGAATTAATTAATTGGGAAATTATAAATATTAATGCTTCAAGGTTCTAGTTAAATTCGTTCTTTTACCTTTTTGATTAAATAAGGTAACAATTGGTTTCTATTTTAAATAATGAAAGACTTTTATTTAAATAGAAATGTATGCATATAGTTTAAATAATGAAAGAATTTTATTTTAGAAAAGAATCGTTACTTTTTAAATAGAACAAAAAGGAAATTTTATTTAATTAGGAGATAACAATTATATTTTAAATTAAAGAAGAATTTATTGTTTAAAATAAATAAAGGATAGATTTATTAAAAAGTGGATATTTGAAAGAAGGGAAAAATGAGTTTAAATTAAAAAAAAAAAAAAAAAATTATCTGCTCATAAGGAAGGAGGGCAAGTAATAAAAAAGTTGGAGGGGAAATAAGGAGAGAATTTTAGGAAGACTTGGGGGAGAACCTAGAGGGGAAACAAGGAATAATTTTAGGAAGACTTGGGGGAGAACTTGGAGGGGGAAGAAGGAGGAATTTTAGGAAAACTTGGGGGAGAATCTAGAGGGGAAATAAGGAGAGAATTTTAGGAAGACTTAGGGTAGAAGTTGGAGGGGAAAGAAGAAGAAGATCTATTGAAGAAATTTATAGGTTGGTGTTTTACTTCTTTCATTCTGCCTTCGATTTCTAAAGAACCTTCATTGAAATGAGTTTCATTTAAATCCGACCTCCCTTGGCTTAAAGGTTTGCTAATATTTTTTTTGTACTTGTTTTAGTGGGTAGCAAAGCATGGCTATAGATGCCCAATGGAGATGTTTTTGCTTTTGTTTTAGTGGTAATTCAAGTATGGTTGTAGATTTGTTGTAGTTGGTATCCAAGTCTATGGTTGTAGATGCCCAATGAAAATGTTTTTGCTTATGTTTTAGTGGGCAGCCAAGTATGGTTGTAGATTACCAATGGATATGTTTTTACTTTCGTTTTAGTGGGTAGCAAAGTATGGTTTTAGGTTTGTTTTAGTGGGAATTCAATTATGGTTGTAGATTTATTTTAGTGGGTAGCCAAGTATGGTTGTAGATGTCCAATGGAGATGTTTTTGCTTCTGTTTTAGTGGGCAGTCAAGTATCGTTGTCGATTATTTTTACTGGGAGGCCATGTATGGGTGTAGATGCCTAATGGAGATGTTTTTTTACTTTAGTGGGCAGCCAAGTATGGTTGTAGATTTATTATAGTGGGCAGCCAAGTATGGCTATAGATACTGAATGGATATGTTTTTGCATTTGTTTTAATGGGCAGCCAAGTATGGTTGTAGATTTACTTTAGTGGGCAACCAATTATGACTGTAGATGCCCAATGGAGATTTTTTTGCTTATGTTTTTTATTTTATTTTAGTGGGCAGCCAAGTATGGCTATAGATTTGTTTTAGTGGGTAGCCAAGTATGGTTGTAGATGCCCAATGGAGATGTTTTTGCTTTTGTTTTAGTGGGCAACCAAGTATGGTTGTAGATTTGTTTTAGTGGGCAACCAAGTATGGTTGTAGATTCCCAATGGAGATGTTTTTACATTTTTTTTAGTGGGAAACCAAGTATGGTTATAGATTTGTTTTAGTGGGCAACCAAGTATGGCTATAGATTTATTTTAATAAGTTTAGTGGATAAAATTATGTTAAAGAAATTATTTATATTAAATAAGTTTAGTGGATAAACTTATGTCATAAAATATATTTATTTTTAATAATATTAATGGATAAAATTATGTTAAAGAATATATTTATTTTAAGAAGTTTAGTAGATAAAAATATATTAAATAAATTGAAGTAGAGTTACACTAAACAAGCACATACAATCCAGAAAAGATAGATAAAATGACCAATGAGTCAAATCTTTCTTGCATTCTATTCCCCAAAGATAGAGCTTACACAAAAATCTCGTGCCAGTTAAACTAGTTTTACAAAATTAAACAATTACAATTTTTTTTAGGTGATGCAAGATCACTCTTACACCACTGGATGCTCCTGCATTCAACACTTAGGGTAATTTGAGAAGTGATATTCACTTCTTTGTTTTTGGAAGAAAACCAAGGCATTCAACCTTAGGCTTCGAAAACCAAGAAGAATCTTCAACAAGTCTGCCCTTCCACTTAACCATATATTTTGCATATTGTCTGTTTCTAGTACTTTTACCGATGCAGGTATCTAGGATCTCTTCTATATTTTTCGTCTCTAGAGTAGATGCTGGAATATTCCACAATTCTTCTACTGGTCCCTCATCATTTTCTCCTTCATGGTATTCTGCCAAATTTGAAATGTTAAAAACAAGTGATATGTTAAGCCCACTTGGCAATTCCACTTCACATGCATTGCTTGAATCCCATTTTTCTATGATTTTGCATGGTCCTAATTCTTCATTTTTAGCTTGTTATAGGTTTTATTAGGAAACCTTTCTTTTCTCAGATGGACCATAAATTCATCTCCCACTTCAAATTCCTTAAACCATCACTTCTTGTCTGCCCTTGTCTTGTATTGAGTATTCATCTTAGTAATATGCTTATTCACTTCTTCATGGAAGCTCTTTAGATGCTATGCAAATTTCTCAGCCTCAGCACTGCACTTTTCCCCTGTATCCATCTTCCTCAAGTCAGAAGCATTTCTTGTACTGCTCCCATATATGATTTGGAATGGAGATTTTTTTGTACTCCTATTGACAAAATTGTTGTATGCAAATTATTCCTATGGAAAAACCAAATCCCATCCCTTGGGATTATCTCCCACCAAGCATCTTAGTACATTACCCAAACTTCTATTCACCACCTCTATTTTTCCACCAGTCTGTAGGTTGTATGCAGAACTAAATTTTAGGTATGTCTTCAATTTCTTCCATAGGGTCCTCCAAAAATACCCAAAAAAGTTGGTATGTCTGTCAAAAACAATACTCTTTGGTATACCATGAAGTCGTACCACCTCTTTGAAAAACAACCCTACAACATGAACTACATCATTAGTTTTATGAAATGGAATAAAATGTGCCATATTTGAAAATCTTTCAATCACCACAAATATGGAGTCATTTTCCCTCTGTGTCTTTGGTATGCCAAGAACAAAATCCATGTTGATATCCTCCCATGGTCACTCTGGTATAGGTAATGGCTGATATAGTCTAGTGTTTTGTCTCACACCCTTGACAATCTGGCATAATCTGCAACTTTGCATAAATCTCTTCACATATTGTTGAAACTGTAGCCAATATTAGTTCTCACTAACGAGTGAAATGGTCTTATATCGATAAAAGTGTCCATACAACCCTCCACTATGCTTCTCATTGACCAGATTCTCCCTCATTGAACTCCTTGGAATGCATAATTTTTTTCCTCTAAACAAAATTCCATATTGGATTAGAAAATCCAACCACTTAGTCCTATCCAAAGTAACAGGTGCTAAGAAATCCCTCCAAGCCTCTACAAAATCAAGATCTTCAAGACCCTTAAGTTCATCAAACCCTACAACTTCCACCTTCATTTCTATCAACAAACACTACATTCTACTTAAGGCATCTGCAACTTTGTTTGAATTTCCACTCCTATGCTTCAACACAAAGGTATAACTCTGTAGAAACTCAACCCAATTCTAGTGCCTCTAATTTATCTTCCCTTGGCTATTAATATATTGTAAGGCCTGATGATCAGTATATAGAACAAACTCTTTTGACAAAAAATAATGCCTCCATTTCTTCAAAGCTTGAACTATAGCATAAAACTCCTGATCATATACAAAATATTTCTTTCTAGCATCATTAAGATTCTCACTAAAATAGGCAACAAGTTTACCTTCTTGACTCAACATAGCTCCTATGGCACTACCACTAGCATCACAATCTACCTGAAATACCTTGTTAAAATCTAGAAGTGCCAAAACAAGTTGCTTTATGACCTTCTTCTTCAACATATCAAAGCTGTTATTTGCTCCTAAGGTCCACTTAAATTCTTTCTTATCCCCTCTCATTGTTTTTGTTAGGGGTGCATAAATACTGCTAAAATTTCTAATAAATTTCTTGTAAAAACTTGTTAGACCATGAAATTATATTACCTCAATTATGCTCATTGGGGTAGGCCATTAAATTATAGCCCTCACCTTTTTCGGGTCCATTTTTAGACATTCAGCTAAGATGCCAAATCCTAGATACACTAACTCCTTCACAAAACTACACTTCTTCAAATTAATCAACAATTGCTCCTCCCTCAGCTTCTCAAAAACTCTTTTCATATGCATCAAGTGCTCTTCCAGAGTCTTGCTAAATATTAAAATGTCATCTAAATAAACAATGACAAATTTTCCTAAAAACTCCTTCAATACCTCATTCATCAATCACATGAATGTTCTTGGTGCATTGGTTATCCCAAATGGCATGACCAACCACTCATACAAACCCTATCTAGTATTGAAGGATGTCTTCTACTCATCCCATTCTCTGACATGAATCTTATGGTATCCACTCTTCAGGTCAATATTTGTGAAGTACTTAGCCCCACTCAAACAATCCATAATTTCATCCATCCTTGGCAATGAAAATTTGTATTTGATGGTGATCTTGTTAATAGCTCGGGAGTCTGTACACATTCTCTACTCTCTATATTTCTTTAGTTCTAGTACTGCAGGTACTACATATGGACTCAGGCTCTCCTGAATTAGTCCCTTTTTCAACAACTCTTGGAATTACCTATTTAGCTCCTCACCTTCTACATGAGTCATTCTATGGGCTGTCTTATTGGGAAAACTATCTCCCAATACCAAATATATATGGTGACTGATCTTTCTCATTGGTGGTAAGCCCTCAAGCACATAATCTGATATAATATTTGGAAGTTCTTCTAACAGACCTAAGACTTCTACTAGGGTATCTTTGCATTCTTATTCCCTAACTCTAGGAATTAATACATAGCACATATGTTGATGTTTAAAACCATTCAAAAAAATTCTACCTTCAACTAAACATATTTTGGCACTACTACATACCTTTTCATCCACCTCCTTAAGGGGCTTCAACTTATGACGCACTCCATTCTTTGTCAGGGAGTAAGTGTTGGCACACCCATCATGCATTGCACATAGATCAAACTACAATGGCCTTCCCAATAGCAAATGGTAAGCATCCATAGGCAGGATGTCACACAAGACCTCATCACAATAATTCCCAATATTAAATTTTACCAAGCATTGCTCACTGACCAAAGCCCTATGGTCCTTCTGCAACCATGCAATCCGATATGGGTGTGAGTGTCTCTTTCTCTCTAACTATATTTTGGTAACCATTCCTTCTAAAACTAGGTTATATGTGCTACCATTTTCTATGATAATATTACAGACCTTACCTACACATTTACACCTAGTGCGAAATAAGCTCTTCCTTTGATCTGGATCTCTCTCCTCATTTAGCAAGGCTCTCCTTGTAATCAACACTTCTCCTCTTTTTGCTTCTTCAGAGTTTTTAGATTTAGCACCTTCATCAACAACCATAGCTAAATCTTACCTTTGAGCCTCATTTGTCCTCTCTTAGTGTTGTGGACACTCGTATGCTCGATGTCCTTCTTATCCATAGTGGAAACAGGTTCCACGAAATCCTCCTCTTCCAAACCCTCATCCATACCTTCCTCTTCCTCTCTGGTAACCATTGTTATAATCACGGGGGTGGTAAGCATTATCCCCCTTTTGGTCCTGACTATTGTTGGCTTCTCCATTATTCTTTTGATCTTCATTTTGTCCTCCATTTTTTCTTCCACCAGTTATTCCACCACAACCTCTTCCTATTTGCTTGCTCTCAAACCTTATGTTCAGCTTCTCTTCAACCCTCAAGGCAAACTGGTAAGCATCCTCTATGGTGGTCATCCTAACCAAACTTAACTCCTCTTTAATAGTTGCTCTTAACCCATGAATATAACAAGCTACCTTCTCCTTATTGGCCTAAGAATGGCCTATTCTGATGAGGATATTATACAACTCCTTTGTGTATTCTTTGAAAAACTTACTTGACTATCTCAAACCCTACGTTTTCTTGAGTAGATCCAACTCATAATCAGCTGGAATGAACTGCCTCTTCAACTTCCCCACCATCCACTCCTATTTTGTTATCCTTTATTTTCCTCTTTTATTTCTATCTAGCTACACTCTCTTCCACCATATGTTGGCATGACCCTTCAACTTGGTCTTAGCAAACTTGACCCTATCAGGATCTTCAACCTCCTCATACTCAAAGTATTCTTCCAAATCATTGATCTAATCAATCAAATCCTCTAGATCAAGATTTCCATAATACGTAGAAACCTCCATCTTCAGTCTCTTTCCAATATGAGATATGGCTACGTATAACCTAGCTTGTGCAGGATCTACTACCTCTTCTTCTTCCTTGAACTGGTCCTCTTATTCTTCAACTTCATCTTCACTACCATCTTATCTCCTTGGCTTAAACCCTTTATGCAACTCCTCTTGCAGAGCCTGAACTTACCTTTGTAAAGCTTTGAAATATTTCTCTAGCACCAAATTTCTCCCACCCCCATGGTTTCTTTGTGGAGGCATTTTGCTCACTTATATCAAAAACCCTAACCATAGATATTGGTGTAAATATCCTCATGTCCGGTGATCTATTTACACACTCAGGAACTGTCACTCTGATACCACTTGAAGTAGAGTTACATTAAACAAGCACATACAATCCAAGAAAGATAGAGAAAATGACCAATGAGCCAAATATTTCTTGCATTCTATTCCCCAAAGTTAGAGCTTACAGATATTAACTGATTACAAATTTGAAATTTCCCCTTTTGACCTTTTTTCTCCTTTCCCTCCTAAAACTGAGTTTGAAAGTTGAAATTTTTGGGGCAACTTGCCGAGGTCATAACTTCGCACTCATTGAACCGATTGACTATTACAACATGTTTTCAAAAATGGCACAAGACAAACTAAGAAGAGCAATATCTAGCTCTTTGCGCCAAGGCCTGTGTCTAACTGAAAAAATCCAAATTCAACCTCTAAGACCTTCAAAAATCTATTGCAAGTTAAACTAGTTTTACTAGTTTTACGAAATTAAACAATTACAATTTTTTTCAGATGATGCAAGATCACTCTTACACCACTGGATGCTCCTGCATCAAAAATTATTTATATTAAATAAGTTTAGTGGATAAAATTATGTTAAAGAAATGATTTATATTAAATAAGTTTAGTGGATAAACTTATGTTAAAGAATAGATTTATTTTTAAATAAGTTTAGTGGATAAACTTATGTTGAAGAATAGATTTATTTTAATAATTTAGAGGATAAAATTATACCTAAAACAATATATTTTAAAGATGAATTTAAATAATATGTTTATTTAAACTAGATTTATAGACTTGCAACAAGGGATTTAAATAATTGGTTTATTTTGAATGCATGGAACGTCAAAGTGAGATTTAAATAGAATGAATTATTTAAATGAGACTTTGGACTTTGAAGGAATGTTTTAGATGAAAGGAAAATTATTCAAATTTAAACTTTGATTAAATAAGGTTGAAATATGATTTTGTTTTTTTGTCGATAAGAAAAATATTGTTATTAGTGTAAGGATTTTGATAGGATTCTCACAACCTTAGTACATACAAATTGTAACTTGATTACATCAGGCTTGTTATCCAACTTAACAGAGTCTGTTATAAAAGGCAAAGATCTCAAAAAATAAAAAATGTAGGACCAACAATAAAGGAGAGATGATCCCATACCTGAGGTCAATCCCATCATACAGAAGAAACCTACAGTCAAGACCGAGCCTTCAGTTTTTGCCATGGGTATTGCAGGTCTCTTTTGCATCATTAAAAATGGTACTCAGCTACGAATGGGCAACCTCCAGATCATTTACCACTTGCTGGATGACCATACACTAGGACTTCATTATTTTAGCAATTGCAGAGGGTGGTCGTAGAACTAGGTAGGTGGTCAAGGATCGTAGTGCATAGGATATTCTTGTCAATTAAAACATTCAACATCCTAGAGAATTTATGTTGTCAATATTTATGTTCGTCCAATCAGGTGCTTTTACAACCTCGTTGAATTTGTCTATAGAATAATCATAGGTTTTATATGGCTCACTACATTTAGTTGAGGAGGCCAACTCAACTTTTCATAGATAGGCTCTCGTGATGGAAGGGACCTAGTTTAAGAGGAGTTTGGATGAAGAGCATTTTGTCATTCTTAGTTTTATCTTAGAAACCTTCAAGGCTTAAATTTTAATCATAGGAGAAACAAAGGTATGGAAATAAGGGTTAAAATCATCACTAGGGACCTCTTGGATAATGTTTTTAGTGCTAGAGCTACCTACAGACTTGGCAAAGGTTGGGTAAAGGAGAGAGCAAGAGGATGAAGGGTCAAATGGTGAAGGGGTAGATGGAAGGGGGTTAAGGGGGTCTGTTTGAGAGGGATCAGGGGTATAAGGTCCCTAAGAAAAAGGGCTAGGGGAAGCATGAATGGGGAAGCTAGGGGAATAAGGGAGGAAGGGGAGTAGAGGGGCTTGGGACGGTGAGGGGTGCGAGGGGGGAGGGACGATGGAAATGAGGGAATTTTTGGTAAAGGTATCTAAAGAATACGTATAAAGGATATAGTGGAGGCCCTGGTGTATTGCATAATGGGATTTTCCAGATTGAGCATTGTTAACAAATAATTTTATAGAGCAAAAAAATAGTCAGTATTGTTAATTATTTGGTTGCCTATGAAATTATTAAGAAATGCAATATGAAAGATCGTAAGGGTATAGTTAATTTTATCCATGATAAAAAATTAAAGAATAGGGATCATGACATGATTCCAAGGAGTAGAAAACTTGGTTCTCTTAACACCTCCATAAATGGTAAGGATATCTTTACCTTTCTTTGGGAAGAACTCTAGTTTTGATGCAATTAAATACTTATCTCTTCGAATGCTCCTCCCATCCATGGGTAGTCCAGTCACCTCTGCAAGTAATTCAACATCGATAGTGAACTCAAGGACATGTAGAGTGACCTGTCCATCATTCCATGAGTTGAAAATGACATGCATGTTTTCATTTTCATCTATAGAATTTTTGAGAAATGTGATGCAAGGTTGAAGGATATCCTTGATCACAGGGTTGAGGTTCAAGATCGATGGTTCAATAATTTCCATAAGGAAATTAGCACTAAAGGTTATGGACTCAAAGTGAATAATATGCGGGTGGGACTTAATGGAATGGAAAGGGTTTGAACACCATCTTAAAAAAAAATTTGACCATCACATATGTCTATAATAATGGGGATATATGTGCATTAGGATGTTGTAGGGTGTGGATGGTGGTGATTCGTGAGATGCATATCCATTAGTGTTGCCCAAGAACTATGTAAGGAAGAAATGGTGGTGATGTGGTGAGTGTCACTAGCATGAAGAATAATCATGGTGTGGGGATTGGTAACATCCGATAAATATTCTCCATGGTGATTTATAGGGGTGGTGCAAATAAGAATGGTGTTGGAATCACACACATTATTGAAACAATGTATATGAAAAGCCATAGTTCGAGAGCTATCACGATATTGATTGGATAGTGTTTGATAGTTAAGCTCATGAGGGTAAATTTGTATGATCAAGGTGAAGCAAGGCACGATGGATCTGTCACTCAAGGTGAGGTGGATATTGGAAACAAAAATTGGTATCGGTAAGAGTTGAAGATGGTTGATTTATGGATAGCAATATAAATGGGGATGATCGTATTCAGGGTACATGAGGGCTGGTAAAAGAAAAAAGTGCAAGGGTAGTTAAGTGTGGCCTAGCTAGAATAATACTTTGGTGGTGAGGAAGGTGACATGTGAGTAATGTCATCATCCTAGGGGCCCATGACTTAGGATGAAGGCCAAGGATTAGGGATGGCGAATGCGATCCTTGGAAATAATTTCAAGAAGTTTTGTAGGAAAATCATTATGCCAAACAATGAGGGATCCTTGTGGGTGGCCAATATTGGCTAGCGAATTAGTAGAAACGTTGGCTTCTGTAAAAACATGTTGCACAATATTCTCTAGATGGCTAAAAAGGAGTCGTCTTACTTTAGATATGATGTTCCTTACTCTCTAGCTAGGGTTGTTGTTTTTGATATAATTAATGATGTTTAGTTAATCTTCTTCAATCACTAATTTGTACTATAGCTAAATTATGATTGATAGTCCTCAGTATAGAGCTTTAACTTTCACAGTGTGATTGGTGAGGATACCAAGGTTCTCATCATAGGCCATGATTAAGTCCCTTGTATTGTTTATTATAATTCCACCACCACCAATGGGTCTTGGGTTCCCTCTAGAGGAGCCATCAAAATTTAGCTTAATCCATCCTTTCAAGGTGGGGTCCATTTGAAATTGGCTCTTGGGTTGGGATGCAAGGGTGGGGTGATGGGATCCATATAAAAGTAGAGGAAGGTGGTAATGGAGAATTCAATATTGGGGGTGGGGGGTCTGGAACATGGGCACAGAGAAATATTTTTAGTGGTAAAGTTAAGGATCCTGCTATAGATTATGGGAGCTTCCTTTGGAAATCCTAAGAACATGTGATTGTTATGTTCAAGAAAAAAATTCCAAAGGAAGTTGTGAAGGCACATTGACCACAAGGATTTAACTTTGGGGTTCTTGAAGGGGTTGGACCATTGGTTGAAAATGTCACTAAGGATGCGTGGGTGAGTCCAGGCAATGTGGAAGGTGGTGAATAAAGAGGTCAATATTGAATCAATGAATTCAACATGGTATAAAAGTAGGTATGAAGTAGTATCATTTGATCATACAAGAAGATAATCCAAATCTATAAATCATTATTTTGGTATTTAGGTTTTTTCTTTTCAAACCCTCATAGGCATATGCATCATAAGATTCAAAGAGGAGATATTCTTTTATGGCTCTTCATCATTTCCATCTATTCTATTGAATACATGTGTTGTACATTATCTTCTTCATTATCATCAAAGAGGAATTGACATCAAATCTATAAAACTTGATCCAATTAATTATCATTTAGGAGGATGTTGTTTTAAATTTGTAGGGTCTATTTTATCATGAATGATAATATTTGTTAACTCAAATTGATGTGTGGATTTTTCAAATTTAAATTTGTACACTTTAAATTTTTGCACACTATTTTGATTCCTTCCTATGTTGTTTGGCATGATAGACTTCTTTATGTAGAAGGAGCACATGACCTCCTATATAGAAGGGCTACTAAGGTGGATAATTGTATTTGATTAAGAAACTTAAAGGATAATGGTCATGGATTTAAACCAACAATATTTTTTTTTCCTTTCATATTGGAAGAGGAAAATTAAACCTAGGGCTTTATAATTTTTTAACAACTACATTTCATAAAAGAAGCCCTAT
The DNA here is from genome assembly GCA_028583015.1 of Wollemia nobilis. Lineage (NCBI taxonomy): Eukaryota > Viridiplantae > Streptophyta > Pinopsida > Araucariales > Araucariaceae > Wollemia > Wollemia nobilis. The sequence goes on from JAQPPZ010002621.1 coordinate 1,259,084, forward strand.
TTTTTGCACTCGAAAAAGGAAGTTGTGATTTCAAAACTCACACCCTTCTATTTTACAAGTAAGAGTTCCTAATCGTAAGGTAAAATGAGTATATTCAAGGAGATGATAATATTACCAATGAATGCACATGAATTGCCTTGGAAGTCAATAAATGGGTGTTATGAGCATTAGGGTATGTACTCAAATCCCTATTTTATTTTACCCATGGTCTAAAGGTTCTATTTTTTTTTGAAGAGACATATGGATTGAGCTTCAATGTACACTTTGGAGGTATAGTTAGGGTAAGGGCCTTTGGATTTGGTAGACCTTTTTTGTTTCCCTCAAGAAAGCATACACTAATTAATGGATAATGTTGGTATTTTTTATGTGGCATCTCTGCATGCCATCACCTATTTATACAACTTCAAGCAATAAAAAATATGACATGTATTATATTTCTAGTGCTGCCAATATTCTAGTGGTGATAATATGATAATATTGTATAGGTCTATAGGAAATCATTGTACAAATATATTTAAATTATATATTATTATATCATGTAATTTCTATGGGTTGCATTTAACATTGTTATGGTTAAACACACCATATTACTTGTAATTAACATAAATTCCTCTTAACATGTCAGTTTAAATTTAATTTATATAATTAGGATTTTGGTATAAGTATAAATACCCCCATCACTCCATCCATTACATAGAAGTGTTGTTATTATTATCAATAGATATTATAGTTATTGTGTATGGTGCCTACAAGTACCCACTAAATATTTTTCATTATTTTTATATTGATATTTTTTTGTATAATATTTGAGTGGATGGATTGCTTGTACTGGTTTCTAGAAATAAATGTAAATTCCAATATCGATATTCTATTTCTATCATCATTTTTATTCTTACTTGTGAGATTAACCCACTTCATATTTATACTTGTGATATTTATTTTTAATTTTTTTGTATCTCCTCTCACATTCCTTTTCTTATTGAGGGTCTTCCTCTCATTTATGCACTTTCACCAACATTTGTTTTTCATTAATCTCTTTGATTTTTCATATTAATCAAAATGAGACTTCTCTTATATAATTTTATATTTCCCTAAATAATTTGAATTACAAAGAATAGTCTCTTTCCTCTTTATGTTTCCCTACAAACCCTAAAGCATAACAACCATCCTACATACTACTCCATTTATAATGATTTCCTAAAATCCTTAACATTGCTACAACTATTTTTCAAATTCCATTCTTTATTATGTTGTATTTAATACCCTAAAGGGAAAGGGATAAAAACTATCATTTTTTTACAAGGTGATAAAATATTTTAATTAAGGAAAATGAAGCTCATTTCCATAGATTATACTTTATCTCTCTCACATTTATTTTAAAATTTATCTACACATCTTATTTTGGATCTTTAATTCCTTCAAAATTTGAATTTTCACATTGTAATTCTCAAATATTATATCCATTTCAATTTATTATAATATTTGATCTTAGTTATCCCCAGTGGTCTTTGCCATCTAATAATTATAGTGGGAATTTTATTTCTACTTTTTTCAAAATGAAATTTTTGTGATATAATTCAACTCTACTATATTGTGATCTTCTTATTCCATATTTAAGTTTATCCCATGAACAAAATTTCCATTTCTTCTCCATTAGTTTCACTTTGCAATCTCTTGCCATGTGTCTAGTCTCATAATATTCGTAGCATTGTAATATAATCTCTATGATCCGCTTATTGATTTAATTCTCTTGACTTATGTTTAATATTAATATATTATGGTAAAGGTTTTAAAATATCAATAACAACACATATCTAGGCTTATATAGCATGTTTTTATTCTTTGACTTAGTCCTCCTTGATGAAATCTCCTAAAATATTAAGAGTTTTATTCAAAACCTCCTTATTGATAAGTCAATATAGAATTCCAAAAACCCTAACCCACATAAAAATCCTTTCAATAATTTTTATGTCCATATAAAATTCTTATTTGTCTTAAATATAGTCAATTTCTTCCTCTAAACCATAGGTCACTATTCAATATTTTATCCAAGATTTTTGAATTAAAAATATGATGAAAATATTTTCTTTTGAAATAAAATTCATGTAGTAATATGAATTCAATCCCTACTTCTATTCTATCTAGTTATAAATTTTGAAAATCTTGGCTAAAATCCATAGAACTTTATATATTAACCCTTCACTTTTAAGAACCATTGTATGATGCTTGATAATATCATCTTTGATAATCATTGTATAACATTTAATGCTTGAATAGGTATTACTATATATTCATGCTTCCTCTTGTATTCACATAGGATATCCATAATTCTAACTAGTCATTCTTATTTCTAGTTGGTGCTTCCATAAATATATTTTGCTTCATTTTAGCTGACTTTTGATCCTATTTATCCTTTTCCAAAAATTGAACAAGAAAAGGTAACACTCACATCCTACTTCCATTCACTCCATACTCTTTTCTAATTGTCTAAAATATTGAAAGGTGAGCCTCACTCCTCTTTGGCACTCCATTCATACTCTACTAAATATACAACAAAGAAAAATAATGCTATAAAAATAAATATTAAGATAAATCAAATTTACAATTATCATATACTTTAAAATTATTATTAATTCTTTAAAGTTATATATATATATATATAAACTAACTTTTAAACTTGAAGCAATTCATTAATGTTTTTACTATCAAATATAACTATAGTTATATTAAATTTGAAAAAAATATATAATTTATGTTTAAAATTTTATAAAAATCGTCAAATAACGAGTCAATACATAAGAAACATGTCTTGTATAAATGTTAGCTAAGAAGTTTGATGAACGTATTTAATACTTTCGTACTTCAAATCAAATTAAGACAAATAAATTTATATTTATAAATTTATTATTTATTTTTAATTTATTAAAAAATTATTGTCAATATATCAATCGGCTTTATTCGTAAGTATTATCAAATTATTTTTATAAATAACTGCCAAAAACATTTTTATAGTAGCGGTTAAAACAGTATTACTTGCAAATTAAAATATAAAATATTAATTAATAAAATAACGGAAATATTAATATAAAGTAAATGATTTTTAATATTAAAATATTATGATAAGCATTTTTGTATTATATAAGAGAGTTCGTTACAACCATCACAGGATTTTTCCTAACAAAAGTATCCATCTTGTACTTGTTAATCTTGAGATGGGGATCACCGGTAGTTTGGGGGGTTTGTACCATTATGGTCTTTCGCGCACAAAGATTCGGAGCAAACTATTACCTTTGCAAAGGGTTGACTTTCCTTAAGGTTTGAACTTAGGTCTCTTCTTGCTAAGTACCCACCCACACCTGGTCATTGGGGTTCAGTGCAACAATTTTGGGTTTAAATTTTTTTTTTTTTTTTTAAAGGTCCAAAGTTTAAACTGGGACTTGTATGACGGTGTCCCTAGCTCTTGCCCTTATAAAAAGTTGTAGCTGGAACACAACTCAACCCTATATATTGATAGTTGTAGAAATTTGTGATCCTATCCAAATCCTATATAATATATTATATTATATATTATGATAAGCTCATAGAATAATTTCTGATAGGCTGATAGCCGTTAAATATCTATTTGTAAAGTGCAATTAAATGTTTGTTTGTAGACTGTTTGATTCTATTCCTCAAAGGTGGTGACGATGTTGACTTCTGCATTATAAAGGTTCTACTTAAAAAAAGAAAGTTTAGCATTTGACATTAGAAATATATATTTTTTGCCTTTCAGTTGAACGGCGTTTTAATCATCGAAGACAATTCAATGAAGGACTTTATTCGAATGCAATGCTAAAGTATTGCAAGAAAAGCCTTAAGCCTGCTATTTTTAAATATTTACGTAAAAGCTACGTTCACTTATTAAAAGAATTAGAAAAAAAATGTGGAGTCAACCGTTAGGAATGATATTGAAGAAAAGAAACAATCAAAGTCCAAAGGATTTTTTATATTTGGAATTAGCATGTAAGTAATCAATCCATTGTCTTTTATAGAAACATTGAAAGAAACCATGCATTACGTTGTTATTTACATCTTTGATGTCGTTTAAAAACATTATTCAATTGCCACAAATCATGTAGATGCACAATACCTAGTAATCTCAAGGAAAATTTTAAATAACTTCTTCCATCTCCTTAAGCGGAAGTTTAAATTACACGATTTATGATCACCATTCATTATCCTGTCTATATTTAAATGTTTTCAGATGACATCCCATAAAAGCTAGCAGTTCAGTAGCAACTAAATCAGTAGCAATCTCGGAGGATATCTTCCAAATACATCCATGAGCACTTCAAAGCAAAAGGTGTATATGCAACAAAATAAACCTGAAACCTCCAGTTCTGGCCACTATAATCTATTATCTCAGACAAATACTATTCGGAAGCTTATCGATACTCGATTAGGAGAGAGTTTACAGATCACCTGAAACAAACCGCAAGAGTTTGGTATTATAATGGAAGTAAATGAGAAACTTAATACAGTAGAGCTCAAACGAACTATGTGCAGCCCAAAATAGGCAATAAAATCATAATTTTTTTGGCGGCTATGGGTTACGATCGATTCCTCGGCCTCCGCCATTACCAACGTTCTGAGACTTGAAATTGGTGTGGCCGCCTACGCTGTCACCCACTCCCGCTCCCCCGATCGGCGTCCCGGCGCTGGCTTTTGCTCCACCTCGTACTCGTACATTCACCGCATTGGCACCCAAACACAAAAGCAAGATGATAAAAATTTTGAATAGCCTCATTTTATTTTGGTTCTTAACGAGACTTTCAACAAAAGCGAATGCAAATAGCTCTTTCCCTACTGAGAATATATGCCGAGAGATTGAGGAGGAGAATCTTGGCTGCGTGATCTGCGGCCCTAATTTCTAAAAAAGTCAAATATTTGTCCCTTGATTCACTCAAAACGCGTAGCAACAATCATGAACGTGAACGCATGTTCGCTAACGTGCTACTTGTGATGTTTTTCGTACGATATTCCTTGAGTGAGAGTGACATTTTAGTTTTTTTTAACCTCCTATATGTAACCCAAAAAAATTAAGTTTTTGTGGTTTTTCTTTTGGCTCGGAATATTGTTTGAATAGGTGAAGGTTCGAGTCATTTAGAGAAGCTTGAAGATTCGATTTCAAAGGAGCAAATTAGAGTAATAAAAATGATATAAGTAATGTTATTAAAGCTTATAAGATAATACACGTTACCATGAGTCGAAGATATTAGATATCAAAAGTTGATTAATTCGAATCTTCTCTACATTCACTTGTATTTATGGTAGTTTAAGGACAAAGCACCTATCTAGTCTAGATGAGTACAGTATGATTGGACCTTTTGGATTTATTGATTTTTTTTAATATTACATTTAAAAATCGATATTACATATAAATACATCTTAAATCTTATATTGGTTTGAATTTAATTTTTTTTAACTATACACCGTTCGACAAGGACTGACATTGCAACTACACTACGTACCATTTACGAAATTCTTGAGACATTTTTGAGAGATCGTACAACTAATGATTGGACCTTCCTAGCTATACCAGTTGACCATTCACCAAATTCTAGCGACTTGTTGGAACGTTGTCTTGCCTGTTCAGCTACTCGGCGTCCGTAATTTTCTCTCTGGAGGGTACCGTCGTATTCACGTGAATAGATATTGACACTATTGACCGAAAGTTCACATTTTACCGCCGGATATGATAACGATGGGAAAGACAAAATTTACATAACAAAATAATTAATGGATATATCACATTTTACCCGTGGATATGATAACGACGGGAAACACAAAATTGAAGAAAATATATACCGGTGACCTCTTCATGTCACAAACATCCTTTCTATTTTTTTTTCCTTAAATTTATCAAAAGCATGGTTAATGTATTTAAGTTAATGTACTTAAGATCAAGGAATGGTAGGCTCCGTACTTTTAGAGCTACCTTATTTTTTAAGTTGCATGGAAGTTGAGGTATATTAAGTAAATTTGAAGGAATGTAATAAATTTTTTTTTAGTAATATTTTGTTAAAGAAAAATGAACTTATTGAGCAATTCAAGGAAGTGGAAGTTATTTCAGTGAGGTTGGAGGTAGTAGAGACGGTGAGATCCGAAGAAAGAAGTTTGCTTGTGGATTTGCACAATGTCTTGGATAAAGAAGAGATTATGTGGCATCAAAAATCAAGAAATTTATGGCTCAAAGAAGGAGACCTAAGCACAAATGTTTTTCATACATCTACGTGAGGCATAGGAGCCACAACAAGATTAAGGAAATAAAAAAGGCAGATGGTGAGGTTACTAAGGAAATTAATGAAATTAGGAAAAGTGTTGTGGAGTTCTTTAAAGACTTGTTATGCTCCTCGGTTCCCAGAAACTTGCAAGAAAAAAATCATCTTCTCTGTAACATCTCAGTGCTGGTCTTTGAAGATAAAAACAATGTAGGTAGCAAATCCACCTCCCATAAAAAGAAGTGATCCATGGATTTGCACAGTTTTATTGAGTTTTGCTCAATTTTGACTAAAATGTACAAGTGTCAAATTGTACGACCAAGAGCAAAACGTACAAGCTTGCACATGTACAATGTGAAATGAAATGAAATTCTGTTGAAATGTGCATTTGGGGTTAATTTGGTAGAAATCAAATTAGACCTTAGTAAACCTTGTATAATTTTTTTTTTTACAAATCAATTGGGAATAGTAGTTGCAAATTTTATTATGATTCAAAAACCGCTTTCGAACGGTCTGGGTACTCATTATATAGCCCCCCTTATTCATTTTTTGGTTGTTCATTCATATTCATTAATTGGTTACTATTAAGGTATTCATATAGAATTCATGGAGTATTGATTGTGGAGTAGAATTATTGTTCATTGTTGAGAGTGTAATGAATGATGGAATAATACTGATAATTTGAATATTATAGTCATTTTTCTCAGTTCCTTGTCCTTGTGGATTATGTTGTATGTTTTGGTTGTTGAAGGTTCTTTAGTTGTTATTTGATATATAACTTGGTATAAAGATGTATGAAATTATCTTGTGAATGATCCTGGTTAACCCATAGACTTGGTGTGAAGCATGGGGTAGATTATATGATTAGATACAACTATATTTTTATGTTTCTAGATTATTGTATGATTTGTATAATTGACTATGGTGATTGCAATCCATTGTTAATGACTTAGAGTTTGCATGTTATAAATAATTGGATCAAATGAGACCTACATACTTCCTAGAATCTATCTTGAAAGGATTGGTGATGCAAGGTGATATATTTGAATATTAGTTGTAGCAAGGGTTCGTACAAACCATACAAGTGCAAGGTCAAATCGTACAAACTATTCAATTACCCGATTTGGTAATAAGGGCTACAACCCAAATCTGTCGAATAAGAAAATATTGATAGTTTGGGTAAATCAATTATAAAAATAATCGATTTCACATGCAAAACCTGTTTCAATTAGTTGACTGAGTACCAAATCATGTCAAACACAATATTGTATGATTTAGATCATACAACTATATGATTTGGTGATCATACAAGTTTTTGACAAGTTAACCTAGTGTACGAGGAGGATCGTACAAGGTGTACGACTTGTGTAAGTTAGGTTTTGATATCTTGTTGATCATTCTCATAACTTCTAAACTACCTTCCCATCAGGAATACTAAATCGCTATCATCTACATTTGGCATCATTGCCTTGTCAAACTTCGGTATTTTTGTTAAAACGAGTCAAAAATTGTTACAGTCAATAATATCATACAAGTGATAAAACTTGAGTACACAAAATTGGAGATGAATGAAAGAAAAAAATCTACAAAGGTGTAGGGTATAGGATCAAGGAGAGAAAATCCCAATTAAAATGAGCACGAGAATTGCTCAAAGAGAGAACATGAATAATGTTGAACACAATACACATAAACTAGTAATACAGCAAGTATGGACATTTGAAAAATCAAACATTGAGAGGTTGGATACATTTTTTATTGATATTGAGAGAGAGGAACAATAAGTACCTAGAGTCAAAATGAACATTAACATAAGTAAAGGCGTTAACAAGGAAGTTGTGTGAGCTTGAGAGGAGTGCATGGTAACACCTAAGAAAGTGGTAGATAGGTTGCAAAGGAGTGCGGTGGATGGGATTCAGGCACCAAAGAAATAGCACACAAGGTCTTAGGAGGAAGGACCAAGACCAAAACCTACACACCAACGAAGGAGGTCATGAAGTGAAGATGAACGAGTTTGGTAGATGACTATTTGGTGAATATAATATTCCTCGCATAGATGATACTGATGTGGACTATCAAAGTGAGTCATCTATAAGGTGGAATAAATCAAGGATTTTAGGTGATACTTCATCAAGTGAAGAAGAGGAAACACCATAAATAGCACACGTAGGCAATTGTGCAAAAAAATAAATATGCCCACCTTTCATGGGGGAAGGCAAGAAATATTCGATAAGACATATTGAAACATGTATAACCATTTGGAGAGCAAATGGTGTAGACCAACCAGCTGAATGGTTGCATTTATTTCCTTCTACATTATGGGGATTGGCCATATATTGGTACTTAAAGAGATAAAATACAACAAAATTATAGAATTGAAATATAATGAAAGATGAATTCATTGAAGAATTTCACCCCTTAAAGGATGATGGAGATATCGTCATTGAACATTGCACTACCAAACAAAAAACTAATGAGGATTAAAGTCATACAATCATCGATTGAAGCAACTAGTGGATAAAATACAAATACCTTTTGAAGACGTGCTAGTGAAAATATGGTTTGTAGATGCATTGCTACCCATATACAAGAAAAACATGAAGGTAGTACCATCAACTACATACAAAGAAGCCTTAAAATATGCAAATAATTTCAAGAGTGAGCCCAAAAAAAAAATCATAGGGATGATAACACATGTAATATGTAATGATTCAGAGAGTGAGGAAGATGATACAATCCAATAGACAGTGCAATCATTTCGAAAGGAATTTGAAAAATAATTAAAGAGGCAAAAAGGGAATTTAAGAAATATTGAAAGGACATCTAGTGTACAAATTGCAAGTCTGAAGGTCACACAAATGTGACTTGTCCTCACAACAATTATTGTCATATTTATAATGTGCTTGGACATGAAGTGATACAATATCCATTAACACAAATATACATCCATAGGTTCTTCTATCCAAGAACATGAGGAGAAAATAAAACCTCACACGAGTGGCCAACAAGCCACCAGTGGTAGTTATAGGAATAATCACAAAAGTTAGACAATATCAAGGTGACTAGCAAGGAGGACAAAGCCACATGTAGTATGATTCATATGGGAGACCTATCATATAATGTCATAATTGCTAGGAGTGAGGGAACTTTGCAAAGAACTATCATTCACCCTAAAAATAGGATACATGGCAGACAAACACTACACATATGTATAGATGGTGTGGTCAGGAGAACCATAAGGAAGTGAATTGTCCAAAGCAGGTGAGTTCGAGTAACCCACATAACATAAATATTTTGGACATAGAGGTAACTCTAGCTAGCAAGGAGACCAAATAAGTACTAGTCATAACAAGAAACCAGGATATGAAATACAAGTATCCTGAACCTACCAAAGAAAAGAAGTGATGGCAATTAGAAAAGAAGGTAATTGATGAAGAAGCAAAGAAGACAAAATATTTGAGAATAGTGGAAGAAAAAGAGTTAAAGAAGCCACTAGAAGACAAAGTGGTTTGTAAAATCTGGTGATACAAGTTTTAAATATGACTGTTGAAATTAATATGGCAAGCTCGTTAGAATCCATCCCATCATTGCATAAAGTAATGGTGGAAGTTTTAAAACCTCATAAAGTGATGGAGGTAGAAAGCCAACCAATTAAGGAAGAGGAACAAAATAATTACTTTATGGACCCTACCATACTAATGATTGATGTTGGAAAGAAACTCACATTGGTCCATATAGAAATCTTAGAGCACAAATTGACACAAGTTATAGTAGAAGGATGATCTAGCATTAATGTGCTACTAGATAAGACTTGGTAAGAACTTGGCGCTCCATCCTTATGGACACATAGCTTTTGGTTATATGGTGTTGACCAATATGGAATAGAGACAAAGGATGTCTTAACTGCACAATAAATTAAAATATATGATCAAGAGTTTGTATTGGATTTCATTGTGATTACAATGTAAAAGTTGACATACGATGCCTTAATGGGGGGAGGATGCTAAGAATAGTCAAAGTTAATCACAACTGGGTAAAATATTAGATCAATTTTAAGGAAGGACAACATAAACATATGATCAATTTGAATAACCAAAAAATCAATAAGGATATGGCTATGACTGATGATTTAGGCAGTTATTTTGGGGATGAGGGGTATGAACCCAATGAAGAAGGGATGATGTACCTAGAGGAATGTAGCGAAGACAAAACTTGATGTGATAGTAGATTTATCCATTAGTAAATTGAGGAGTACAAGGTTTTTTAGCCCACCTGCCTCTAAATTAACACATAGGAGACTATGGAAAAACAATATGATAGGAAGGTCAACCCGAAACCCAAGAAATAAGAAGAGGAGAAATGATCATTCTAATACATAGTAGGAGATGCTAAAATTTATGTGAGACCAGCACATCCTGTGAATGTGAAAAATACAATGATGGAGTCTACAAATATTAAGTATGAAGGACCTCAGATAGTGGATGTAAACCTGGGAACAAGAGAGCCAAGGATGATCCACTATGGCAACGAATGGGACCCAGTACAGAAAGCAACAACTTTTAAGATATTATTGGAGTACAAGGATGTCTTTACATGGACTTACAAGGACCTGAAGGGGGTACCACTAGAACTATGTTTTCACTAGATTACACTAATGTTGTGGGCACAACTAGTGAGAAGGATACCATATAGGATGAACCATAAGTACACAACTTTGGTAAATGAAGAAATTGAAAAGATGCTAGATGCGGGTATCATATTTAGGGTCACTACTAGTTAATGGATTTCACCTATTTTGATCATCATGAATAAGGAAGTGGATAAAATTTGAACATGCGTAAACTTCAAGAGTCTAAACATAGTGACAATCAAAGATTCCTTTCCTATTTTCTTCACAAACTCAATTTTGAAAGAGGTCATAGGACATGAAATTTATTCATTCCTAGATGGGTTTTCAAGGTATAACCAAATAAAAATCACCAAATAGGATAATTTGAAGACCATATTCATCATGGAGAATGACATCTATGCATATAATTAAATGCCATTTGGGCTATGTAACACCCTTGCCATATTTTAACGCATTATTCTGTACATATTTGATCAACTAGATAGAGGTAATTTTAAGGTATTCTTGGATGATTGGTCCATATATGGAAATATCAAAGATCATCTACCTAGTCTTAGTGAGTGCATGAGTAGGTGTAAAAATGCACAAATCTCCTTAAATCTAGAAAAATATTTTTTGATGGTACCATACGATAAATTATTGGGACATATAGTGTGCAACGAAGGGTTGAAGACCAATCCTGATAAAATATGTTTCATACTACACATGGAGGAGCCATATGATGTGAGATATTTAAAATCCTTCATGGGATCTACAGGATACTATCGAAGGTTTATCAAGAATTATGTGCATGTGTCCTATCCATTAGATTCTTTAACTAAAAGTAATATTCCCTTTAGATGGATAGAGGAGCACCAAGGAGCCTTTGAGGAGTTAAAGACTAAGCTGGTCAATAGTCACATCTTGGTTTTCCTAATTAGGATAAATAATTCTACGTCCATATTGATACCTCAAACTTTGCAGTTAGATGTGCATTGGCACAAGAAGAACAATTTAGGTTGGATCAACCTATATTCTTTGCAAGCCGTCTATTGTCAAGGATGGAGAGAAATTATAGTCCAATAGAGTGAGAAGCTCTAGGGATGGTATATATGGTATAAAATTTTAGGCATTACCTATTGGTGAACCTTTTTGCCTTCTACGTAGATCATCAAGCTTTGTTGTACTTAATAAATAATCCAGCTATCCAAATATGGATCATAAAATAACTCATCACTCTACAAGAATTCATATTTTAAGTACTAGTACAACCTAGTAAAAAGCATGTGATTGTAGACCAACTATATCTAATATGATTAGGAGAACTTGTAGGAGTGGGAATTCTATATAAATTCCCTGATTCTCAGTTTTTTAAAATCAATGTTGTGCCATCATGGTATAAGTTGATTGGAAAATACCTATCCACAGGGGAGTTGCCACAAGAGTTGACGACAATAGAGAATATTGTTGTACAAATTGAGTATTGATGGTATCCTAAGAAGATGTGTAATGGATGAGAAAATCAAAATAACATTGAAAGAGGCTCATGAAGTATTGGCAAGAGGACACATGGGACCTAATGCTATTGCTCAAAAAGTACTCCTAGTAGTACTATGGTGGCCCACAATGTATAATGATGCAAAGGAATACGTGAGAGCATGTGATACTTACTAGAGAGTAGGAAAGCTAGTACAGAGAGACTTCATGATATTACACCCATCACAATCCTAGGACCTATTTGAAATATAGGGATTATAATTTATAGGACCACTGAGAACAACTCATAGACAAAAGTGTTGATATATCATAGTAGCCAATGAATACCTGATGAAATGGGTTGAGGTATGGGCATTACTAGATAACTCAACAAACGGTACAACATAATTATTTTATGAGCAAGTGATTACAAGATTCAACATCCCACTATAAATAATGAGTGATCGTAGAGGTTACTTTGTGAATTATATCATTAAAAAATTAACAACTGAATTTAGAATTTGGTACTCCTTGTCTAGTCCATATTACCCAAGAGAAAATGGGCAGGAAGAAGTGAATAATAAGATGTTAGTGTACACATTGTACAAAACCTATGGAATAGAGGGGGTAAATATGGAGGAAGGGTTACCATCTATTCTTTGGGTATATCTAACAACCTTTAAGCCAACGATGGACCATATGCCATTTCAACTAATGTATGGTCAAGAGGTAGTAGTGTTAGTAGAATTCTTGGTATCGAGCTTATGGATATCTATGGATCATCTCTTAGATGACCAAGAGAGAATGGAAGAATGATTAACAACACTAATCCAGCTATATGAGAGAAGGTTCATTGCACAATGGACAATCGAAATGGCCCAAAAGAGAAGGAAATTGTGGCATGATAAGAATATTTGGAAATTATAACTTAATAAGGGAAACTTAGTTCTAAATTTTAATGAAAAATGAGAAATCAAGCCAAGTTAAAAAACTTGTGGCTTGGTCCCTTCTGAGTTGTCCAAGTGAGGGATAATGGACCAATGAAATTATAGAACTTGAATGGGATGGAATTTCTCGATACTATAAATGTATTAAAGTTGAAGCCATACAAATTACAATGTTTGTTTATCACTAAAAAATTTGAACAATGATAGCAAGCCTAGTTTGATTACCAGCAGAGAAGAATTCAAGGTCCATCTTGGGGGGACCTTGACATGGGACTCACACACCTATTCACAGAAGGGGAGGGGATAAAACAAAATAGTGAGAAAGAATATTTGGTACCTCGAACCAATGAGAGAAGGACAAGAGTACATGTCTAGGTTGTAGATGGTATTGGAAGGCTTAAGGATGAATATGAAAGAGAGATTTCTCCAAGGGAAGTAAGGAATCCAAAAGAGCAAGGGAAGGTGTACCCACAATTGGAATATAGGTAATTACCCCAAACATCAGAAGATTGACGAAGCATGATATTAAGGGTATGATATGTGGAGAAGATGCATAACTTTGATATGGAACCTCCAAAAGGGATAGGATGTGATACCGGAATAAGAGCTCACCAAATTTTTTCCATTAGATCAGATAGGACTATTACAACAAATAATGTAAGACCAAATCTAATAGTTGCAAGAAGAGTATGAAACATTGTAAGGTCACATTGCAATACTCCAAGAACAAACTATCCAAGACTTGGATGATATGATGCAAATTATGGAGGAGCAAAGAGTAGTGAGATCATAAGAAGTAGAAGGCAAGGGGAAATAACATAAGATGAAACCACAAGTGAGTAGTTCACACTATAATGGTGCAAGTATAAGTAAATGATAAAATTCATAGAGAGAACTTCATGGGATACCCAATGACTCATCAATAGCAAAAGAAGAAGAGGAAATAGCTTTGTGAGACATCAAAGAAGACATCACACCACCTAGACCATAAGGCAATATACACAAGGATTCAAGTTAATCTAGTGATGGAGAGTTGCCTTGGCTAGTAAGAGAAGAGAATTCTAATATTTGTGATGGTAACTTATTAGAACTACTAACACCCCATGTGTGACCTGATTCTAAGATCTATGCAATCACCTATCAATAGTTGAGGCAAAAAAGGAGAGAAGTACAAATATTGCAAATATTGATGACCATGCTAGTGAATTGGTCATACCAAAGGGATGATGACTGTAATGATTCCATTTTTAAGTCTGATTTCTTGGAAGCATATAGGGAAAATCTAGCAAACGTGTCTTCATAATGACATTAGGAGAAAATATGATGGACATGCCAACTATTACATGTAGATCGTAGAATGATAGTCCTACAACAATTTTCACCTAGAGTACAAAGAAATGAAGGTCAATTAGCCAATATCAAATTCATGGATATAACTCCTGAAAGGAACCAACAAGAACTCCTAGGACAACAACGAGGTCATAGAGGGAAGTACACCCACTAAATACAAGGAGAGGTAGAGGATATATTTCACCTAGAGGAGGTAGAGGATGAGGAATAATTTGACTCCCTACTCCTCGATGGCTTAATGATACACCATTGGCCTGCTTGAATTAGACCAAGAACTTGTAAGGCATCCCTTGGTTGAGAGGGATCGTACCCAACCTAAGAGGAATAAAAATACGAGGACAACTTCCATCGAACTGACTCAAACAAAGAAGAGTGGATATTGGAAGAGGATGGTCCCAAGAGAGAGGAGTCCCATGGAATGCTCATATAGATCCTACAACAATAAGATGCTAGTGGGGAAGACCTATGCAAGGAAGAGGCCTTGTCCGTAGAGGAAGAGTATACTTTATTAATGAAAGAAATCAAGGACTATAGATAACTCATTCACAAAACATGGAAGCTAATATGATATGAGGATATAGATAGAGGAGTTTCTCAACTGAGGTTAGACCAGTAAGAGCAACCTTACCTCATGATCAATCCATAGAGATACAAGAAGAATTATTACCAATAGGGAGTCCTACAAATTGTAATTGCATGATTCCAAACTGTACACATGGAAATCAAAGATATGGAGATCAAATAAATGTTTAGTTCACACCTAATAACATGATTACCCACAATGTCAAAGGGGGAAACCTAACTGATGACTCAACATATGACATCATACAAGTGAATGTCACTATACGATTTTCATGACGATAAGCGCCATGATTTTTATATGAATATATATAGATAGAAAACTATCTTAATTATGATTCCACTTTTTGTTTGTATTGTATATATATAAATGATATATATATATATATATATATATATATATATATATATATATATATATATATATATATCATTTATTTATTTACATTTAATTTTATTATTATTTTTTATTTGATTAAATCATTGGAACCAACAATTATATTCAATAAAAATAAAATAGGTCTTTTTATTTTATTATTATTATTATTATTATTATTTATATATAAATTTGAATCCATCCACCTTGAATGCTTGGATTATCATGATCCAAAGGCACAAAGAAGAAACTTAAAATCAACATTTGAACCCAAACGATCGAAATACTATAGCAAACCTCTGGAGAGCAATTCAAACGTGCATCTAAATCCAAGCAACCAAACAAGACAAAAGCAAACAAAAACTTGCTACCTTACCTAATCAAACCTTGGAGGCAACGAAATTGACACTCAAAGTGAATCAAAACTCCCAAAATCCAAAATCTAAAGGTGGGTCCCCAATTTTGGGGCAAGTTGTGTGCTAGTCACAATAAATGGCGATTCTGCTAAGAAATGCTCCTGAGCATTTCAGGTGAAGAACCCAATCTGAAATAAAAATAACAAAGATTAGCTAAATATAATTATTTAGTGATGTCCCAAGAATGTGGGGACAAACAAATTCAAATAAAAATAAATAATCCATATGCCTTTGCTCAGTGTGTGAAAAATTGATTCATTTTTGCACCTCTAAAAACCTTCCAGATTCCATCACCTAGTTTGCATTTAGGCTATGAAGCATGGCTCATAAAAGGAATATTTTACAAATAGAGCCCTACTGCTATTCAAGCATCCATAGCCCTGGTAGGGTTTATCTAACTCATCGTTGTGTTTGCTTAATACTTTGCAAAGCCTTTATGAATGGTAAAAAATTGAATATGAGTTCAACATACCATCCTGAGACCGATGGACAAACAGAGTGGGTAAAATGAGTTTTAGAAGACATGCTCCACATGTACTACATGTATCATAAATATCAGTGGGAAGACTATCCACCTTTGGTATAATTTTCCTACAATAATGGATATCACTCCTTGCTAGGAATGTCACCTTTCGATTCCTTGTATGGGTGAAAGTGCATATTAACATTATCATGGGATAAACTAGAGGATCAAGTTGTGATTGGACCAGATATGGTTAGGGTAATAGAAGAGAAACTAAAAGAAATTATGCAAAGGGTTAAGTAAGCTACAAATAGGTATAAGAGTTATATAGATCTAAAAAGGACTCCCAGAGAGTATTTTGTTAGAGATAAGGTGTTCTTAAGGGTTAAGCCAAAGAAAAATGCTATCAAATCCACGAAGTTAGATCCACGTTTTTTGGGACCCTTTGAGATCACATAAAAGATTAGTTTGGATGCTTACCGACTTGCACTACCACCTAATCTATCAAAAATCCATGACACCTTCCACATATCCTTTCTTAGGAAATATGTTGCTGACCTTGAACATGTGTGGGATGTTTCTAAATTGCAAATGGCAAATCCAAAGGCCATTGAAGTACCGTCGATGAAGATTCTTGAGTTTCGATCCAAATATCTATGAAATCATACTCTTCATCAATGTAAGTTCTAGTGGGACCAGTTCTCTAAGAAGAATGCCACTTGGGATAAAGTGGAGGTTATGCTAAAATATTTCCCTTTTTGTTTGAAGATTATATGATGTAATAATTTTATTTTCTGCTGAACCACAAAGGAAAACTGGAAACACCGAGGACGATATTTAATCCTAGTGGGGTAGGATGTCATGACCCTCCATAACTGACTTTAAGGCATAAGAAAATAATGTATGGACCGATGATGTGGTGATACTTAGTTTGAATATTTGAACCAACTATGTAATGTTTAGTTGATTTATAAGAGCATGTTATTGCTAACATTTTTCCAAGTGTGCAGGATCAGGTACACTCGTAGGTGGAACAAGCAAAGTTATCCACCAAAAACGAGGGTACCAGAGATTAGGGGAAATGATGATTAAGGCACTCAAAGGTAACATGGATAGATACCTTCATATAGGCATGAATTTATGTAAGGGATAATCATCAATAGTCGATCACCTAGAGATTTAGTTTATAGCGTAGCAACTATCATAAAATCTCTGGCTAATATAGGTGATTGGGTTGATGGAAATATTCCTTCTTTGTTGATTATGTAAATGTGTCTTCTCTTTACTGCATCATGGTTTGAGTAATTGATATTGAGTTTCTATATAAGAACCACTGCAAAATGCATATAGATGCATAGGGTAAACTGTCATATTCAAAGTAAAGATAAAGCATACTCCCTATGAAAGAAAGTAAACTAAATTTATATGTTGTATTTAGATTCTTTAAATAAATTAATGAGTTTTAAGGAAATAATATTTGGCTCGTTGAAGCTCATTAGTAAATTTATTTACAATTAATAAATTGGTTTTCATTTGAATTAATTAAAAGTGTTCTTTTAATGTTAATAGGGTATTCATTCAAAGACTTTAATTATTTAAATAAAAGAGAATTCATTTAGAAAAAAAAGAGATAAACGAAGATATATAATAGATATCTTTATTTAAAAAAAATGAATATACAAATGGGCAATAATGAAATTGGGAAAATAGAAAGTAATGTATTTTAATGTAAATAAATATCTTAAGAATGATATTTTAATTAAAAGGTCATTCTTTAGTTTAAATAAAAAAAATGGTAATGAAATGTAATCATCATATTCCTAAAGGATGAAACCTAGGAGATAACCTACAACGTTGCTAAGTTTCCAAATGTGGGAAATATGGGAGGAGTGCGTAGAGGATAGGGGACAGTGCATTTAAGAATGGATGTGGATGATGGAGCTTGGGGTTTGAGAATACGATGGACGGGCACGTTAGAGAAGAAGGAAGGAAAAGTGAGGGAAAATAGAGAAAATAACATATTTGAGGATACGAAGAGGCAAGGAGGAGAAACAAATACACAAAGAAGATAAATATAAGTAGACTCTGTAACTACTGCTACTATTATTAATGGTAGAATTATAGAAACCGATGCAAGACTAAGCATTGGATGATTGGTGGCACTTGGAACAACATGTCCCATAGATGTTGGTGATGGTAATGGTGAAGATGAAACAATGAGAGATGATGAAGTGGGAACCTCAGATGCAAAAAATAGAATATGGGGTAATTTTTATGAAACAAAAGTGACTTGTACTTTAGTGGCTACCGATGACACATGTGGTGGACTACGAGAGGGAGAATGTACACTTGTCATATATTATTGATCAAAAAGGGAGGTAGACTTATTTGGGTATTCATGAGGATGCAGAGGACAAGAGGGATTAGAAACCATACCTTCACCTATAGTGTAGGTTTCTCTTGCTCTACCTTTGTTTCTTACTGTTGCTCCTGATGAGTCAACACTTCTGTAGAAAAATAGTCACCTCTTTGGTAATTCCCTCTGTATCTAGTCTTTGTTTATTTGAAACTTTCTTTTCCATTATTTTCGAAGCTCTCTTACTTTTTCTTTGAATTAATTGAAAGGAAGCCATCTCACTTTCAAAATATTCTTCAGACACATCTCCTTGCACTACTCCAAAAAGTAATGCTTGTTCAAAAATAGGATATATTTCAACTGATGTTGTAGGGGTAAAATAAAGGGGAGTGAACATAAAATTTTCATCCTTCTTTTTCTAGTCAACATCTATGTCTAGAGGTTGACCTCCTAGAGCTAAGTGTTTAGGCCTATATACTACTTCTATGATTGGAGTCTTATCAGCATTTTCTACTAAATATTGCATCTTGCTCATTAGATGAGCCCCCTTAGGAAACTTCTCCACTAGTTCAGTGGTAGGATGAAAAATTTTCAATACTTCAACCGTTGTTATAGGAGTTTCTAGCTCTTCTAGATGATTTTCTTGATATATGGGTGGAGAAAGAGATTTAGAGCCATTTTGGGATTTTTCAACCGTCAATACTATGTTTCTGACATCCTTATATCGCTAGGTTCCAATGTTTTCATTATATTTTTTGAGATTTCTTTATCAATCTTCATCCAAAACTTGAACTTAGTCTTTCCAATTTCAATTCTCATTCTCCACCAATATGATATTTTGGCTACATTCCATTGTTCTTCTTCCTCATCTTCTTCAGTAGCATCTCCCTCAATCTAAGGATCCTTTTTCTTTTAAGTATCTCCTTAAGTATTACTAATTGTAGCTTTAATAATCCAATGACTTGGCTTCTTATCAGGATCAAAATAAACAATTTTCTCATAAAAATCCAACCATGAAGGCAGCCGACCCATCTTCGAGACATTCCACTCTAAAAGTGAAGTCTCATCATTGTTTTTTCCATTTTCAAAATGAGCCCTAGGCCTCTTTTCAAATTTATAGGCATTTTATCCATTTAGGGCTATATTCATTGCTTTAAAAATGCTATCAAGATCATAGCTCCATCTTTGGGGGATATAAAATAGACCTAACCTGTCAAGGTATTGGTCAATTAGTTGGCTCTGCCCCTTCTTAGTGATGGTAGTGTCCTCCACAGTGCGTTGGGTAAGTAAAGACTTTGTCTTTCTTCCAGAACCATAGTTCGCATCAATTTAATCCGCATGCCTTAAGTATTCTAGGGTAAAAAGTCTCTCCGTAACAAAGTGGGGTAGGAGGAAAGGTTCACCCATAAAACCATACAATCTGATAACTATGCCCTCAATCAAAAAATACCAATCTCCTTCTTCAGAATCCTCTGCTCTCAAAATCTTCTTAGCTAGGGGTGGCAATCTAGGGCACCTTCCATACATTATTTTCAAGGCAGATCTAATAAATTCCAAGTTGAATCTATATAAAGACTCACTACTTCTTAGGTGACTAGTCTAGTAATAAACCAGTAAGGGTTCTCCATCATTTATTTTATCCCAAATTAGGATCCAAAGAATTAAGTCCTTGATGGTAGCATATAACATCCCTACCAGGCTCGATCAATGCCTAAAACTATGAGCATTAGAGCCCCTTTTCATACTCACTAATTGTTTATGTATCCTCTGAGAAAGAAAAGTTGGCCAATAAAAATAAATTACCCTAGTCCCCTTTTCCTCTACACCCTTCTCATACATTCTCTCATTAGAAATACAATATGCTAGGATAATTTTCCATCCATATACCATGCTATCAGATTCTAGAACCTCCATACAGGCTAACATAGAAAATGAGACAGGGTTTTAAAATTTGTAAATAGAGATAGGGACATCGGGTAATTTATTCTTGGGCTTAGCATCCAACTGCTTATAAACCCATATTTTAAATGACCCTCCATCATTAGCTTGCTTTTCCAGGGAGTAAAACCCTATCTTCTCGGTGATCCTAAATGGTTTTGGTCTTACTGACGGTTCAGAACCTAGGGCAAAAATTTTATGACAAAGAGAAGCAGTAATACTGAAAAGGGTTACGCCATCAGAGGTTTTCACTGCTTTGGCCATTGGATCATAAAACTTAACTATTGCAACTATCAACTTAGGGTAGGGATGAACAAAGTCATAAATGTAAAAAGAAAGTTAAGAAAGCATAGCACATCCACCTTCCATAGACAAAGTAGCTCTCTTCTTGAATCTATCGTTCATGCTCATTCTAAGCTTTGTTCTTTCTATGAGGACCATTTCTATGTCCGCCATGGCTTTAGCTTTGTTGAGGTATGGTCCTACCACATTTTTCTCTGGGGATTTGAACTCTTGGACATCTTTCGAAGCGATTCTGATAGTGATAATATTGGGTCTCTTTGTAATTTACAATAAGTTCTTCAAAGTATCACTTAATCTTCATATCGCTCCGTGGATGCCAATAGCTACTAAATGAGCCTCGTGTATATTTTTTCATCACTTTTATTTTTTGGAGCACGTGTATCTTCCACCATTAATGTAGCTGCTATGTGACCTACTCGCTAGAACACTTTCCAACTTTTAATCATTCCTTCGGTGGCTCAACGATGGCATTCTACATTCTCATTGGTCAAAAATTCAAATTGTGCTGCCACCTCATCGTACCTCTTTGGCTACTCCTTGGTTATGGAACAAGTTCATTAGCATTGAATGTGAGATCATTATCTAATTTCCAATGGGTACACTTATGAAATCGATGCTTGGCCCCACTTTGGTTTCGAAACCAAAAAATTAAGAGCCTTTTGATTCTACTGATACTTAGTATATTTCATGTGATAATTTCTGTCTTAGTTCCACTCCACCTTGCCTTAGCTTCAAAAGGTTACTGAATTGAGAACACCTTTGCTTCCTTTTGACCATCGATTCTCTTATCACATGGGATAAAAACCTTTACACCATTCTGTGAGGATTTTAGTGTATTTTAATGTGGATTCAAGAGTGCTTGCCATTATGAGAGATTTTACATGTCATCGAGTGCAAAATTAAGCATTACTAGATACTTTTTCAACACTTTTCTATTTTTGCAAAAAAAAATCCCTTTTCAAGAAGGACTGATTACAAAGTGCAGAAAGAAACTAAAATACAAAGTGTAGAAAGAAAGGGGAATAGTATATACATATATTACAATGTGCTCATATTTTACAGATAGTAGAGCTTGAGATGAAAACCATTTACTGGAATCGGTTGTATGTTTCCTTCTAGACCTTCCAGCTAAAATACATTAGATTCCTTGGCATCTACTATTTGGAAAGGGCCATCCCAAAATGAATCAAATTTTTTAGGTTTTCCCAGTTTTGCTCTATCAACATTCCATTTGAGGATTGAGTCTCCCACCTGGAATTTCTTGAATATGGCTTTCTTGTCGAACCATGCCTTTATATCTTATGAATTCTTTTGGAAATTATCATATGCCTAAGCTCTTTTGTCTTCTAACTACAGCAAGTGGATCAACCTTGTTTTTACTATATCTTATTATGACTCTTCTTCTGTATTGATGAGCTTAAGTTCTAGAATCTCTAAATGGAAAGGTAGAACTGCCTCCTTGACATACACTAGTGCATAAGGGGAAGTCTTAATTTATTTATTTATAGTAATATTGTTTTCTCATAGAATTTTATCCAACAATGGGTGCCAACTTCTTTTGTTACCTTCAAGTGATTTTCTAAAAATCTTTAACAGTTTTTTGTTGGTAGATTCTACAAGTCCATTACCCTATGGATAATAATTTGAAGTATTTTGAAGAGTAATTTCATGCCTACCAGTAAACTCAATATACTTGGCTCCTATGAAAGCAGGACCGTTGTCACTCACCTAGGATTCTAGAACTCAAAACCTTGAAATCAAATTTTCCATAAAATTGATTACTACCTCCTGATCTTATTTCTTGGTAGGAATAGCCTCTACCTATATGGTAAGATAATCTATGGCAGTTAAGATAAACTTATGCTCTATTGAAGAGTTGGTATTAATGACCCCTATGAAGTCTAACCCCCATTATTGAAAATATTATTTCTTGTCCTCCCAACATATCTTTAACACTTGTCATAGGTCCTAGTAATTTTGAAAGCATCAATAAATATGGTAGGCCAATAATAACCTACTCTTATGATATTAAAATATGTAACTCAGCCTGAGATATGTCCACCAACTGGTCCTCCATGGAACTCTTTAATGATCCTCTTTTGTTTATTTTCCTTAAAGCATCTTAGAAGAAATCCATCTAAGTTTCTCTTGTATAGGCCTTTTGGTAATAACACATATTTCAAAGCATGAAGCCTATATCTCCTCATTTGGGATGCACTTAGATTGGGAGGGCATATTCTAGTTTGGAAATATCTGATCATCTAGTCAATCCAATCAAATTCTATAATTTGTATTATTTCCACCTGATCTTCTTTTGCTATTTGACAAGCTGTTACTTTTGCCAATGTTGCAGCTTCTGTTAACCCTTGACATAAGGCTCTACCCCTCACTAGCTTTGTGGGGTGTATTTCCACATCATATTCTTGGATTTTGGTAATACATCCAGCTCTTTTATATCCTAGATCACCTTGCAAGATAAAACTTCTTACATCTGAATGAACCACATAAACCAGGGTCTTACTCTAAACCAAATACTGCCTAAAATTCTTTAGTGACTTCATCACAGTAAATACTTGTCTTTCAATAAAATTGTATTTGACCTGCTAATCATGAAGTGTTTGGATCCAAAATAACATAGGATTTTCTTCCCCTTGATCATATTTCTGAGTGAGTACTGAGGCATAACTTTCTTCAAATCCATATGCTTAAATAATAAAATATTTACTAAAATTTGGGTTTACCAATACTAAGGTTGTTGCAATGGATTGCTTGATGATCTCGAAATATTTTTTTCTATCCTTAATCCACTTGAAAATAATTTTAATTCCCTTGGCATTTTTTATTCCAAATTCAATAGAAGGGTTGAAGTTAGCTCCCTTTTTTTCTAATGAATCAGCCAGAGTATTTTTTTCTCTACGAAAAAAATTTAAATTTAGGGCATCGAAGGATTTCATTAAATCCCATACCCTATTTCTATAAGCTTTCAAGTAATGGTGCTTACTACTGTACTTGTTTCTTAATTAATATACTATTAACTGAGAATTTCCATATATGTTCAAAATATTAATGCCCATACTTTCTTCTTGTATCAATCCGAGACATAGGGCCTCGTATTTTATAGCATTGTTAGTACATGACCATGTTAGTATGTAAGAAAAAAAATTTGTCCCTTCTAATTGGTATTGTAGGACCACATCGGTTCCTACACCATTTCTAAATTTAGCACCATATTTCTGGATCACCGTATCTTATTTTATATTGTTGGGTGGCCTCTAATATTTATAATTTAGTAATGGAGGGGAACCTAAGGCTTTTTTTATCTTCATATTTATATCTCATTCGGTCTTCTCCCATTTTATTTTCTGGTCTCTTAGGAAGACTATAAATATTTTCTTTTCCCTTAGCTTGAGGAATGGGAAAGTATTATTGCTTTGAGAAATGGGATCAACTCTCTTTTGGGAAGGAACTTGGAATTGCCCCATTTTTTAGGGATCCACTTGCAAAGTTTTCTTTTCAGTCCTAGTCATGATAGCAATTGGGCTTTCTTCATCCAGTTCTTTCCCAGCCATGATTGGGTCAGGCTACCATAGCATGTTAACTCTCCCTTTCTGATTTATTTTAGCTTGATCCATAGCTTTTTGAACATGGTGTTGGTACATAATACACGACTGTGATTCATGGGGGTCATTGCATACCAAAAACTAGATATTTGTAAGGGTAGTATCTAAAGAACATTCTGGATCCTCATATGATGCATTCACACTAACCCTGGTACTGTTACTAGTACCAGGTCTGATATTTTTTCATGTATGGGAATCTTCTCTGTTGTGACCTTTATTGGTCTCTCTTTTTCATTGAATTCATTCTATTACTCAGGTTTTTTAGGGTATTTTGTATATCAATGATAGCAGACAACTCCTGAGATGGTTGAGAAGGAAGGGGAGGAAAAGGAGATGCATAAGGTATCAAATTTTGTTGAGGGATTGCATTCATATGTGGATACAAAGATGATAAGTAAATGGGATCTATGAAATATGGTTTGGTTACTAGAATTTGACTATTAGTGGTTTCTATGTTATAAGGTAGCATAGTTTTGGGAGGAAGTATTTCAACATTGATTAGGGTATTTTCAACATGAACTGTTGCATTTTAAACTTGGGGGGATGTTTATACTCCTAATTGTTGTGTCTGTAGCCCTAGATTTGATACAAAAGCTCATATATAATACATATAGGCTAAACATGTAGTTGGTCTGGCTGTGGTAGGAATTCTTTTCCATGTTCTTCTAAATCTCAAATTGAAATCTAAGATAGTTTCTTGTCGAGTTTTCTGCATAGACGTAAAATGATTAAGAAGAGAAAAGGGGTCATCATATTCATTGAATTCTTCCACAAAATGCTTGGATAATGCTTTTCAATAAGTTATGGTATTATCCTCCAAAGTTCTAAAACAATGTAATATCTTTCCTCTGAAGGATAGGGCTAGAATTTTGACAATAATATCCTCCTATTTTATGTTGTGAATAGCTATCAGATTCAAGATATCCTAATAGTGCTCATAAGTTATTTTTATAGATCCATAATAGGTGGGAATGGCTTTAAATACAACTTGGAGAATGAAATTCATTTGGGCTAATTGTAAACACCAAAACGGCTCACACCCAATGCGTTATATTGCAATTAAAGAAGGATAATAACAAAACATGCACAAATTGAAAACAAAAGGAAATAAAATGTAAAACATCTTTTATTAATTTCCAATCAAGTCAAGTTATATATCCATCCCTCTTACGGATACCCATTTGATACTTTAATTACAATAGATCTAGTCACTTTTAAAGGTAGATGTGAATCAAATGCCTTCTAGGGTGATAAGAACTACTCTAGGGTGGATTTGACCCTCTTCTTCGTATTGAGGAAGGAATTGAATGGTTAAAAGCTTCCTTAAATCTAATTTCTTGCTATCAAGAAACAAAAAAAAATAGTTAAACAAATAGGTAGCCTCTCGTGATGAGGCCCTTTTAGGAGAATATGCATAAAGATGCCATGAAAGACATATAATCAAGAAAGTGCATAAAACATGACAAACCTATGCTAATCATGAAATGTGATTGCTAAGCATATGCAAGAAAATATATATTATCTATATATTGGATTAATATGACAAATAAGATGCAAGAATGCATGAAACACCCATAATTACACTAATTACCAAATTGACAACATGAAAGTAAATATATTTGAAATTCTTAGTACAGCCGATCATATATCTCTAAAACATAAACTAAATTGCTAAACTGATTAGTCTAATCTAATTATACATACTGGAAAATAAATAGTAATGGGATATGTTACCTATTGCAAACCACAGCTCATATGAGTGGTCTACACTGTGAACCGTGGCTGATAGTCGCAGCGAGCACTCTAATAGGATTACCCTCAAATTCAAGGACAATGGGCTTGACCTCATTGTCCAAATTGATGTTTAAGGGTCACCTTTGGTGTCCTCTGATAGATTTGGTGGTTGATTCACTATGAAGGGCCTTCGTTTGCCTAAATATGTGCTTCTTTGCTCTCCTAGGATCCTAGGGCATCCATAATGCAATTCATCATGAATATTGGCAACTAGGTAGGGGATAAGTGCAATAGCTCTCTCAGTATACTTGGTTGAGTGTAAAATTCGATAGGGCTTTTCTTCTCAAATATCTAATGCTCTCTCTCTTTTGCCCTAATTTGATGGGGTACTTATAGGATTACCCAAGGGCTAGGGGTGACTTCATGGAGAAGCCAAGACCAAGAAGGGACAGTTAGAATAGTTGGATTGGAAGCTTTCGTCCTTTAACTGTATCCTTCTAGATCCTATGGCCGTTCAAACCAGTTTGGCTTGGATGAAGGGCAACTGAAATTCAGTTTAAATCATAGGTCTTAGTTGTGGTTCAGACTGTAAATCTTAGGTGTTATCTATGGTTCAGACTGTAGATCGCAAGTTTGAGCTGAGATTCATATTGATTAGGCCAAGGAGCCAAAATTGAGTGGTTAGAACCACTACTCTATCTTGTAATATGTCCAAGATCTTCCATATGGTCTTGTAGCATGTCCCATATGAGTAGTCGCCCTTGACATGATGCATTTTAGGTGTCTACAAATGCCCTTTTTGAGATGCGTTGTGAGATCGAACAACGCTGAGCAAAAATAGACCTCCTAAAATGATGTCAAATTTTCTATGATGATCATTAATTGGATCAACATTAGATGCCCTAGGTCCTGCAAAAGGATGCACATCTTGGAATCATTGCTTCCAACTGGGTGAAAGGCTTACATTTAAAAATCTTGTGCCCATCTCATCTTATTCAATGCAGCTATACGTTCCATAGGTATCTTATGACCCATAGATTCGAAAGGGCGATGAACAACAAGTAAATTTTCATATTTTCTATTTACCCCAAACAAAGGGATAAGCTTATGATAGCTATTAGCAATGATTCACAGAACGAACACAATTTTTACAAGATCAAGGGATCTACGATTTCAAGGATCTTCTATTGACTTTGATTATGATATGATATTATGACTACCCCCTCAAGCAACGAGTCGATGAGGGTAATGACAATGATTGAAGTGACAAAATCACTTGACCATAATGAATGATCTAAATAAATTTAGATTTGAGCATTCTAATGCCTTGGCTAGGCCTAGTTCAGCTTATGATTGCAACTATTAATAGTAATTGCACATTTCTATCCCATGGAGTAGTCAAGTCATAGTAGCCATCTTAGGGAACTATAATGATACAAATAAAATTAGATTTATGTTGAATCAAGTTTATCGATGATTTTTTGAAAGGTGTTATAGGAGAAATGACATGAAACGCCTCGTTCTTGTGGAGCAGCCTAGCCTCGAAGGCCTTCTTAGGGATTGAAAGGAAGCATATCAGATCAATGATGACAGTTTTTGCCCCAAACATCCTTATGGTAATTTAATCATATTTTCGGATAGCATGGATCGTAAGTCACTGCAACCACCATGTGTATAGGGTAAATAACTAAATACGAGGTGAATTTGGCTTTTAATTATTTGTTTTTTTTGTTATTTTTAATTTATTTTATTGATCCTGGTGCTTTGAACATCACCAAATTTACAACATTGATTGATTTTATTTAAATTAATATCCAATGGGAGTCATTAATTTATCTTTTTAGACCTTCCCACATGGGTTTTTAGTTCATTTAATGCTATCTATGAACTACAAGTATGGTTTGCGATTGAATTATTCAAATTTTGGGAACCATGACTAGGGCCTGCAATAAGAATACCCTAATTCAAGGACCACAGGTGTCAGCTACGGTATATCGAAATTATGCAAACCTTTATATAGTTGTTCCCATTTAAAATTTTGTATTATTTTCTTGCATGCAATTACACTCTTGAGATTTCTAAGAGATAGGAAGCATTCACTGATCTAGAATGCTATCGAAAACTTGACCGTATATTGCACACCTATACCCCGATAGTGGATCATGGTTAGCCATCATATAGTAGAGGTTGTGGAGCTAGTAAGGTAACTCAAAATTGAGTCCTCGCCATTCAATACTTTTTGGCAATTTTGGGTACCTTGGGTACATTGCCTTTGCTCAAGCGTTGATGTTGTCATTGATGTCAAGAAGCTTTTGAAGGAATCTAAGGTCTAGGAAGGGATTTTATGAAAACCAAGGCAGACAAAATAAAAGGTTTTATTTAAAACCATGGACAACAGATTTGAAATGGGTTTTTCTTAAAACCCAAGTTGGCTCTTCGTTTCGTTGAAAAATGTGCCCCGATGATGAAGATATTTAATTTTAAATATATAGTTTAAATTTTATTTATTTAAAATTTAAATTAAAATTTTAAAATTAAATTAAAAGGGCCGACGTGTTTGGAAATGCATCAAAGTGCATATAAAATGAGGCAAATGAATTCATTAATGATTTGGCCAAGTGTTCGACATTAATCGCTGAGCAATTCGATTTCGACATCAGAGCCCCTACGCTAGTGAAGGAGGAAGTCAAGCATGGCGCGGTCGAAGGTGTGACGGGATTGGTAGTGGCGCCAAGGAGGTGGGCTCACGGTGATCAGAACAAAGGCATTTTGATTAATGCATATGCCTTGATTTCTATGAGAGTAAAAGGAGGAAGCAGTTCGTGTTGTGCACGGCGGACGTTCATTGATTGCTTGTGGTCAAAGGTGTGGTTGCGATTAAAAAGGAGGTGATGTTCATCCGATCAAAGTAAAGATATTAAACATCACTACTACGACGCAATAGCAAGGGAGATCTTCATAAGTTTAATACATCTCATAGATGCAGAATAAAGGAATTTGAGATGTCCTATCGAGCATAAAATTAAATAGGAGAGCGCCATATCGATTGCAATAATTGTTTCAGAGAACATATCAGTGTCACCGTGGATAAACTTATTACTCTTGGCAACGGAAAACATCATTTCGTCAAATGAGATTCTGTGATTCATCTGTAATGGAACAGTGACTTGGATACCGAATTGTAGGGCCACTAGAGAACTACCCGATGACACGGCAACATAAAATATCCTTCGAAAGAAAAGTATGATGCTCTGATTTACTCCATTCACTGGGGAAGCAAGCTGGTTAGCGAGATTTCACGGAACCCCTATTGGGCAAAGGTTAAGGGATCAAATCCCGTCGACATTCCCTTTGAAGGTAAACTGAGAAGGGTACAAAAATTTAGATCATGCTTATAGGTTTCATGTGCTGTAGCAACGCAGCCGGTTGAGAGAAGTTTCTAGGATGCTAAACGTCGTTGGTTCGAATCTCGCAGTCGACATTTTTTGATAGAGACAGATTTAATTTTTGCTCTAGCTAGAGGAAGGGCACTTGTGCTCCAACGGCTATGGAGTTTGAGTAAAGGCACTCGCCAGGCAGAGAGATAGGTTTTGAATCACGTCGAGTGCATTTTTCCTTTTGTTGTGATGCACGAAGGAGAGCGGCTGTGATTGGGCTACGTAAGTAGAGGAGAATGCGCTTTAGCACTTATGGTGGTGGCTCCTCATTTCTCCTAAGGTTGGAGAACTAAGTATTGCCAAGGTAAACCCTTTTTGTTGACTTGGGATATTTGAGTTTGATTTGATCAAGAATTATTGATGGAGGTATAAGGTTAAGTTGTAATCCTTGTTTTGACATTGTTATTATTAATGCTTGATGCTTATGTGGAGTAATAAGGTGTAAAGAGATTTTACTTTGTAAGTATATTATATTTTTGGTGGTTAATATTAAATTGGAGTAATAAGGTGTTATTTTGGATCTTTATTATTGTATAGTTTCTAACTCTAATTAGTGGTAAATTGAGAGTTAATGTTGTGACAGTTTTTGAGTTCTCCTTCTTCATCAAAGTAAAGGTATGGGCACATTCTTCCATGGTTGTTATTGATTGATGGTTTTTTGAAAATAAGTGTGGAGGGAAAAAGATTTCTACTTGTTTCCTTTTCTTGTGATGATTGGTTGAATGCTTCAAGGTTAATGTTGAGTTGAAATATGTTGGTCAAACCTTGTCTTTGAGCATTGTTGTTGAAGCCCTAATTGGTTGAGAAAATATATTGGTTGTGGAAATAACATGAGTAGCATTGTTATATGAGATATTGCATGGTTGGCAATTGTTGGGTTGTGTTTCATGTTCTTGAGAAAAGCATACTACATCTATCTTATTCTTTTGAGATTTGATATTGAGTTGAGATTGATATTGGGAGTTAAGTATAGAACATATTGAGTCTCTAACAATTCTCTTTATGTTTCTATGAGATTTGAGATTGATATTGGGAGTTAAGTATAGAACATATTGAGTCTCTAACAATTCTCTTTATGCTTCTATGAGGTTGATGAATCACATTGGGTCTCTAACAATTCTCTTTGTGGTTTCATGTCAAACAAGTTTTTCTTGATGAACTTGTGAGCAGGTTTTGGACAGGTTCTGTTGGGGACTTGTGAGTAGATTTGGACAGGTCCTAGCAGAGGACTTGTGAAGCTGAGTTTGATAGTTCTATCAGAGAACTTGAGGACATAGGTGCATTGGTTCTATGATAATAACTTGAGGATAGATTTGTGCCAGACCGAAGGACTGTGTTTGGTGCAGATCAAAGACAGAGGAAGAGGACATTTGTGCTAGACCGAAGGACTATGTTTAGTGCAAATTCGAGGACCAACTTTTGAGGTGATAGAGTTGAGGAAAGAGGTCTCCAGCTATAGTAGGGAATACAGGTGTCTTTTGTGGATAGATTTCCACTTGCTAAGGGTAGCAGAGGCAGAGGTCTTCTAGAGGATCACCAGCCAGAGCAGAGCTAGGGGAAGGTATCTCCTTTGAGTAGAGGCTCATAAATTCAGATTGGGGGAAGGTATCTCCTTTGGGACAAGGCTCATAAACATTGTAATTGGGAAGGTTTCCCAAAGAACTTTGAGATAACTTTTAGAGAAAATTTTTGTGGACGTAGCCCAGGATTTTTGGGTGAACCACGTTAAAATTGGTGTCACTTTGTGGATGATCTTGTGCATTGTTTTGATATTGCTTTGGATATATTGCTTTACTATTTTGAAGTATAAAGGAAAAGATAAAAGATGTCTTATACTGTTCACCCCCCCTCTCAGTATAATCTTGTGTTCTTCAATTGGTATCAAAGTGGATGCCTTCGGAAAGTTTGACAACTTGAAGGAAAAGCTAGTAAAGAACACAATGGATTATTCCAAAGGTAAACAGTTTCAAGAGAATGATGAGTTTTCTAGTGACGAAGAGGCATATTATAGCAAGAAAGGCAAGTTCTCTAGAAAGCACAAAAATATGAAAAACATAAGATGTTTCAATTGTGGAAAATTTGGTCATTATGCTACTGAATGTACTGTTGCCAAGGATGAAAGTGATGAAAATAAAAAAGATTCTAAGAGCAAGGATTCTTATGAGCACAAAAATCAAGGAAAAAGGTATTCTCACAATATCAAGAAGAGTTTTTACCTAGACAAAGCAAGTAAGTGTTCTAGTAGTGATAGTGAAAGTTCTTCAAGTGATAATGAAAATGAGATGTTGTTCATATCTGAAAAAGAGGAAGAACCAAAACATAGATCCATTATCATGAAATGTCTTAGATGTGGAAATTGTTAGAATATTTATTATATCTTATATTACATTAATTAAGTTACCAACATTATAGGAGTGGTACGTAGTTATCTTTTTCAGTTTAGAAACTGCCCAGCTTGGTTCAAACTGCCTCAACGGAGTTTATGTAAATCTTATATATTTTCCAAGAATATGAAATGCAAACTAATGCTTCAGTTTCTAATATGGCATCAGAGCATTGAATGATTTTGGGCAATGTGAATTTTTTTATGGGCAATGTGCTATTCACGCACTCCATTAGATTCACTCCATTACCAGAGAAGCCGTGAGGCCACACCGCTTGTACGCGCAGGACCAGCCGTGAACAGTCGTCTTTCGGTACGCGCAGGAGCAGCCGTGAGAGTAGCCGAAGACTGCAGCAACCATCGTTTTTTGGTGCGCGCAGGAGCAGCCGTGAGAGTAGCCGATGACTGCTATAATATGTGACGGACATTGTGCGTGCAGGAGCAGCCGTGAATAATCGCCGAAGATTGCAATAATTTTTTTTTCGGAGAAGCCGTGAATAATCGCCGAAGATTGCAATAATTTTTTTCTTTGGTACACAGCGCGTGAAGAGAACCAAGATTCCACTTTTGGAATGTGTTTCGTGTGCTGTGCGGATTGCTGAAGTGGCATCGATGTACGACGTGGGCATTGGTCGGAGGGCTCACGTGGGCATAAGATACGTGGAGGACCTCAGTTTCCTAGAGGCCCCTTGCTATCGAAATTGACATGTTTTTTTTAATAACGGACTATTTGCGGTTAAAACCACTGTGCTGGATGGTGACGTGGAATGCGCCAGTGGATGTCCAGATTGGCAGTGTGGAGGATCCCGCGCAGGTCTCATGTGCAGGCCGTGGAGTAGGCGGGTTGCGTGTACGTGGATGAAGGTTGTGTCTTTGAAGACACAAGCATCACCGGAGATGTGGTGTGCTTAAGACACTTGCTTCGAGGTACATCATTTGCCAATATGATGCCCAAGAAGGCATTTATAGCCTGTTGACTGCCCGAGAAGGATTTACCCAGGATTCTGTTGACGCCCCCAGAAGGTTTGGTGACATTTTTTCAAGACATGTAAATTGTTTTTTTTCCTTCAAAAGCAATTGTTAAAAGGCATATTGGGAACCTTTCGAGATATACTCTATTTTGCACTCCCTTCTTACAAGATAGAGGGGGGATTCACATTTTCAAACACTCAGAAAAAGGCATAGATAGCAACTCAAAGGTGCATTTTTTATTTTACTCGACACCTTCTTTTGTCAAATTTGGGTGCATTTTCGGTTGAACCCGACACCTATGTGAGAAGTTTTTTTTTGTGAGCATGCTTGTTTGATTATTGCATTTTTTTTCTGCAATTAAAAATCATCTACATCAAAGCATTCACTACTTCTCTCAGCACATGTTACACAGGTTCTCCAAAAGCAGTTATCTCTTTGCACAGGGATCTTCATTGATCATCTACTTGATGTTCTCTCACCAACACTAATTTTCTCCTAGTTTTGTTTTTTGACTTAATTACCTCCAACTGATTATTCTTCTTTCGAAGATTCTCAGGCAGGTGTCATTAACATCTCTTTGAGTGAATTTTTTACCCCTATTGCTATTGTGTTTAGGCGTAAATCTTGACGAAAGTCCTGGACTCCAAAGTGTTTAGGGGAAGTTACGCCCCACGCATGCGGATTCCTGTCTTTCTAAGGTAGGTGCCATCAACAAAGCAATCCTTTTCAGTACTGCCTATGTTCCACGTACCGTTCTGATCTTCATAATACCTATAGTCTCCCTCACGTAAGGGCGGGTATTATTTTGATTCAGTTCAGGTATAACTGGCCTGGCAACGGTATATCGAAAAGGGGACCATTTGGCGCTATAAGGAACCCTAAACAATGGCTACAGTGCACAAGTATCTTTCAGATGCCCAATTGCTCAAAGGCACCAATTTTGTGCCATGGAAGCATAAAATGAAAGCCATTCTTCAAGTCAAAAAATTATGGGATGTTGTCAGTGGCACTACCTCTCGTCCCACCACAACAGGGATAGATCAAGATACATTTGATGATCAGGACAGGAAGGGCCTTATGTTTTTGTTACTTGCCATAACAGATGAGGTCCAACCTCATATTTGTGATGCCACGACCAGTAAAGATGCTTGGGCAGCATTGATTACTGTGTATGAAGGAAAGAATAATTCCACTATTCTTCACCTACAAACCCAGCTTCACAATCTCAATATGAATTCAGGGGAAACTGTTGAATTGTTTCTCTGCAAAGTGGCAGAATTGAAAGCTAAACTCAATACTATGGGAAAACCCATAGATGATGATATTTTGACATCTGTTATTTTGAGGGCACTCCCACCATCTTACAAAAGTTTTATCACTTCACTCAATGTTTCTGGCCGAACATTAACTTTTGTTGAATTGGTTAATTTGCTTCAAACTGAAGAAGCCAATCAAGTACAGAAAGATGAGGAACCTGCCACTGCTCTTTCCACCCATCAAAAGGGTCACAAGGCAGGACAGTTGTAGAAGGGAGGGTCTTCTTCCAAAGGCAAAGGCAAGCCCAATCTCCAACGAGATAAATATTGCAAGATCTCGTGATATGAACAATCATGATACCAACCGGTGTTGGTTCAAAAACAAACAACAGAATGATCCCTCACAACATAAGAAAGGCAAGGGGAAGCAAAAATATCCCCAGCATCGCAACCAACAAAAGGGTCATGTTGCTTATGCAGATTCCCATTCAGATAATTCTAATTCATCTTCAGATAATGACTTCGAAAGAGCACACAAGGTGCTCATGACCCATACTGCCTCTTCCAAATCAGATGTTGTATGGTATATTGATTCTGGAGCAAGCAAACATATGACTGGGAACAAGTCCTGGTTTCAAACCTTTCACGCAAGAGAAGGCAAACCTGTCACTATTGCAGACAATCAGGTCTATCAAGTACAAGGTGAAGGGGATGTTACAGTCACTCTCCCTGATGGAGACTGTGCCATAGAGAAAGTTCTCTATGTTCCTGGCCTTGCCAACAATCTATTATCTGTTCCACAGATGCTAGATAGAAATATGGATGTTGTTTTTCAAGTTGAAAAAGGACAAAAGAGATGTTTCATCAGTCACCAAGGTCAAAACATTGCCACTGGCTCCTACAAACATGGATTATTCATCTTGGATACAGTTTCTACATCCCATACTGCCCTCATTGCCACTACCACAGCAACTACTTCCTTATGGCATAAAAGATACGGGCACCTCAGTTCCGGGTATTTACTCGAATTAAGCAAATATGACATGGTCAAAGGGCTTCCTCAGCTTTCATCCGTTCTCCCAGTATGCTCAGATTGTCTAGCAGGGAAACAACATCGAGTTCCATTTGAGACTAGTTCTTCTCGCTCTAAGAAACCCTTGGAGTTAATCCACGCAGATCTGTGCGGTCCTTTCCCAACCAATCATGGTGGAAAGAGGTATTTTTAGCTATTTGTTGATGACTACTCCCGCAAAATATGGGTCTCCTTCCTTGCACTCAAGTCAGAAGCTCTTCTCTACTTTCGTCAGTTCAAGAGACAAGTTGAGAAGGAAACAAGTTGTTCCATCAAAACCCTCCGCTCAGATCGAGGGGGGAATACACTTCCAAGGAATTTTTAGCATTTTTGGAAAAACATGGGATTAAGAGACAACTCACTACAACATATACACCGCAGAAAAATGGAGTTGCAGAAAGAAAAAATCGCTCCATAGTAGAAATGAGTCGGTGTATGTTAAAAGGAGCAAACTTAGAAAAACAATACTGGGTAGAAGAAGTAAACACAACATCTTACCTACTAAATAGAGCACCTACAAGGGCTCTACAAGGAAAAACTCCACAAGAAGCCTGGAGTGGTAAGAAACCCTCAATTTCTCATCTAAAAGTTTTTGGATGCCAAGCTTTTATGCATATTCCTAAACAGAAAAGAAGGAAACTAGATGAGAAAACTCAAAAATGTATATTTCTTGGTTATGATGAGTATTCAAAAGGATATCGGTTGATTGATCCTATAACCAAGAAAACACACATCAACAGAGATGTAGTATTTGATGAAACTTTCACATCAAATAACACACTTGTATACCTTAAGGAAGATGAACCTAAGAAAGAAGCAACACCTCCTCAGAAGAAGGTTCCTAAATGGTATACTAGTACATTGCAAGATTCAAAATTAACATCACTTCCAGATCTAACTCTAGATCGACCCACTACTCGCAGTATGACTCAACACAAAAGAGCAGATGCTGCAACATCAGTAACAGATGTTGATGACCTTTGTCAACATTTTGATGATTTATCTCGTGAATGTAGAAGAAGATGAGGATATAGATATGGAAGATGAAAAAGTCTATCCGACAATACTAGATGAAAAAGAACCCACATCGAGTCTCAGATGCACTCGAGAAAGATCAATGGAAAACTGCTATGGATGCAGAACATACATCTCTAATGAAAAATCAAACTTGGAAGTTAGTGAATTTGCCTTCAGAAAGAAACCCATTGGTTGCAAATGGGTATTCAAGATCAAATATAAGGCAAATGGTGCAATAGATAAATATAAAGCCCGACTTGTTGCAAAGGGCTATGCACAAAGAGAAGGCATAGACTATGAAGAGACATTTGCTCCTACTGCTAAAATGACCACTATTCGAGTTTTGTGTGCAATGGCAGCTCAATTTGGTTGGCAGCTACATCAGATGGATGTAAAGAGTGCTTTCTTAAATGGTGACCTACAAGAAGAAGTCTATATGACTCAACCTGAAGGTTTTGTAGTTCAAGGGCAAGAACAGAAAGTCTGTAAGCTGATCAAATCTCTATATGGACT
Organism: Wollemia nobilis; assembly: GCA_028583015.1. Lineage (NCBI taxonomy): Eukaryota > Viridiplantae > Streptophyta > Pinopsida > Araucariales > Araucariaceae > Wollemia > Wollemia nobilis. Next base: position 1,296,158 of record JAQPPZ010002621.1, read on the forward strand.
CAAACAAGCTCCTCGAGCTTGGTATATCAAAATTGATAGTCACCTAGTGCAACATGGGTTTAGAAGAAGTCCCGTAGATCCTAATATATATATCAAGAACAATGGTTCTAACATAGTAATTCTAGTACTATATGTGGATGATCTGATCATAACAGGCGATTCAGAGAGTATGATCAAAACAGTTAAGAAAGATCTCAATACCTCTTTTGAAATGACAGATCTTGGACTTCTCCACTATTGTCTTGGTCTAGAAGTAACTCAATACAAGCATTGCATACAAGTTACTCAAAAGAAATATGCCAAGACTCTAATTGATAAGTATCGGATGACCGATCGCAAGCCCAAAGCTACACCAATGGAAGCAGGACTTAAGTTATCCCGATTCGATGAATCTCCTAAAATAGATAGTACTCTCTATCGTCAACTGATTGGGAGTCTCATCTATCTCACAAACACCAGGCCAGATCTTAGTTTTGTTGTGGGTTATCTTTCACGATTCATGCAAGATCCTAAAGTTAGCCACTGGAAGGCAGCAAAAAGAGTTCTTCACTATGTCAGTGGTACGACATATATCGGCCTGGAATACAAAAAGAACAACAAGTTCTATCTTCAAGGGTACACGGACTTCGACTATGCTGGATCCATAGATGACCGAAAATCAACTGCAGGTTATATTTTTCACCTTGGATCTGGTCCTATCTCTTGGCATAGCAAGAAGCAACATGTTGTTGCTATCTCTTCTACCGAGGCAGAATATCGAGCGACTAGTGGAGCAATCTGCGAGATCATATGGTTACGTCGCATCCTCACAAATATGGGCCTTCCAAAGAAACTTCCTTTACATTTATTTTGCGACAATCAAGGTGTTATGAATCTTGTCAAGAATCCTATCTTTCATGATCGCACCAAACACATTGACACTAGGTGTCATTTCATTCGAGATGAGATTCCAAAGCATCATATCCAGCTCCACTACATTCCCACAGATGAGCAAATAGCGGACATCTTCACCAAAGCGCTTGCTCGAGTCAAATTTGAATTGTTCCGCAATGCTATGTGTAGTCAACATTAATGTAATAAGGGGGGATGTTAGAATATTTATTATATCTTATATTACATTAATTAAGTTACCAGCATTATAGGAGTGGTACGTAGTTATCTTTTTCAGTTTAGAAACTGCCCAGCTTGGTTCAAACTGCCTCAACGGAGTTTATGTAAATCTTATATATTTTCCAAGAATATGAAATGCAAACTAATGCTTCAGTTTCTAATAGAAATTTTGGTCACCTTTAGGATGATTGCACAAATAATGATTTGGTTGCTAGTATGTATGAGGATGCTTCATAAAATGATAAGGAAGATGCATGTATGGTTTTTGAAAATGGTAGCACCTCTAGTGATAAGAAATCTGAAAAAGGCCTTGATAATTCAAAATGCAATAAAATAGAGGATCTTGAAAGTGAACTTACTAATGCTCTTAGTGTTTTGAAAAAGGAAAGAAAGAATAATGCTAGACTCAAGGATAAGTTAGATGAATTTTGTATGGAGAGAGATGAACTTTTAGAAAGTCTTGACGTCTCTATGGCTAAGACACAAGAACTCAAGTATGAGTTAGAATCTAAGGTGCTTGAGTATAGTGAATTAGAACAGAAAATGGCTTCTTTGAAAGAGAAAAATAAAGAGTACAAGGATAAGTTGTACAAGTTTCAAGAAAGCTCCAAAAAGGTTAAATCCCTTATCAAAGGTCAAAGAAAGACATCAGATAAAACAGGTCTTGGTTTTGTTAAGTCACACAAGGAACAAGTTGGAGAGTCTAGTAAGAGACTCCAAAAGAAAGAGAGTTCTAATGAGGAAAGTATTTCAGATCATGAGTCCTTGAATGATAGATGCACAAAAATAGAAAACAGAATTCAGAATGAGAAGAAGTTTTCAGGACCCAAGATGTCAAATAAAGAAAAGTTTCAAGGCAGATGTTTTGCTTGTCACAGGTTTGGTCACATGGCTTCACATTGCATGGCTCAAGTGAAGAAGGTAAATGACAGTTTCAGAATTGCTAGTTACTTTCAAGGGTATTGATACTCTTGTCAACAATTTGGGCACAAGGTATTTTATTGCAAGGCAAATATCAGGAACAGATTTGGCCAAAACAGGTTTTGTTAGAACTGGTGGATTCAAAGATCAGGTTTATCGCAAAAAAATAACATTGTTACTTGTTATAAGTGCAACAATAAAGGTCACATAGCTAGACAATGTAGAGCTGAAATTCTAGGATACAGGAACAGGAACAATGGCATGATCATGTCCAAGGATCAATCAATGGACAATAATAGGGATGAGAACAAGAACAAGAACAGTGATAGGAATAGGAATCTGGACAAAGAGTTCAAGAGAAGGCCCGACAAGGAAGTTATAGACACTGATGATGATTAATGCCTAATGGGAGTTTTACTCCCACCCCAAAATTAATCACCTCATCAGGAGATGGGGGAGGGACTAAGCTAAGAGGATTATTCTTAGTCCCGATCCCCAAAGGTGGCCCTTTGCCATTGATGACAAAGGGGGAGAGATATGAGTAAGGGGGAGAGCTTCAAGTCAGGGGGAGCAAAACTTCAAAGGAAGATTCTCAGTTGTCGGCTCATTTGGTTTTATTTTTGGCACTTGAGAAGTGTTTTTCAGTAAAGGTTTGCCATCAATGACAAAGGGGGATATTGTTGGCAATTTTGGGTACCTTGGGTACATTGCCTTTGCTCAAGTGTTGATGTTGTCATTGATGTCAAGAAGCTTTTGAAGGAATCTAAGTTCTAGGAAGGGTTTTTGTGAAAACCAAGGTAGACAAAATAAAAGGTTTTATTTAAAACCATGGACAACATATTTGAAATGGGTTTTTCTTAAAACCCAAGTTGGCTCTTCGTTTCGTTGAAAAAGGTGCCCCGATGATGAAGATATTTAATTTTAAATATTTAGTTTAAATTTTATTTATTTAAAATTTTAATTAAAATTTTAAAATTAAATTAAAAGGGCTGACGTGTTTGGAAATGCATCAAAGTGCATATAAAATGAGGCAAATGAATTCATTAATGATTTGGCCAAGTGTTCGACATTAATCGCTGAGCAATTCGATTTCGACATCAGAGCCCCTATGCCAGTGAAGGAGGAAGTCAAGCATGGCGTGGTCGAAGGTGTGATGGGATTGGTAGTGGTGCCAAGGAGGAGGGCTCGTGGTGATCAGGAAAAAGGCATTTTGATTAATGCATATGCCTTGATTTTTATGAGAGTAAAAGGAGGAAGTAGTTCGTGTTGTGCGCGGCGGACGTTCATTGATTTCCTGTGGTCAAAGGTGTGGTTGCGATTAAAAAGGAGGTGATGTTCATTCGATAAAAGTAAAGATATTAAACATCACTACTACGATGCAATAGCAATGGAGATCTTCATAAGTTTAATACATCTCGTCGGCACAGAATAAAGGAATTTGAGATGTCCTATCGAGCAAAAAATTAAATAGAAGGAGAGCGCCATATCGATTGCGACAATTGTTTCAGAGATCATTTCAGTGTCGTCGTAGATAAACTTATTACTCTTGGCAAGGGAAAACATCGTTTCGTCGAATGAGATTCTGCGATTCATCTGTAATGGAACAGTGACATGGATACCGAATTGTAGGGCCACTAGAGAACTATCCGGTGACGCGGCAACATAAAATATCCTTTGAAAGAAAAGTATGATGCTCCAATTTACTCCATTCACTGAGGAAGCAAGCTGGTTAGCGAGATTTCACGGAAGCCCTGTTGGGCAGAGGTTAAGGGATCAAATCCCGTCGACATTCCCTTTGAAGGTATACTGATAAGGGTACAAAAAATTAGATCATGCTTATAGGTTTCATGTGTTGTAGCAACGCGGCCGGTTGAGAGAAGTTTTTAGGATGCTAAACATCATTAGTTCGAATCTTGCAGTCGACAGTTTTTGATAGAGACAGATTTAATTTTTGCTCTAGCTAGAGGAAGGGCACTTGTGCTCCAACGGCGATGGAGTTTGAGTAAAGGCGCTCGCCAGGCAGAGGGATAGGTTTTGAATCACGTCGAGTGCATTTTTCCTTTTGTTGCGATGCATGAAGGAGAGCGGCTGTGATTGGGCTACGTAAGTAGAGGAGAATGCACTTTAGAGCTTATGGTGGTGGCTCCTCATTTCTCCTAAGGTTGGATAACTAAGTATTGCCAAGGTAAATCCTTTTTGTTGACTTGGGATATTTGAGTTTGATTTGATCAAGAATTATTGATGGAGGTATAATGTTAAGTTGTAATCCTTGTTTTGACATTGTTATTATTAATGCTTGATGCTTATGTGGAGTAATAAGGTGTAAAGAGATTTTACTTTGTAAGTATATTATATTTTTGGTGGTTAATATTAAATTGGAGTAATAAGGTGTTATTTTGGATCTTTATTATTGTATAGTTGCTAACTCTAATTGGTGGTAAATTGAGAGTTAATGTTGTGACAGTTTTTGAGTTCTCCTTCTTCATCAAAGTAAAGGTATGGGCACATTCTTCCATGGTTGTTATTGATTGATGGTTTTCTGAAAATAAGTGTGGAGGGAAAAGGATTTCTACTTGTTTCCTTTTATTGTGATGATTGGTTGAATGCTTCAAGGTTAATGTTGAGTTGAAATATGTTGGTTAAACCTTGTCTTTGAGCATTGTTGTTGAAGCCCTAATTGGTTGAGAAAAGATATTAGTTGTGGAAAGAACATGAGTAGCATTGTTATATGAGATATTGCATGGTTGGAAATTGTTGGGTTGTGTTTCATGTTTTTGAGAAAATCATACTACATCTATCTTATTGTTTTGAGATTTGAGATTGAGTTGAGATTGATATTGGGAGTTAAGTATAGAACATATTGAGTCTCTAACAATTCTCTTTATGTTTCTATGAGATTTGAGATTGAGATTGGGAGTTAAGTATAGAACATATTGAGTCTCTAAAAATTCTCTTTATGCTTCTATGAGGTTGATGAATCACATTGGGTCTCTAAAAATTCTCTTTGTGGGTTCATGCCAAACAAGTTTTTCTTGATGAACTTGTGAACAGGTTTTGGACAGGTTTCGTTGGGGACTTGTGAGCAGATTTGGACAGGTCCTAGCAGAGGACTTGTGAAGCTGAGTTTGATAGTTATATCAGAGAACTTGAGGACAGAGGTGCATTGGTTCTATGAGAAGAACCTGAGGATAGATTTGTGCCATACCGAAGGACTGTGTTTGGTGCAGATCAAAGACAGAGGAAGAGGACATTTTTGCTAGACTGAAGGACTGTGTTTAGTGCAAATTTGAGGACCAACTTTTGAGGTGATAGATTTGAGTACAGAGGTCTCCAACCAGAGTAGGGAAGATAGGAATCTTCTGTGGATAGAGTTCCACTTGCTAAGGGTAGCAGAGGCAGAGGTCTTCTAGAGGATCACCATCCAGAGCAGAGCTAGGGGAAGGTATCTCCTTTGAGCAGAGGCTCATAAATTCAGATTGGGGGAAGGTATCTCCTTTGGGCTGAGGCTCATAAACATTGTAATTGGGAAGGTTTCCCAAAGAACTTTGAGATAACTTTTAGAGAAAATTTTTGTGGATGTAGCCTAGGCTTTCTAGGTGAACCACGTTAAAATTGGTGTCACTTTGTGGATGATCTTGTGCATTGTTTTGATATTGCTTTGGATATATTGCTTTACTATTTTGAAGTATAAAGGAAAAGATAAAAGAGGTATTATACTGTTCACACCCCCTCTCAGTATAAGCTTGTGTTCTTCAATACCAAGTAAAATTAACCACACTAAGAAATGCGGCAAATGAACCTCATTAAAATGTTTAATTTTTTTTTAGCTAGCAAGGCTAGGAAGGTATCCAAAATGGGTATTCTTCCTAGATTGTAGCTGGCAGCTACAATTCCCAATTTTTAGATTAGGGGCCACTACTATCATATGTGGTTAGCATTCAAACTAAAACGGTCATATTTTGACCACAGGCAGACCGTAGGGTTGACCTGCGATTCGCTAACTTTAGAAAAAAATTATCAAATTTTCACATTTTCTAAATTTTATTAGGTAACTAATGTTATTCAATGCAATTTTGACTTGCCTAATGAATTTTTCTCATTTTTATGAATGCCTTGCGACATGTTTTTGTGTTTTTATCAAATTGTTATATTTTTTTGACACTTTTTAGGTCGATTTTAGCTTATATACTACTTTTATTTCAGAGGTTGACCTCTAGGGCTAGCAAGCCCGATCTGCTTAAGACTCTCCATAGACATCTCACTGATGGTGAGTGTGCATGGTTTAGAGCTATCATATTTGGATATGTACTAGATCTACCCACTATTAGGGTAGATCAAGCCTATTTGATTGCATTGTTCCAGCATTTGAATGTGTTGAAAAACACCTTTCACCTGCCTATAGGTGAAATTACGGTGACCTTAGAGGATGTCTATCAGATTTTTAGGATCCCTATTGATGGCGAGGCCATCACCTCTTCCTATTTTGAGAGGAAATGACCTATTTTTGATGCTATATTTGATTACCAAATCAAGGAGGCTCAGGAGAAGATTGATCATGGAGGAGTCCATATTGTATACTGGTAGGGCCAACACATATTCTCAGTCTGTACGATGATCTTCATGATCCTTGTAGTGCAAATAGTGCTTCTAGACTCCTCAGACACGAGGATTTCATGGAACCTCTTAGCCAGTGTTTGGAGAGTTATTTAGAGCTCCACTGCTCATTCACTACACCTAGCTTGGGGGAGCACATTGTTTTGTCATCTCTATAGGGAGCTATATCATATTACTAGTCGAAGCCACTGAGGTATTAGCTGCAGCCTGTTGCTAAAGATCTAGGGTTGGAAGCACATCTGGATAGATTTTCCCATGGACCTACCTCTCCACATCACTACTATTGATGACACACATTAGTGTTACACTACATGCTAGCATTTAGAGAAGGAGGGGTTCTAGAGTAGGATCCATGCTGGAGACACTAACTATTATATTACATGATTTGCAATGCTCGAGTCGAATGACATTGAGTGGTGTCCCTACAGGGAGTGTCCAGACTGGACTAAGGCAGGCGAGTGGCTACGATAGGATCACTAGGATAGGTGGCTACTCATCCATAAGGTTGAGATCAAAGAGTACTAGTTTTATTCTTGCATCTTGTGATAGTTTAGTCTAGTGCAGGACATTCTAGAGATTCCTTTTGTTTATAGGCATCTAGTCTTGGAGATGTACCTTCTATGGATTCAACCTATAGCTTTGGGAGGTGAGGCTGATGACTTCCAAGAGTTTTGTGATGACACACCTAGGACCACCCTAGCATATTATACATGGTGGTCTCTAATACAATGGCAGAGGATAGGGCCTCTAGGTCGAGTAGATGACCAAGCGGAGGTATAGGCCGATCCTAATGGGCATAGGGTGCACCAACAGTTTGAGGGTGGATGGGATGCAAAGGCCACCACAAAGGATGCTTCATAGGTAGAGGTGGAGGAGGGGGAGGCATCATAGGAGTACAAGGTGCCTTTTGATAGCAATGTACGGGAGCTCCTCGCTTAGGTTATCGACCTATAGAGTTAGGTTAGGAGGTTACAGACTCAGTAGTTACAGTGGGATACATCTATCACCCTTCTAGAGGTGAAGCTTGCTCACCAGGATAGACAGTTAGCAGAGGCTTAGGAGTAGATCATGAGTCTCATAGCATGGGTTATAAAGGTTGAGACCCAATTTTGTGACCTCACTAGTGTATGAGATGTGGCACAAGCGCAACGGACTGAGGTAGTCACACATCAGGATCTACTCAGGGTATGGATGGGGCATCCTTCATCCTCCAAAACTATTATGGGACCTCCTACAACACCATATATAATACTACCAGGCAATCATGATCCTATGGAAGAGATCCAGCATCTACAGGGTCTATTGTTAGAGACTAATGCTAGACATACATCCAAGGTAGCTCGGATAGACCAGTTAGTGGACCACATAAGGATGATTGGAGGGGAGGTCCCATAGGATCCATATGATATAGGGTCTCAATAGACCAGTCCAAGACTCCAAGGTAGTCCACAACTAGCTCTAACCATCATACTCATAGGACTGAGAGGACACACAAGTCTTCTAGCACACATGGAGCTAGCTCTCAGACTAGGACTAGAGAGGCAGGTCAATATTTTGTGATTTATAGTCATAGATCTCACCGTCTGGAGATATTGATATCCCATGTGCTTGACATATTTGGATTAGGAGGCACACAAGACCCTTAACAGGATATCAAATAGGCACCAAAGCATCCAACAAAGCAATCTCTAGAGCACAGGGCTGAGGGAGGTGGCGAGAGCTCCAGTACAAGAGGAGCAAACCAAAGCTAGACTCTTTTTTATATGGGCTACATTTTTGTTATATATCATTTTTTGTGTAAGGTCAAGTACCTAAACGATTGTATCCTGCAAGCATTTTGTACTCCTAATGTACTATTTTGGACACATATATTATTTGATCATTTATGTCTCATTAGATGTACTTTTCTGAGTTTTTTTATTTTATGTTTTTCTCTTTTATGTTATGCACATGGATGCAATGCTTATGTTTTATGTTTATTCGATGCTATATGATGTGATGTATGGATGACATGCACTAGATAGCTATTTACTTTATGATGATGGTATGCAGTGATCTAGATGCTTAGATGTGCAATTTGATGATAGATGCATATTGATGCAATGTTTGATTTAAATGCATATTTGATTTTGATTTATTTGCATGCATTTAATTTATGACTATGTCACGATATGCTGATGCAATGGATGTAATGCATTATTTACATGGTAATGATTTTATGTAAATGAACCTTTATGCCTTAATCACTTAAAACATAAGGAATGAATGTGATACGTGTTTATCAATCTAATGGGTGACACCACAGAATGTATAAAAAATCATGAATGTAATTGGAAATCCTCATTACAAAAATTTACTCAATTAAACACCCACATATGAGATGCAATGATATGCAATGGTATTATATGGGTGATATCATATGATATTTGGTATTTCTTTTGTAATGTTTTTCATATGATGCATGATATAGTCAATGGTCGTCTAGATATCATTTTTTATATCCATCCAGTATCTATCCTATATCCTGAAAATGCTGCTTACTTGTAATGATGTATCTTGGATTTGACACTTTGCAATTTCATGATTGACATGATTTATTTTGGATGGTTTGTGATATTTGGTATGTTGTTGCTATTAGAGAACTTTTTGAGGTTTTCCATGAGACTCAAAAACCCTAGTAGACTTCTCAAATTTCACATATTTAACTGTACGAGGCTTCTACCATGTGAGGCTTTTGCTAGGATAGGCCCTAATTGTTCATTATCCTTGTGTGTGCACATGAGTATATTAGATAGACCATAGGCATACCCCAGATGTCAGTCGGGACTCTTTCAACCCATATGTGAGATTGGGTTCCTCATATGTTCATATCATCCTTATTTAGATTTCAATTGGACTACCGACCACTAGGCGATACTGGACACCTGAAGTTAGCTCTTCCACATTAAAACATTGGTCTGTACAAAAGCAAGATGCTAATGTATCAGAAATATTATCATGTGTAAGGTACAATAGTATTGGAAATTCTAGGGATTCAAGCTCACTCTTTTCCCCTTATTTTATTTTTTTAGGATACTTGCTCATATACAGTTGTGCAAGGGTGTTGATTCCACTTTAGCTTTGAACTTTCTCTGGATCTTCATTTGATCTGGATTTGAACTTTGATTTTCGATCTTCATTTGATCTTCATTTGAAATTTGGTTTTTAGATCTTCATTTGATATTAATTTGAACTTCGGTGTTCAAATATTCATTTTATATTCACTTGAACTTCCTTTTTTGTAATTTTTGTTTGATACTCTTCTTCAAAAAATTTCCTTTGGGGTTTGAACTTTGGGTGAGACAGTTTTTGTTATATCGATTGAGTGTATCGATCTATGATATCAATGTGGGATATCAATCTAGAATTTTGATCTATGATATCAATCTAGGGTATCAATCTTGAGGATTGATGTGGGATATCACTCTGGGATATTGCTCATTTTATCATAAGCAAGGGATTTTTGGGTAAGGAATAAACTTGTCCTTTTTCCAACTACCAACATTTCCCATACCGTTCGCATAGGGGGATAAGCAAGAATAACTCTTTTCACCTCAGGATACCTGGTCCCACTTTGTATCTTTCATATTTCTCTAATCCTTATTAGGATTATTTAGTTTATTTATTAGTGATAGGATTTTGAAATGCTAAGGGATATACTAACTGAACCTTGGCTACATAATCAAAGTGAGCTTCCTATGACCTCTGAGAAATCCACTAGGTATTACTGAGTGACTGAAAAAATTTTGGATGCTTACGTATTTTATAGCAATAAGCATTGTGTATGAATGCAACGAATTATGATAAATATAGAGGTGCATGATTTAGACACAAAATGGTGTCGTTTGTAAGACTGACAAACACAACCCATTCTACTACAAAATGCAGCGGGTGAAGAATGCCTATATGCAATGTAATGCAGCGAATGCATGTGTAAGTGCAAATGGAAATAAAAAATGCAAAAACAAATGTTTTTGGGTGTTATGCTTAACAAATTTTTTTTATTGCTTTTTCATTTTTTATGGATTTTTGAGCCTTTGTTTTTTACCAAACAACGAGTACATGCCTTCAGAGTCTTTAATTTACCAAGCAATTATTAAGAATCCTTGGATATTTTTAGGATGACCAAGCGGTTTTGAGAAAAACCCTCAAAGTTTTTTGAGTTTGACCAAAGGGCTTATGGATGCCTTTGAAGCCTTTAATTGACCAAGCGATTCTTAAGAACCCTTGGAGCTTTTTAGGATGACCGATATGTTTTAAGAACTCTCAAAGCTTTTGGGTTGGCCAAGTGATTTTTTAGAAATCCTTGGTGCCTTTTTGGATTGACCAAAGGGCTTACAGACACCTTTGGAGCTTTTAAATTGACCAAGTGATTCTCAAGAATCCTTGGAGCCTTTTTGGATTGACCAAAGGATTTATAGACGCCTTTGGAGATTTTTGGGATGACCGAGCAGTTTTAAGAAAACCCTTAGAGCCTTTAGGTTGACCAAGTTATTTTTTAGAAATCCTTGGTGCCATTGATAGATATGAACAAGCAGTTTCAATAATCCTTAGAGCCTTTTGGGGTTGACCAAAGGGCTTACAGATTCCTTTGGAGCTTTTACTTGACCAAGTGATTCTTAAGAACCCTTGGAGCCTTTTACTATGCTCTCAAGCATAGAATGCCTTAATATGGATTATGTTGAGAGGCTCAGGCTCTTCAACACCCCCTAGTGATGTTATACAATAAGTACCTAGACCAATATTTTTAGATATGATATAAGGCCCTAGCCAATTAGCCATAAATTTGTCCTGCAAATCGGGTGGCAAATTAGAGTTTTGTTGGTTCTCTTTGATCACAAGATCCCAAACTTCAAAGTCTCTCTAGTGGGCTTCAATATTGTAAGCTCATTTTAGTCGCTTCTGATAAACATGGAGATGCTGGAGGACATTCACATGACATTCATCAAGTAGCATCATTTTATCCAGGTGATCTGGCCACGCGGTGTCGTCATCGATGAACTCTTTCAATGCGACACATAGTGTTGGTATTTCCAACTCTAAGGTCATAATGGCCTCAACACCATATACTAGTTAAAATGGCATTGCCCCAAATGGCATCTGAATGTTAGTCCTGTAAGTTGATAATGCAAGGGGCAACTGGATGTGCCAATCCTTGTGGTTTTCTTGCACTGTCTTTTTCAATATGGCCACCACGGTCTTATTTGATGCCTAAGCTTGCATGTTTGCCTGTGAATAGTATGGAGTTAAAAAAATGTGCTTGATTTTATACTTAGACATCAAGGCTCTCACAGTTTTGTTCTTGAACGACATTCCATTATCTAATATTATTTTGGATGGAATCCCAAAATGACTTATGATATGCTCTAGTATAAACTCTGCTATACAAGCCCCAATTGTTGTTGTTAAGGGTATCGCTTCCACCCACTTTTTGAAGTACTCAGTAGCCATGATAATAAATGTATGTCGACATGATGATAGAGGAGAGATATTGCCTATAATATCTAATCCCCACTAAGAAAATTGCCAAGTTGCTTGGATGGGTTGTAAGGCCTGTGATGGAAAGTGTGTAAGATTAACATGATGCTGATATTTGATGCATTTATTGACATACACATTGCAATTCTTCTATAAGGTGGGCCAATAGTAACCCATTCAAAGGATACACTTTACGATGGCTATGCCACTGAAATGGCCATCGCATGTACCATCATAAGCTTCTAAAATTTCCCAAGATGACTCTTGGGGCTCAAGATAATGAAGTAGAATTCCATCGTAGCTTTGGCGGTACAAAATATCTCTAGCAAGACATACTTTTATTTCTATCTAAATGTGCATCTTGCGGAACACAACAATCTCTTAGGGACTAAACCAAGTTTTAGAAAGTCTTGAATTTGTGACATCCAATTTTTATAAGCCTCGACTTCAACTGCTAAGACAACTTGCTCCCCCTGTGTATCTACTTTTGCAAATGTAGACTAAAAAAAAAACCTTGTGGTGAATGGTAGTACCACTCCCCATAGGAATTTAAGAGGTTAATTACCCCCAGGGTGCCTTCTTAAGGAAAAAATTTAGCCTTACAAAACCATTTAGCTTTTGGTTCTACACTTATCATGTTGATCGATTATTTTTTATCATAGGCTGGATGCTCTGTTGTAGGATGTGAGAGCATCTTGACATGGATGTTAGTGAAATCTATAGATGGATTATGAGGGATTAATGATCCCAAAGATGCCATGGTGTCTATAAACCTATTTTATTATCGAGGGATTTCCTCGATGTCATACCATTTAAATTTAGCCAAGTACATGGCAACTATATCTTTATAGGCTTTCAATATAGGACATCGACACTGAAAAAGCCCCTTAACTTGATTTACTATGAGAAAGGAGTCATCAAAGATGTTCAATAACTTAATATTCATGGCAATGGCTATATGGAGGCTCAGTAGTAGGGATTTGTACTCTACATTATTATTGGTGCACAAAAAATCCAAATTATATGACAAGGGCATTGGAGCTCCTTATAGCGTGAAAACACTATTTTGGCACCACCTCCCTGCCTGCACTTCAAATCGTCAAAGAACAAAGTCATATCAGCATTGTTCTCTAGTTCTTTGGGTTCGAGAGCTTTGGATACGACAAATACTGTCATCCAGAAGCTCAATGGTCAAAGGATTGTTATTTGAAAGCAATACCTCAGCTAACTGATCAACTATGACTTGTCCCTTAATGGACTTCTAGCTTATGAATTCCAGATTGAATTCTATCAATAGCATGATCCACTTCGCAATACGTGTATTATGATACATTTTACTCATCATATACTACAAAGGTTTCTATTTTGATATTACATGTCATGTGACTTAGCATATAATGCCATAATTTCTTGGTAGTGAACACCACTGCTAAATAAAGCTTCTCTACATATGCATATTCTAGCTCATAACTCACCAAGGTATGACTAATATAATATATGAATTGCTCTTTACCTTGCACATTATTTTGGGCTAACATGGTCCCTAATGCAAAGTCGGTTGCCGATATATAGAGTAGAAAAGGCACATCTAGACTTGGTGGAGCTAGTATTAGCGATGTCGCTATGTATTGCTTGATTTTAGAAAAGACTAATCTATAGTCCTTTTCCTAGTTGAATGGGACTCCCTTGTGTAGCAGTGGATTCATGGGTCGACATTTATCTGATATTTGAGCGATAAATCACCTTATCGAGGCTACTTTGCCTTAAAGGCTCCTTAATTCCTTTAATATTGGAGGGAGGATGCATCTCTAAGATGTCCTTGACCTTCGCTGGATCTACTTTGATGCCTCATTTATAAAATATGAATCCTAAGAGTTTACCATAAGTTAAACCAAATACACACTTCTTTCAACCTAACATTATGCTTTATCAGATGATCAAAGACTTTCCTCAGGACCTCTGCATGCTCTTCACACAGTAATGACTTAGCCAGTAAGTCATCAATGTAATATTCTAAAATTTTATGCATGTAGTCATGAAAATTTATGTCATGGCCCGTTGGTATGTGGTGCTAGCATTTTTAAGACCGAATGACATCACTTTGTAGCAAAATTTCCCCCATGGTGTTGTAAATGTGGTTTTGTGTTGGTCTTTAGGTTTAATCCAAATTTGGTTGTATCCAGAAAAAATTGTCCATTAGGGAGAGTATTTTATGACCTATAGTGGCATCTACAAGAGCATCAATATTGGGCAATGCAAATGAATCCTTGGGTGTTGCCTTGTTAAGGTCTCTGAAATCCATACAAATATGGATTTTTCCATCAGGTTTTCCTAAAGGTACCATATTGGACATCCATTTTGGATAGTCGATGGAAATGATAAATTCTACATCCAATAGTTTTTACAAATCATCCTTAACCATTGAAGCGATTGTTGGATGCATATTTATAAGCTTTTGCTTGATTGGCTTCTTGTATAGATCTAGAGAAAGGTTATGAGTAACAAATTTTAGATCTAGACTTGGCATATCTTTGTAAGTCCAAGTGAAAAGACTAGGTCTCTCCTTTAGTAGAGGGATGATGTTGTCACACTCATCTGGAGTGAGAATCTCTCTAAATTTACCCTTATTTGGATTAGTAGGATCTTGACCGATATCCACCTCAAAGGTTTACTCTACTGACATATGTGATCCCTCAAGCTGGTGAGGCGTAGGAATAAAATAGATGTCATCAGCTGGGTTTATAGGTATCTCATTGGAAGCATCCTTAGCATGATAAACATCATTTGCGTAGCCTAGTGCAAAATGAAATTTTTGTAGTATTTCTTCGTTAGGGAAGAAATCTTCAGGATGGATGGGCAAGTCAGTGTGATCCCAATTGATAGCATCAATATTTAGATGCAGTGGTCTAGACGGATCAACTGGATTATGGAGTAAATTGGTCAAATCAATAGATACCATATTGATGGAATGGAAATGATATCCAGAACCACACAAAAAAGACTCTACATCATCTATGTAGCTTCCATACCCAAGATCTGGCTATAATGGTACGGGTAAAAATGGATCCTCTCTATGGGAGGCCTAGATAACTGGATCCCCTCTTGAAACTGATTGCAATGTGGGGTCATTGAGCTTAAGGAGCTCCATGTACATAGCCATATTGAGAAAGAGCATATGATAAGTCTCATTGAGATTCAATCTATCCCTAAGGTGACGATGGAGATTAATCTTTCGATGCAAGTTCATGACTGTATAGGACATATTTTGATGATGTAGGTAAGAAGGTATTAGATAGGCCCTCTCTGTTTCATCCTATTCATCACTCTCAAAATAATTTTCCTCATTCACTCCTGTAGGTGGGGGACGCTCCAGTAGATGCGGTCCCATGAATTTGACTTCTTGGTCACTATCCTCACTATCCTGAAAAACTAGATAATTAGTCCTAATATATGATGTCGCCAAGAAAATTAGCTCTAATTTTTGCTCAGGGTGATCAACATTATGAGGTCTTAAGTAGACCTGCTCCGTTTCATCTTCGTAATCACTATCGAATATGAAGCACTCATTGATCTCGCATAATTTCTCCATAGGCAATAACTGACGTAGAATCATCGATCCTAAGAAAACCAACTCAGGCTCATCCTCTGATTGATCATCTTGTGAAAACTTGTTGTCTACATCATAACTTGGTTCACTTATTTTGGATGTGGAATCCTCGTCATATTTACTACAATGATATCATGAGTCGAGATCGCTTAAAGTGATGGGATTAAGCCCCTGCATACCATTTTCATTGGCTATGCCATAGATTTGATGTCCTAGGTCATCTCTGAGGTCGTCCTCTAAGAGCCCTTCATGATATGTCTTAGGTGGCCCAAATGCAAAAAAAATACTGTATGGTTAGTCCTCCAAAATATTGAAGGATTAGGATGATAGGGATTGAAATCCACATTATCCCCTATACAAAGGTATAAATGATATAATGATGCTACAAGAAAATCATCATGACATTGTATCTGTAATCCTAACCCGAACCTATTAGTTGCCAACTGATAACATGGTTCGAGTGGAGTTCTACATCCTTGATCGAAGTGACCAAGGTCGTAACCATACCAATGATATGACTCAAAAATGCACATGGCCTACTCTGGATTAGATAGATAATGCACATTCACAGTGAATGACTCGTCATCATCTTCATATATGGACATTCGAGTGGGCACTTTATCTAGCCCTATGTAAATGAAGTTTGTTTGGTTGGGTGGCTCACCCAATGGCACTACAGATCAAACCAAAAATTGATGGGCATGCGATCTACCCATCTCTTATGTAGTCTTCAAAATAGGTCTGAAGGTAATATTTTGCACAAGGTATTCATATAATCCTATACTGGCTATGTGAACAATCACCCGAGGTGCAGATGACCCTATTGAAGATGTAGGCGATGTAGGCTAAGGTGCCTCCTCAACTTTATCTTGAGGTTCTTCCACATCCATGGGAGTGGGAGTCTCAGTGACGACTGGTCTGGGCATATGCTCTTCTTCTTTCTCACCTAATTCACCTTTAACTTTCTATAATCCTAAAGCATAACTGATGTCATCAGTCTTAGAGAAGTTACAATTATGTGCTTAGATCTATTTGACACATATATCGATGGTTGAGCATGCGCTGCTGGTTTACCTCTTGGAATATTAATTGGTGATGTTGGCTAGATATCTAGGTGTTTTTATGGGAGTATGAAACCCCTATGCAAACCCTCTAGGTTCACGAACTTAAATGATTAGTCGTTTGATGATACTACGTGAACTCATCCCTCGTAAATGTACTTCATGCATTGATGCAATATCGAGGGAATGCAACACATTTCATGAATTCAAGGCCTCCCAAGCAGAATATTGTACTACATGGCACCCTCTATCACATGACACATCATAGAGATTGTCTTTAGACCCACTTGAATAGGTAGGACGATTATGTCGACCATCGAGCATAGTGCATCATTGAACACTCTCAACATGAACGTGGTAGGCACAATGTGTGATTTAGGCAGCTTTAGGTAGCTCAATGCCTTGGTCATTATTATGTTGATCAATGAACTCGTATATATCAAGACCATTTTAAATGTCATGTGGTTGACACATGTGATAATATGCAATGGTGGGTCAGTTGTAGTTGTAGGAACCATCTTCCCTTCATGATCGTAAAATTGTATCATGGGTTCCTTACACTATTGTACATGCCCCACAAAATTTGTGAATGCTTGTGCATCCTGGGACTATACTTAAATGGACCTCAAAATATCCATAAGAATCTCCTTGTGCCTAGGGGACTACTGTATCAGCTCATATATCGACAACTTCGTAGGAGTTGTCTGCAGGTTTTGAACTAACCTACTCCTTATGGTCACCACTAGTCTAGTTGGTGGGCCTGGAATGTTCTGATCTGGATGCTGATCTAGTGTAGCCTGTATTCTAATGGGAGCACGAGGTTGATTCGGTTGATCATATCTCCCATTCCTAGTAACAACATTGACCATACCTACGAACCCCTGGGGAGATGGTTTGACTCACACTTTATTGACCTGGCCAGTGTTATTATGAGGTGCCTCATGGTTTGGTAACAAATTTTTGAAAATCCCCATGTTTTTGTTATCAAGAGCCTATGTATTTATTGGTACTACAAGATCTATTTTTTCTATCATGTTCTGCACAATGTGTTTTAAGGACCAACATAACTCGATGTCGTGGCCCTTCGCTCTATGAAAGATGCAGAATAGGTCATCCTGATAGCCCTTTGGCTTGGGTTGATTCGAATTGATCAGTTTGACCTCAAGCAATCTTATTGCCTTGGCCTCACACAATTGATGAAAATTGACATAAGCGATTCTATCAATGGTTTGAATTGGTGAGGTGGGTGTTGCTCTTTATTTTTGCCCTTATAGTTTTTTCTACACATCTCGTATTGTGCAGGAGAATGTTGGGCTTGATGATTCTATTTTTGATGCCCCTTGTCCTCTTTTTGGATATTGAGTACCACTTGATTCATGTGGGCCTTCTTGCCCTGTTGATTCGTGTTACTCTTCTTGAATCCCTCTTTCCTGGTCTTGATCTTCAAGTTGCCTTCCTGTAACTTGATGTCCTTAATCACCTTGGCTTGCACCAAAGCTTCCTCAAATGTAGCATACTACTACAGGTACAATAGTAGCAAGATGTGCTTGGCACAACTATTCATAAAAATTCAAGTTCACTCTGTGGTAGGAATAGGGAATGGTAACTTTGCCATTAGTCTCCTCCATATCTTTCTGTAATGGTCAATTGGCTCATCATCGCATTGAGCTAGCACACCCATATCAGAAATATTGACCTGTTTCGTGATGCCAAAGGAATAGCATTCAAGAAAGGCATCAACTAATTGCTCAAAACTAGTTATGCTATGTTTATTTAGATGATTGAACCTCTCTCAAGATGGACCTAACAGTGTCATGATGAAAGTACATAACAACAATGCATCGTTGCTTGCTATCTAAAAACAAGCATCCAAAAATCTTGTGATATGTTCCCATGCATATTTGTCACCCTTTAATTTGTCTAATATGGGCATATTAAAATGTTTAGGGTAAGCTGAAGTAGGCACCGAAGGATCCAAAGGCTCATTATGAATTTTTATTAATGTTGGATTTTGAATAGTTGCACCTTGTATTTCAATGGCTTTGACCTTCTTGTCAAAGGCCTTATAGGCCTCCAAAGATAGAAAATCCTCCTCCCTAAGTTGATGTGGAGGTGGCTTAGGAGGTAATGTCTTCCTCATACAAGATGGAGGTCATTGCTCTTCCTCCTCCTTAGCTCGAGAGCTATCAAGATATTCTTGGTCGTATCCATCTCCCTCTTCTTCTTCATGCTCCCTCTACCTCTAATCATCGATTAGTGGTGGTCACTCCCTCTATTTGAAACTAGCATGAATACGAGCGTCTCTATGCTCCTGATGCATATCATCTTGTTAAAAGTCTTCCTATGTATACGCTATCTATGATAATCATGAGGATATAGAATAGCCCTAGCTAGCCTATCCTCCTACTCTATGCTCTTCTTTTGGGCAAGGATACACTCTTCGCACATGCGCTGCTCATATAGCCTCTGTCTAAGGAGCCTTTGTGCTTGAATATTTTCATCTTCAATGTAATGCCTCTCTAGGTGAGCATCCTCCAATTTATCTTGAAGGATTTGGTATTTTTACTCCGATACTAGTCGATGTGATCTATCTATCCAATCGGCCATGGGAGGCCTCTGGTATCCATGATCTATACGAGCGAACTTATGGGTTCTATACCCATCGTACTGATGTGCTGCACCTTTGTCTCTATCTATGAATATGACATTGGCATTCTACTATGTCCTATACTTTGAACCACCATGTGTAGATAGTGGGTGTGTGACATGAGGGCGCTTAGAAGCCTCTCCATGCTCTTTAGTAGTCCTGACGATGCTCTCGCTACGCTCACTTGGGGCACAAGTGGGTAGATCCAAAGGCTTACAACATAGATGCTCTATAAAACTACCTAGACCATCTAACTATCTAGACCACAACCACTCATGTGATGGTGTACCATTAGCTCCCACCTTTGATATATCAATGGTGATCTTGCATGGAAATTCATGTGTGGGAGTATGGGTAGACATATGCTCAAAAGCGAGCCTAGTTACCTACCCATGAATGGGTGGATCTCTAGTCCTTCTATACTCATAAGGTGGAGGTATGGATCCTCTTGTGGACTTAGTACATAGGGGTACCAACTTGGTCCCCTGTACAACATACTCTTCGATCGATCTTGTGGACGTGTGTGCATTATAGTCTCGATAATGGCTTTTGAGTGGATCACCCTCGTGCTAAGAGGATCTTTGTTCTATTCTATGTCTATAGGAGTGTATTGAGGCTCCTCTATCTTAGGTATGCTCAATGGGGTCCCCTCGTGTCACGTTATCTCCTCTAATGCTTGTCTAACAACATTCAGTTTGCTCATGTGGGCAAGGACTTGACACATGTTGTTGTGAATCAGTTGGGGGTTGATCATTGGCATCAGGTTTAGACCTTTGTTGACCACCTCGTGTATCCACCATGGTGTACCTAGCATCTAGATATAACTTTTATTAATAAGCAAATAAGGTATACAATGATGATTTTCTTGTTTTAAGTTTTGAAAATGAGCCCTAAACTGTTTGTGTTTTAATGATTTGTCATGTCAGTATAGAAACTCTTATTATTTTTTGAAAATTTTGTTGGATTTTATTCTTAGTTTAATGGCTTTCACATGTATTCTAGTAGCTTGATAATCTATATGTCACTTCCATATCACGTAAATCCCCGTGTGTGGCAATGAAAATCCACACTCGAACAAGGAGCATAGGTCCTCCCAAATCCTCACCCATTTTCCCCTAGTCAGTTTTATACCCTCTGAAGATAATACATGCAAATTTTCTATGGTATGAAAGTTTCTCAGATCCGGTATTGGTCTAGTAGCAAAAAATTCATAGGATTTAGGCCAACGGATGGAAATTACGCCCACCATCGTTGAACCCTACTAGTGGTTGGATATGAAGCCCAACTCACTAGAGTTTAAGTGCCAAGTGGTGTGTGTGGTTCATTTTAATGTACATAAAAATAAGCATCATATAGCACACATGCTTTATTTCTAAATTCTATGCAAATAAATAACATTTTACATTTAATAAAATGCAAACTAATCTAGATGCTCTTTTCGACTATGCACATTACTATGCTAATTGGCCACTAATAGGGCCTCACACATGCAAACCAAATCAAGACTCTTTATCAAGCATGTTGGAGACTAGTGCAGACTACAATCACAGGTCCGCTGTTCCTAGCAGCGCATTTCTAAATGCGAAAAAAGAAACCCTAAGGACCTAATACATTTCCATGTTCTTTTTATCCTTAAGAAATTTTTGTTTCGATTTCACTATTATGGAAAAAACACAGAGGAAAATTATAAATATAGAGAGTGTTAGGAGGGCCTACCTCAAGTCCTCATCTAATCCAAATTTGGATTATTGTTGTCTATTATACCTACTACCAACCACAACTCTGATGTGCAGTATAGACTATAGATCATGACTGTTACCCATGGGTCAACAATTAGACTGCAATTGTCAGTTGTGGTTTGCACCTGATATCAAAAAACAAAAAAATATCAGTGATCAGATGCTAAAAATATGGAGTTCCACCATGATCACCATCTGTAACCACAAAAAAATATCACACCCAATGCGTTCTATTGCAATTAAAGAAGTATAATAACAAAACATGCACAAATTGACAACAAAAGGAAATAAAATGTAAAACGTCTTTTATTAATTTTCAATCAACTAAAGTTACATATCCGCCCCTCTTAGGGATACCCATTTGATACTTCAATTACAATAGATCTAGTCTCTTTTAAGTGTATATGTGAATCAAATGCTTTCTAGGATGACACAAACTGCTCTAGGGTGGAGTTGACCCTCTTCTTTGCATTGAGGAAGGAATTTAATGGTTAAAATCTCCATTAAATCTAATTTATTGCGGTCAAGAAACAATAGAAAAGAGTTAAACAAATAGGCAACCTCTCATGATGAGGCCCTTTTAGGAGAATATGCATAAAGATACCATGAAAGACATATAATAAATAAAGTACATAAAACATGACAAACCTATGCTTATCATGAAAAGTGATCATTAAGCATATGCAAGAAAACATATTATCTACATATTGGATTAATATGACAAATAAGACACAAGAATGCATGAAACACCCACAATTACACTAATTACCAAATTGACAACATGAAAGTAAATCTATTTGAAATGCTTAATCCGATTGGTCATATGTCTCTAAAACCTAAACTAAAATGCTAAATTGATTAGTCTAATCTAATTAAATATACTATAAAATAAACAGTAAGGGGATATGCTACCTATTGCAAACCGTAGCTCAAATAAGCAGTCTGCACTATGAACTGTGGTTGACAACTGTGGCGAGCACTTTGATAGGTTTACCCTTAAATTCAAGGATAGTGGGATTCACCTTCTTGTACAAATTGATGTTTAAGGGTCACCTTCGGTGTCCTCTGATATATTTGGCAGTTGATTTGCTGTGAAGGGCCTTCGTTTTCTTGAATATGCACTTCTTTGCTCTCCTAGGATCCTAGGGCATCCATAATGCAATTCATCATGAATCTTGGCAAGTAGGTAGGGGGTAAGTGAAATAGATCTCTCGATATACTCGATTGATTGTACAATTAGACAAGGAATTGCTGCTCAAATGTCCAATTCTCTCTCTCTCTTTTGCCCTAATTTTATGGGGTACTTATAGGATTACCCACGGGATATGGGTGGCTTCATGGAGAAACCAAGACCAAGAAGGGGCGGTTAGGATAGTTGGATTGAAAGCTTCCATCCTTTAACCACCTCCTTCTATATCCTATGGCAATTCAAACCAATTTTGCTTGGATGAAGGCCAACTGAACTTTAGTTTAAATCGTGGTTCAAACTGTAAACTTTAGGTGTCAGCTGCAGTTCAAACTGTAGACAGCATGTCTAGGCTACAGTTCAGACTGATTAGGCTAAGGAGCCCAAATTGAGTGGTTAGAACGACTGCTCTATCTTACAATCTATCCAATATTTTCCATATGATCTTGTAGCATGTCCCATATGAGTAGTCACCCTCGACATGATGCATTTTAGGTGTCTACACTAATATCAAAGGACCAGTTGTATTACAGCTAGGATACTTCTATAATGGATGATTAGGAACCGCATTTTATGCCATATTTCTATCTATAGGTCTTATAAGAGGGATTATCAAATTAACTATGGCATTTTCCTCAATCAAATATTCTTCTGATAGGAAATATTGGTCTAAACTTCGAGTAACAACAACCCCTCTATAGGGTAACTCATAATAGAAATAGGAGTTAGGGTTATTCCTTTTGAAATACCTGGTATATATGAAAGGACACTAGTCTATAGAGATGATTCTTTTTTTGGTTTTAAAGACCAGGGAGTCACCAGGTTAACTTACTCTTCTTTGCTTACAAGGTCAAGATAATTCACCAAATATTGATTCCTTCGGGTTGAGATAAAAAATAACTCATATGATGGATTTTAGTGTTCCTTGTGAACTAGTCCCACCGGGTGTGCCAAAAACTATTGGGCACTGAATTGCATTAAGATTTACTCAATAATGTGGTTGTCTATCTTCCTACTTTCTATCCAGGCTTGCACCCGATAGCTACAACTCAACACTCAATATTGTATGGACCAAAATAGGGTTTTCAATCCAACCTCCAGAGTAGGCTGGTTCCTTTTCAACTTAAATAGGATGTTGACACAATTATGCTCACTTAGGGTTTGAATATTAGGGTAATAAAAGGTTAGGGTTAGAGAAATGTGAACAATAGTGGATGGATAGGCTAACAACATTGCACCATAGTAAAAAGCTCTAAAAAAATAACACAAAGGTACATAACTCAGACCAACATTATCTCAAATTGGATGATTCTTCATTCATTAATGTATAGTGGATAAATATTATAGTCAATGATTTCAATATCCAAACAATGATAATCCAAATAACATAATTCACTAATATCTAGATTATATATAAATGTACTTTCTAATAATAAATATCAATTTCATAAGCAAATTTCAATTACTTTAACATCTAGTAATCCATTAATTTGGCACAGACTAACCACTTAAATATTCATAGAAATACAACTAAATAATTTGAACCTTTGTTATCAAGCATGAAGATACAAATTTTGAGACGAAGATCAATGTAATGCTCCTTCCATTAGCTCTTAGGAATATTTATAGTAGCATAAGCAAACACATTAGAACCGATCCCTAAAAATGAGGGTTCAACCTCTATTTATAGTTTTTGCAAAAATTAAAATTACAAAGAACATTACAAAGATTCAATTTTGATAGTGTAGCAGAGATTTCTTGATGGAATTTGCTTACTGGTACACCCTTTGTAAAATCCACTACAAGTGGACTACCATGGCAACTCGGGGCCTCTACAACTTATTGGTCACTTGGCACAAACTAGATTATAGGTCATTGGATATTATGCATCATCATTGATCCTTCTTGCAAGCCATATACTATCGTCGATCTGTAACCACATCTGGTTCTATCTTCTTGAAAATCCTTGATGCTTCGGCTTCCTCTCCAACTAATTATTACAACTCTGGTGAAGAATTACCTATAAATACCTTATATTCTTTGACATAATATTCACCATTGATCTCCCTAATCGTATGACTATGATTCATCTGGATATAATATTTTTATAATTATGGGGAGAACACAGTGCCATTCGCTTTAAAATACTAGTGATGTCATACTTTTATCTTAGAAACTATGGAACACCAATCTCACTTCCAAATGACTTGAAGGCTAAGCAGGATCAGATCTGCTCTTTATTATTCAATTTCCTTCATTACCCACAAAGCATTCACCAATCCACACAAAAATATCGATGATATAATCCTTTCTTTAAAAATTTTATGGATTCCATTCTGGGTTGAGCAAGTGCATTGGCGTATGATCATCAATCCTGACCCGTCACAGTGCAAAGTGACTCTTTCTCCATTTTGCACTATATTCAAAATAAAATGTTCCTTGTCATCATTCCAGAAAGGATTTAGCCAAAATCATCTATTGTCATGAATATGCATCTAATTTTTTCACAACATTCCACCTAGTTACCTTTTCGGGTGAAAATACTCTGTGTTCTCCAGGATCGGATATTCCAACACTTAGCCACTCATGAAATATTCAACATATTGAGCGGTTGCCAATCCACACTTTTTTATCACTAACATCATCTCTTCTTAAAAACTTTTGCAGATTCGAGACATGTCACTAGTTCGAAGCTAAAAATAAAAGTCTTCCAAAATTGGTCCAAGAAAAAACATTTACTAAATGTCGGGAGGGCTTGTGCCCCCTGTCGTGGATCCACTCCAAAATACACAGTAAGGTGTGCGGAATGAGGACTTTATAACTTAGGAAAAATTTACAAAATTTTCCTAGGTATGTGGCCATTTTGAGCCTACAGGGAGTTATAAATAATACTACATAAAACATAGTTGATTGTAATTTAGAAAATCAAACTATTGGTTATTGAAGGATAAGAAAAATTATTGTTTACTTAAAATAATTGAAATTATTCTTGTCTCATACTCATCCTACCATAGAAAAATTTATCAAAATTAAAAGGTGCATTAGGAGAGATAAGGAAATTAAGAGTTAAACATTATATCTTGGAACCTTGGTATATAGATTTAGGAGCAAGCAAACACATGACTGGAAACAAATAATTGTTTGATTCTTTATAAAAGAAAAATGAGAAACCAATTACTAAAGCAAAAATTAAAACTTATGAAGTAAAGGGGATAGGAAACATTTCAATTGAACTAGTAAATGGAAAAGGGATAATTAAAAATGTTTTATATATCCCAAGACTGAACAATAATCTACTATCAGTTTCTCAACTCATGGATTAAAATATGACTATAGAATTCAAGGTGTCCAATGGAATAAATTAGTGTTAGATTCTTAAACATGGGGAAAAGGTAGCATCAGGTACCTATATAAATGGCCTATTTTCTCTAGACATTACTACACATTCAAAATTTTCAATTAAGGTCTCAGATCTATGGCATAAACATCTAGGACATACCATTGTATCTTCCTTGAATAAAATGTTCAAATATCAAATTTTTGAAGGAATACCAAATCTATCACTAGAATTTATTGTTTGCCTAGAATGTTTACCAGAAAAACAAGATAGAGTTCCTTTTGAAATTTGTCAATGTAGGACTAAACAACCATTATAACTAATATATACAAATTTATGTGGTCCAATGAATGTCACCGGTATTGGAGGACGTAGGTATTTTTAGTTATTTTTTGATGATCACACTAGTAAAATGTGGTTATCCTTCATGAAGTGTAAATCAATAGCATTCAGTTATTTTAAACAATTCAAATTTCAAGTAGAGAAAGAATCAAGAAATAATATCAAATCTCTTTGTTTTGATAGAGGAAGTGAATTTGTATCAAAATAATATTATTACATTCTAAGAGAAAATGGAATTAAAATAACTTACTACAACATATTCACCACAACTAAATGGAATTGCAGAAATAATAAATATATCTATAATAGAAAGGGTTAGGACAAAAATATTGGATAAAAGCAATTAAAACAAAAATATAATTGCAAAATAGATTACCTAAAAGAATGCTTTGACATGTTACATAGAAGAAGCATGGTTAGGACAAAAACAAAATATAGAGAAACTAAGAATTTTTGGTTGAAAATATTTTATGCATATTCCAAAATAGAAAAAGGACTAAACTAGATGATAAAACTATGTTAGGAATATTTTTTTGGCTATGATGGATCCACATACAAAAAAAAGTATACATAAGCATAGATGTAGTTTTTAATGAGAAAGTCAATATGTATACCGAGAAACAAAATACTAATGCAAACGTTTTTCTAAATTTCTCAAAGGAAGATGTAACAAGTGAAGAAACTAAGTCAGAATCTCTATAAGAAGACCATGAATATAGATAAACTTCTATAATTTCTCAAAGGAAAGAACCAATATGGCTTAGAGACACCCTCAAGATTCAAACTTAGGAATAATACCAGATCTTACTACTACTAGACCAAACTCATAGTCAAATTAGAATAAATAGAGGGTTACTAAGCAATGCATTAGAGCCAACATCAATAGTTTAAGCACTAAATCAATACCACTGGAAGATAACTATGGAGTCTAAATATGCATCGCTACAAAAGAATAAAATATGGGATCTAGTAGATTTACCTCTAAGAAAGAAAATTATGGGTTGCAAATGGATTTACAAAATCAATTATAAAGAACATGGGAAACTTAATGAGTACAAAGATCAATTAGTAGCCAAAGGATATACTCATATTGATGGAATTGATTATGAAGAAAATTTTGTGCCAACAACTAGAATGACTACTATTAGAATAGTTTATTCTTTGGCAGTGCATCAAGGTTGAAAACTTCATAAAATGGATGTTAAAAGTAATTTTCATAATGGTGAATTAGAATAGGAATTTTACATGTCGTAGGAAAAATGATTTTTTGTTAAAGGATAAGAGAATAAGATTTTTAAATTAAATAAATCCTTATATGGTCTAAAGCAAGCTCCTAGAGCATGGAATATAAAAATCAATAATCACTTATTGCAACATAACATCAAATGAAGTACTTTTGATCTCATTTTGTATACAAATTAGAATTGGAAATGATATATTAATTCTTATAGTATATATTGATGATATATTGATCACTAGAAGCTAAAAAAAAACTAGTAATTGATATTGAAAGGGATGTTTAAAAGGCATTTGAAATGATAGATTTAGGATTGATGAATTATTGCCTTGGCCTAAAAACCCATAAAAATAAAAATAATATTACAATTACTCAATCAAAATATGCAGAAGCGTTACTTGAAAATATAGGATGAAGAATTGTAATCCAAAAGATACTCCTATAGAACTAGATATTCAATTATCCAAAAATTATGAAACACATTTTGTTTCAGCAACCATGTATTGCCAATTAATTAGAAGTATTTTATACTTAACAAATAGCCATCTTGATTTAACCTTTGCTATAAATTATCTTTCACGATTCATGCAAGAACCAAGAGAAATACATTGGAAAGATAAAAAAAGAATATTGCAACAAATTAAGAAGACTATTGATTATGGTTTAACTTACATAAATAATGTTAACAATTTGTCTCTACATGGCTACTTAGATTTAAACTATACTAGTTCTATTGATGATAGAAAGTCTACTTCAAGGTATGTATTTTATCTTGGTTTAGGACCAATATCTTCGCATAGTAAGAAACAACATACCATGGCACAATAATCTACTAAAGTAGAACATCATGCAGCAAGAGATACAATATGTGAAGCATTATGGATGCAACATATACTATCTGAAATTGGCATCAAATGAACTCCAACCTTGATATATTGTGATAATAAAGGAGTACTAAATTTGATCAAAATTCTAATTATTCATGAAAGAACTAAACATATTGAAGCTCAATTTCATTTCATCAGAGATCACTTTTAGAACCATCATATCATTTGGAATCATATTCCTAAAGAATAATAATGAGTAGATATTTTTACAAAATCTCTTGGGATAAACAAGTTTTAGACTTTTAGAGATCAATTATGCTATTCAAAGGAATTTTATACCAAATAATGTAATACAGGGGGGTTTTAGAGTATACTAAATTATTTGGTATATATCAATGTATCATCTTGACTACATTATTAGATTAGTATTTTTTCTTAGGTAAAGTGGTCTTGATGAAGAAGTAATAAATGCACAAGTTTTAGAATGTGCAACGATGCAAATGTGCATATAGTCCATATGTACATGAGTCATAGAAGAGTATTGGGTAGAGTAAAGGACAAGGAATCTATCTTCCTATATAATGGACTCTAAGTTTTATTCTTTATTGTGCAATTTTATTCTATGCAATACAAATTGATACTTCATCATGTAGCTCATTCTCTACTCTAGATATAATAGTACCAAAACCATCACTAACAAAAATATTAGTTATAAGCATGTAAGAGAAAGTACAAGGAAAACTCTAGTACACATCTCATTGATGGGATGTGTTGATGCACCTATATCACAAAGTTATAAACAAAATCACCACATATCTATATAGATATTTGGCATATGTCCTATCATATTCCTTGTTATGAATATAACCTATGGCTCAGGCCATTACTCACTAGTTTCTCAAAAGGGATTCATTGTACTACTTGTATCGCTCCAAATTTTTCGCATCCCTACCTTCAAGCTATAGGATCCGCGCCCGGAAGGAGGATGGGAAAAGGATGATGCGGTACCTCGGATGAGAGGGCTTTACGAAGGTCCCGCCTCTCAAGGGAGGTGTATTTTGGTGATTTTTCGACGGATGGTGGGTTCACCAGGAAACATTTAATGGTAGTTTCCACGCCTAGGTTTTTGGAATGTGTTTAATGAGTTCGTTTTAAACTTAAACATTCATCCTAGGTTTGGCCGAATGAAACTAAATTAAACTATATGAAAATGCAATTTTTCATGAATACAGCAGACAGATTTGAAAGCAAAAAACAAAGAATTTACAGGAGGAAAACGGAGAATACCTGATCCGGATGTCTGAAGAAGATTCTGATTTTGAAGCAGTCCCGATCGTCTGAGATTCGACAGAATCATCTGCAATCAGACGAGATCGTCTGAGATCTGATGAATTCGTTTGACGAATTCGTCAGAAACCTGCAAAACAGAAAATAGATGCAAAATGCAAGAAATAACACTATGCTAACGGAGGCAAATTACACCAAATAATAATATGAATGCTGAACACTATTCAAGAATAGAAATTAATGCAAATTATTGTACTTAAATGACAGATCATAAACTTAGCATGCAATCTAAGCTAAATGGGTGAACTCCAGATGCAAAATAGTATAAAAACTAAATATATTATCTAATTTGCAAAACAAAATAATAGAGACAAAGTTGAGAAAAGCAAACTCCAGGCACTGATTGCCTCGATGTAGACTGCAGTCGAGATCGTCTCACATCAGTATGAAATCGTCTCACATTTGACAGGATCGCCTCCGATCTGGACAGGTTCATCGGCGATGATGGGTGCTGGCTCCAGTTGAAAATCAATAATATACCTACATCGAAATTGCTATGGGACTAATGCAAAAATAAGATTATGATGTTTTAGCGCAGAGGGATTCAATTTGTAGATAAATTCAGCCAGGGGTTGGGGAGGGGAAATCCTAGAAGTTAAATAGGCTTAGGGGGAGTTGTTGGGAGGTTGGAGATCATCCCAATTTGGGAGATCTCCAACGGGGGAGGGTACCAACGACGCAAACACGCTTCTGCCCAGATTGGAGACCCGTTGGAACAGAATCCAACTATGCAAATTTAGTTTTGCGACAAGATCGTCTGGACGACCTAGTCCAGATGAAATCATCAAATCTGGGGCGATATCGTCTGATCGGCGAT
The DNA here is from genome assembly GCA_028583015.1 of Wollemia nobilis. Classification (NCBI taxonomy): domain Eukaryota; kingdom Viridiplantae; phylum Streptophyta; class Pinopsida; order Araucariales; family Araucariaceae; genus Wollemia; species Wollemia nobilis. The sequence goes on from JAQPPZ010002621.1 coordinate 1,326,467, forward strand.
GATATCGTCAAACGATCAAAACAACCTCTAAAAATGGCACGAAAAAGGGGGAAACGGATTTCTCGGTGGTTAACGGGCGGTTTGGGAGGTTAAATTTGATTTTTAAATTATTTACTAAGGTGAATGTAATTATTATAATTTTTACTATGCCAATTTTAGGGTGCTAATTATTATAATTTTTACTATGCCAATTTTAGGGTGCTACATTTTGCCCCCTCTTTAGCGAATTTTTTGAAGAAAATGCGTTAAATATGAGTTCTTCTTGATCTACGAGAAAGCAAAAAATTATACCCATTTTTAGGCGACGATTCTTGGTCGAATCGTACGACAGCTTACTATGGTGCCCCCTCCGTGTTTTTACCCAAATCGAACGTTTGAGGTAAAAACGCGAAAAAGCAAAAAAATATTGTTGAATAAAATTAAGAAAAATAGGGTAAAACCCTAATTCATTGTTACTGTTCATTTTTACTGTTTTGAGAGATTTGAAGCAGAAAATGGTGGAGACGACGCACAGATCGACAGAGGTCTGACGTGGTCTACGGGTAAGATTCTAGACTGATCTAGAATTGATTTAATTTAATTTTACATGCTTTTAAAGTGATTTTTAGATGAATTTTCAGCATCGCGGCCGTTTTTGGGCCGTCGACGTCATCGAGACGAAATCGTCTCAATTTTGACAATTTCGCCCGATGGCAAAATCGTCGAAAGGGGGACGATTTCGTCAAATTAGGGACGATTTCGAACTACGAAATCGAAGACGATTATGCTCAAATTTGGGACGATATCGTCCAATAGTGGGCGATATCATCAATTGCAAAAAAAATTGAATTTTTAACTTGCATTATTGTTTACTTGAATTATTGATTAATGATTGCTTGTTGTTTATTGTTTTGTTGTTTATGTTTGCAGAGAGGATTACTAAAGAGCAGGGAGTGGAAATATGGAGGATTGAGAGATGACTTGGCCGCGCTCACATAGGCAGAGCGGGATCTGCTGGCACAGGCCGGCTTGTAGCATGTGGCGGAGATGCCACAAATATCCACAGATATGGGGCTACTGACAGCCCTAGCAGAGAGATGATATCCGAGTTCTTCCTATTTCTGGCTATCGACAGGGGAGATGACTCCCACATTGGAGGATGTATGGAGGATTCTGAGAATCCCCATACAAGGACGGATGATCACTCCTGCAGCCAACCAGGGCCACACTATGGGACGACTATGTGGTGGCCCGAGCTTCGCCCTGGAGAAGGGCGGAGTGAACATTGAGGCACTACGCCAGATGCCTGGGGCATCCAGACTCACACGAGTACTACCTGGGGTGGTTGGTGGACTTCTGCTATGCCACTAGAGCGGGTGCAGGGTACCATGGATGCTCGCAGATGTGATCTACGATATGCGGGACCATGGGTATAGGTTTGCTTGGGGCAATTTTGTACTATGCCGATTGTATAGGATCCTGTATGGGGTCATGTACAAGGGTGGCCGATTTCTGGTGATGACATCGCTACCACAGGTTTGGTGCTGGGAGCACATTACGATGCGGAGGCTGATAGGGCTTCCACTAACAGGGGTAGACGGGGAGAGGCCTTGAGTCTTCTACTGGTGGCTCCAGAGAGGGGCACAGCGACGGATCGACCTGCCTATGTCCCGAAGACTGCTAGATGAGTTGATCCCAGATCAGATCACCTGGAGGCCATGGCGAGGGCACCCAGGGTGGGTCGAGGATGGACAGGAGCTGGCTCGCATCAGGCGAGTCTGCTGGCTGAGGATGGAGAGGGGAGAGGTGGAGCTCCACCGCTACGATCGAGTTTTGAGGCAGTTCGATCTACAGCAGGGGATCCCATCTCTCAAGGATTATGAGTTTTATTGGACTGTCCGGGATAACACCACGGTTAGCAGGGCTCCAGACATGCAGCGATTCTGGAGTCAGGACGCAGACGATGCCCCCATCCAGCCAGTGGATGGAGACAACACAGGGGTAGCCGATGGCTATGATGCTTGGTATGCAGGCATCCGCCCTCCTCGGATGATGAGGGCTTAGGGTCCGATCCACGCGATTGTGCGTCGGATAGGGAGGCAACGCCAGGCGGCGATAGAGGTAGCCCGGGGTCACGACGGGAGATATCAGAGGAGACCACAGGCACAGGAGAGGCCATGGCAATGGGAGAGGAGGGAGGAGAGACCCCCATATCCATAGAGGCCACCATCACCTGATAAGGGTAAGGGTGTGGAAATAGGAGAGAGTAGCGAGATGGCTACTCTCAGGGCAGAGAGAGATCGTCTGTAGGCTTAGGTGCAAACGCTATAGGATGTAGTTGCATGACACCATGTTGAGGTGTCACAGCTATGGGATGAGATTGCATGCCTCAGGGCACAGGGTGGAGGGGTGAGCTCAGGAGAGTTGACACTGGCTATCGCCCAGTTGACGTTCTATCAAACATTGTATCACCAGCTGGTGCTAGAGGCAGATAGACTACCCCTGCCAGCCAACTTCGTAGATCCGATCAGGATTGGGTCATCGAGGACCATGTCCTAGTCGAGGACTAGGACTGCACAGACTATGATGGGGCCACCTCATCCACCTCAGGGCAGGGGAGGAGATGAGGTAGAGAGCTCGAGGGGCTCTCGAGGCTAGAGGGCTGGACATTAATGTTGTATTATATATATATATATATATATTTTTTGTTTGGTAGAGGATTGAGTATGCTGAGGTACGGATTGTGGCATACCAATTCGGTTTTGATGATGTATATTATGGTTGATACAGATATAGATGAGATATTTTTGATCATATGACTTGTCTAATGTGATTCTTATGATGCTTTTATGTTTGATTGAATGATTTCATGTGATTATGTCGGTGGATATATTATAATTGGAATGTCATGCTTGTAATATTTGAAATGAAATAATCTGATGTAACAAATTGGTTATTTGTAATGAAAATGTGAAAAAAAGAGACTTCTAACAATAATTTCGTTGTGAAGAGAAGACTTCTTCTTGATCAAGGGCTTCTTAACTGCCTCTGTGCATGTCTTTGTGTGTTTTAGAAAAGCTCACTTGCACTCCCATGCAATGAAAGGATAACTAAGTGGCAAATATGAGTTGTCTTAAAAAGCTTACTCTCATTCCCATGCAGTGAATGGAAAGTCAATTGGCAGATATGAGTTGTCAAAAAAACTCACTCGCACTCCTATGTCATGCAGGAAGAGCTAAGTGGTAGTTCTGAGTTGTTTATATGCCAAGATTTGACTTTTTTCCGGTCAAACCTGACAATCGTCCCACCCCGAAGCGAGCGCTTATAATCGTCCCTGGGTGAGACGAGTATCAGTCAGCACTCGTTCCTAGGTAGGACGAGTACAATTTTCACTCGTTCCTGGGTAGGACGAGTAAAATTTGCACTCGTCCCTGGGTGGGACGAATAAGCAATAAAGTGTCTAAAAGGTGCCAAATTGATCCCTGACTTGCAAAACTGCTGTGTAAGTGGTTAGAACCACTATTTAACCTCTGGGGGCTACCTTGGGGGCTGTGTGTGTTAATGTGATCAGTGTTTGTAGTCACATAATCGGATTGGTGCTGTTTTGGTGTCTACAGTAACAAATTGGTTGTTTGTAATGAAAATGTGAAAAAAAAAGACTTCTAACAATAATTTCGAAGGACATTGTCGCTATTATAGACCATTTCATGGAGTTGCTGCTCACTCGGTCGTCAAGCTAGTCCCATTTATAGAAATATTGTTAAAAGTAAAAAGAGTGTTTAAGATACTGTCTTAAGACTTTGGTGCAATAGTGCAAATGATGATGATGATGATGATTTGTTTTCAGATTGTCATGAAAATATTATGCATGAAATATTTTAAAATGATTTTTGCTAGGCATAAATTCCTAAGTGTGATAAAATTTGTGAATAATTCCTTAGGAATTATACCATCATTGCAAAGTTTAAAGATTGATATAATGACATAAAAAATAGTGAAAAAAATGGGTTTGCTTTTGGAAAGCATAATTTGTGTAAAATGAAGTCATATGGTTTTCATGATTTTTGAATAAATGGAAAATAAAATTGGTACAATGGTTTGCGCTAGGCATAGAATATGTAGGTATAGACTTATACCGTCATCGCGAAAATCAAAAAAGGTTATTTTTATTGCATGATTGATGTTTTATGAATAGGAAATATGAAAATGAGGACTTGCGCTAGGCATACAATTCCAATTTTGGTTGTGGAACTATACCATCGTCGCGAAAGTCGACACGATATACATGATATGTTTTTGAAAGAAATTTTTTATTTTTCTATTTATATAGTTGTCTTTGTAGTAAACAACTGTACTTGATTTATTTCAACAAATTGCAAAAATAATATTTCAAAGTACTTTGAAGACAAAAGTTAGATTTATAAGGAATCCCTATGTGCATATGTGAATTCATTTCCGATCTTGATTTATCCTAATGATAAAAAAAATCTCTCAAATACAAATGTGTGTGCAATTGCATTGTTCATTTACCAGATTTGAGCAAGATACTATGATACAAGGATTTGAAGAAACCAAATAAGTGTTCATTAACCATGATGTAGATGCATATAACCATATTAGACCACTATGTAGATCGGATTATCAAGAGCTAGCTAATCCATAAGCAGACATAGGTCCGTATAAAAGAAGGTCGCTAATGTGACAGACATCGCCACGCTAGGAGTTACCCAAGGCCAAGCGAGTTGGGCACAAACCACCTGTTATGGGGCTTACCTCACGATTTCGAATAATTGAGAATTCCAGGGATTCAAGCTCATCATCCCTTCTTTTCTTTTCAAAGGGTAGGGAAAGGGGTTTTATTGCTTTCTTGCTTTCTGCTGAACTTTGCTTATTTTTCTTTTAGTATTTCTTTTGCTTCATAATGCTTAGAACATTGCTGAAATAAAATTTTTCTTTTCTCTTTTTATTTGCTAGGGATACTTGCTCGGATTAGCTGTAGAGCAAGGGATTTTTATTCTGGGTAGGGGTGAGCTTGTCCTTTTGCCAATTCTCAAAGATTCTAGACCATGTGCATGATAGGATAGCGGGGAAACTTTTCACTCAAGAAATCGGTTCTACTATGTAGCAAAACATGGAAATTACAAATATAATCATTTTATTGTGAAAAGATGTGCTTGGTTTAAGTAAATAACAAGATCAATTCTCTATGCTCAAACTTTATTTAATTGAATTTTGTGAACTTTGCTATAAGAGATATTAGTAATCATGCCAGATAAAATCAAGATATTTATTTGTTGTGAGTGTGCAAGTGAGGGATTTAAAATAAATGCTAATTTATCCAAAATAAGTTGAAACATATAACTGCAATAATTGTAAGAAAATATATATAAACACTTTCGAGAAGTTTTGAGAATGTTGACTCTCTCTTTCTTCTATATATTGTTTTGGTTTCGAAAGAGTCAAGCATATAGCTGTTTTTAGATTTTTATTTTGATTTTAGCAAACAATTTAACAAGTGCTTTAAATAAATGCAATAGATAGTTTTGAAGATTTTTGGAGATTTATGAATGTTTTTGGTGTTTTTGAATAATTTGAAAGAAATACAAGATAGTAATTTTGAACAAATATATACATGGATGAAATGACCAAATTTATGCATAATAACGTTTAAGATGCAAAATATTCATGGGTTCTTTAAGTTCTTTACCATCTAAGGTAGATAATTTATATGCTCCTCGATTCAAATTTAGCAGTAATGATGTATGGTCCGAGCCAGTTGGGCTCAAATTTACCTTTAAGTTCTTTGGTTGCATTTGTATTTTTTTTATTTTCTTTTAAAACAAGGTCACCAATCTCAAAGGATCGATGACGAACTCTCTTAGCATATGATCTTTTAAGCTTGTTTTGGTAAGCACGGAGATGCTCCAAAGCATTGATGCATTTTTCATCGAGGAGTTCCAGCTGACTGAGTCTGCCAGCACGATATTCATCTCCTACTTCAGTATCTTGAAGTAGCAGAGCCAAAGAAGGAACTTCCAATTCAAATGGAAAAACTGCTTCAGCACCATATACCAAAACAAATGGTGAAGTGCTCGTGGGGGTTCGAACACTAGTTCGATAAGCCCACAAGGTTGGATATAATTGAATATGCCAGTCACGACCATTTTTATTGACTAATATTTTGAGAATTTTGATTAAAGTTTTTTTAGATGCTTCTGCTTGACCATTGCGTTGAGGATAATAAGGGGTGGACCAGTGATGTTGAATCTTATATTTTTGACATAATTTTTTAACATCTTTATTTTTGAAAGGAGTTCCATTGTCAGAGATGAGGTTCACAGGAATTCCGAACCTACAAATTATTTGATTAAAAATGAATTTAGAAACTTGTGAGCCAGTGCAAGAAGCTAAAGGCATAGCTTCAACCCACTTCGTGAAATACTCAGTGGCAGTTATGATGAACTTGTGTCCATCAGAAGACACAGGATTGATTTTGCCAATAATATCCAAGCCCCATTTAGAAAAGGGCCAAGGATATGAAATAGCCTGCAACTCTTGTGCAGGCGCATGGACAAGGTCAGCATGTTTTTGACACTTGTCGCAATGGCACACATACTCATGTGCATCCGTTTCCATGGTAGGCCAAAAGTATCCTATTCGAAGGAGCTTTTTAGCAATGACACTACCACTAAAGTGTCCTCCACAAGATCCATCGTGGGCTTCACTCAAGGCTAATTTAGATTCTTCTGAATTTAAACATCTTAATAGGATACCTTCAAAAGATCTCCTATATAAAGTATTGCCAATTATTACAAAACGACTTGCTCGTCGACGTAATAACCGACGCTGGTTTCTATTAGAATTAGCAGGGAAAGTCCCATTTTGGAGGAAATCATATATGTCTGTATACCAAGGTTTAGGAGTAGTTTCATTAATTAGAAACACATCCAAAGGCTCTAAGCATGACTTATTGGAAGTGGGTTCCTGGAGTCGACAAATAGTGATAGTCGCATATTCGTCATCTAACTCCAAGGGCAGGAGAGATGCAACGGCGGCCATAGCGTCAGCTGCACGGTTGCTAGTTCGAGGAATGGCTTCTAAGGTAACTTGATCAAACAAGGACATTAATTATAAAACATAGGCCTTATATGGGCACAGTTTATCATCTCTGGTTTGATAAACTTCATTAATTTGGTTTATAACCAATTGGGAATCCCCAAAAACTAAGAGGTTTTTAATTTGTAGTGTTAAAGCAGCTCGTAATCCAAGGATTAAATCTTCATACTCAGTAGTATTGTTGGTGCAAGCAAAGGTCAGTTTGAAGGACAGAGGAATAAGATGTTTTTGCGAAGATATTAAAATAATACCCGCACCAGCCCCACTCATGCATCGGGCTCCATCAAAGTATAAGGACCATTTTTCAACAAGGTCGGCCTCTAATTGAAGGCATTCATCGAGAAACTCGATAATGAGGGGATGAGTAGACTCTAAGGGTGCAGCAGCTAATTGATCTGCTATGATTTGACCCTAACAGACTTCTTTCCTATGAATGTGAGATCAAACTCGCTTAGAGAAAGAACCCACTTGGCTGTGTGACCCGATAAATAAGGTCGACTCATGAGATACCTTAAGGGATCGTATTTGGCAATGACATACATTTTTTGGCTAAGCATATAATGTCGTAATTTTTGCGTAGCAAACACGACTGCGAGACATAGTTTCTCTAATGTTGTATAACGGGTTTCATAACTGATGAAGGTTCGACTAATATAATAATTAGCACGTTCTCACTTTTCATCATCGAGTTGAGCTAACATAGCTCCTAAGGCAAAATTTTAAGCAGAAATATATAGAAGAAATGGGCGATCGGATTTAGGCGGTGAAAGCACCGAGGGATTAAGGAGGTATTGTTTGAGAAGTTCAAAAGCTTCTCTACATTCTGTGTCCCAATTGAAAGGGACATCCTTCTTAAGAAGTTTAAGAAAAGGACCAGTTTTGTCCACCAGCTTATCAATGAAGCGACGGATAGCTTGAAGTTTACCTTGTAAGCTTCGTAATTCAGATATATTAGTAGGTGCGGGCATATCAGTGATAGCCGCAATTTTGAGGGGGTCGATTTCAATACCATGTAAAGAAACTAAAACCCCTAATAATTTGTCGGATTTGACTCCAAATATGCATTTTGCTGGATTTAACCAAATGAAATATTCTCATAATTGATTAAAAACTTTTCGCAAATCATCTAAATGATTATTTTCAATAAGAGAGCGAGCTATAATATCATCTACATAATCATGTAGGATATCATGCATCATATCATGAAAAATGTAGGCCATAGCTCGTTGGTAAGTTGCACCGGCGTTCTTTAAGCCAAATGGCATCACTTTCCAGGAAAAGGTACCCCAGGGGGTAATAAAGGTTGTTTTAGCCTGGTCTTCAGGAGCTATCCGAATTTGATTATAATCGGAGAATCCATCCATTAAGGACATCATCCCACTTCCAGCAGTAAATTCAATAATTTGATCCATGTTTGGAAGATGAAAGTCATATTTAGGGCATGCAGCATTAATATCTCTAAAATCAGTGCAAACCCTAACTTTGGTAGCTTCTTTCTTGGTGACTGGAACTACATTTGAGATCCATTCAGCATAATCAATAGCTTGTATAAAGATAACATTCGGGAGTTTTTCTAACTCCCCTTTGACTAGCGAGGCCACTTTGGGATGCATTTTTCTAAGCTTTTGTTTAACGAGGTTTAGCATCCGGATGGACCACTAGATGGTGCATGACGACGGAAGGGTCTAGACCTGGCATATCTTCGTATGTCCAAGCGAAGACATCTTCATACTCTTTAAGGAATGTAATGTATTGCTCTTGTTTGTTTGGGCTTAATTCTGATCCAATGTTGATTATGTGAGGATTGTCCTCAGTTCCAATATTAATTTTAATGACATTTTCTACCTCCATGTGTAGATCTCTTTCAAAGTTAGGTGGGGCGGGTGAAACGCCCAATAATTGTAATTCTTGTAACGTTAATTTAGATAATTCATTCTGAGGATCAGTGGCCTCAAGTTGGGCTATAGTTGGTATAGAACCATCAAAATAAAACCCATTATGTAACATCTCTTCAACAGAGACATCATGGAAGATATCTCCTTCCAACTCTTCATCGGGGTTAGCAATCATTTTAGGGTATGCTATGGATAGCATGTTGCATGAAAATGACTGATTTTGGAGAGGCAAATCAACATGTATATCCAAATAATATTGATAGGATATGAGGTGATCATCCTCTTCAAAAGGAAAGGGTTGACCCTTACTAGGAAATAGGCCCACACCATAGCGGGCAGGCCACGGTTCTACCTCGAAAGGTTATTTCATGCCATTTTGGAAAGTTCTTAAGCCTTTCCCTTCATATCCCATTTTAAGCATCATGGGTTTAGCTTTAATATAATCATTGGTAAAATAACACCGAGCGTATCCTTCATGGTGAGTTTTTATATTCCAAGGGATTATTCCCCAGTCATATCCTTTATAAATGAAGGCACAACTCCTGACTTGGTAAGTACTTCCCATAGGTTGTGGGAGGCCCAAAGTACGAGGAGATGGCGGCAAATTATTTAAAAGGTTTGAATCTTGCATGAAAGCATTCATTTTTTTTTATATTAAAGTTGTAGATAAATCTGGTAAGAGGTCATCAGAAATGGCATAAGATGTAGAAGGTTTATTACCTATGTCTTGAGATGCGGAAGTGTAGATTAAAGATACAATGCCAAACAGAAATAAAATCACAGTAAAAGAATGCAGAACACAGTTGTACAAAACAAACGATTTTTATTAATCAATGGAGTTTAGAAACTCCTTTTGAGTACAACAGGGCCTGTAACCCTTTCCGTGATACAAGATTACAATTTGTGCTAGGGTTCTCCAAAACCCTAGCTGGCACAATGTGGTGGCATCTCTGAAGAATGTATCCTTAACCTCAACAGAATGAGTGGGCTTCATTGTATCCTTTGGCTCGGACCACTCCAGCTTAAGTAGCTGCTATCATCCAATCAAATCTACCATTAAAATCCTGCACACATTAAAACTACAAAAATGTTAGAAACTAGTAAGAGGGCTCCACTGTGTGAGCCCTCAAAAATAGTCTAAAACCCTAGAAATGAAATAAATAAAATGTAGAATCTAACGACGGATTAATACATAAAAATATTACTTGCTTTAGAATCTATACCTCTTTTTCTGTTAACGCGATGAGACCAGGTGGCACCTGGAAGTGATGTAACTGTCAAATCAGCTGCGAAAGGCACCCTGGTGCGATCGCTGAACGCCAGCGTGCTTCTGGATCGGGGTTACAAATGCCGGTCTGCGTCTGTGGCTGCAGGTAAATGCCCGCAGGCACTTGTGACAAGAATGGGGGATTCTGCAGAATGCTACAGAAGGGATGGCGGCGAAGTTGGTGACGGATGCGGCGATGGATGCAACGAAAAGTGACGACGATGGATGGGTAGGTTTAGCTGAAGAAGAGATAGATAGCGATATATAACAAAAGAGAGATAGTAAAAGAGATAGGGTTTGATCCATCAAGGTGAATCAATTTATAATCTACTCTTAGGGCACACTTTAGGGTTTTAACGACACTTTGAACATGTGGCTAAGATTAAAGTGGATCCAAGGGTAGAGAATAAATCTAGGTTGTGAAACGGATTAAGATGGATGGACGGATGAGATTAAATGAAGGATGGACGGCTCAGATTAAATCACTTAAAGTATCTTTATATATATATATTAAAATATTAAAATATATATATAAATATTAATTTAAATAAATTTGGGAATGAAAAATGGCGGGAAAGGTGAAATTGGGCCAAATAATGGCGGGAAAAGGTGAAATTGGGCCAAATAATGGTGGGAAGGTGGATGACCGACACGTGGCTGACAGGAATGTATAGATGACTTACAAGTGGCTGGATTTTTGTGTCTACAGATGCCCCTTTTTGAGTCGCTTTGTGTGAAGACACAATGCAAGCACAAAAACTTAAGACACCTGAAAAGCTGGATCAGATGCAACTCTCTCTCAAGACTAAAGCACAACTTTGAAGACCAAAGAATAAAAGAATATTTAAAATTTTATCAGCTTACCTCCTCAATTGGCAAGCGAGAATGGTTCTCACGAGCCAATTGGAAGAAATTCGGAAGAAAATGAACCGTTTTTGCCCCAACGGTGAAAAAAGGGGTTGGTGTATGAACCATATGTTTATGTCCCAACAGAATAGGGGTTGGTGTACAAAACAAAAAAGAATATGATTGAAGACGATATGAGTGATGTGAAATATGGACCCTTTTCTGCCCCAACGGTTATAAAGGGATTTTTGCCAAAGTGTAAATTCCATGATCATGTAAGATGAATTCCACTATAGGAAAATTAGAAATTGATAACGGATGCCCCAACTCTTGTGTGTGCATCCATACTGTTGATGAAATTGCCTTGTTGGTGCCATTTATATGTAGAGATGAAAGATGCATGAAAGAGTCCAGAACTCAGATATGCTCCTAGTGACTGTATGGATAATTCCTTGGGTCGGAACCAATCAACCTAGGTAGCCTCGAACTCTAGCAAGACTTAAAATAATGATGATATGAAAGATTGTTCATGTTTAAGGCCCCATGAACCAGGCCATCAATGACAACTGTTGAGCAAATTAATCTTGGTATGAGGTCACTTGAAAAGTAGAATACCCAAAATTGATTTCCAATTTTCAAACAGTGAAATAATTGATGATGATAAATGGTAAGTGTCCTTATGGTGGTTTAATCCTCTTACCGAATTACATGGATTCAAATCACTGCAATCGCCAAGGTGATAGAATATACCACTAGATACGAGGTTTACTTTAATTTGATTTGGAAAAAATATGCATGATGAAAGAAGAATGAATGAAATTGACAATAGATCAGAAGAATTGATGATTGTGGTTAATTTTGTGAAGGTTTTGAATATTTTTAACCCAATTTGTAAAACAATGATGAATGATGTGCTTTTTGAGCGAAATGACAAAATTTGTGTCCAAAACTATTGTAACCTTCACAAAATGTTTTATTATGATAAGAAGAATGGATGAATGCAATTTGATGAAATTTGGAGGAGGTAAGCTTCAATTTTGCAAGTTTTGTTCCTTTATTCAATACTGACACCAAATGCCGGTCTGCATTTGTGGTTGGCAGAGACGCCCGCCGGTGTTTAGGCGCTTCTACAGACGCAGCACTACATTTGAATGTCCCATGAAACGCCCCACTCCGTTTCAGGGTGCCATAACCAGCTATTTAAACAATTTCAATGAGAATTTCACTCATTTGTGCGTTCGAGCTTGAGAGAATTGCGTCTGAAGGAGTGGAGTGAAGTGAAGCGAAAGGTTGTGTGGGAGAGTGAAGCACGCAGGAGCTATGGCAGAGATGGAAGCGGACACGCCAGTGCAGCCAACTGAGGTATTTGTTCATTTAAGCAAGTACTTATTATGTGTTTTTTTTTTTTGGAAAAATTTGTAACCAATTTTTGTTTTGTTGTTTTGCAGCTTAGGGTGTTAGAGGCACGACACCGATTCTCCCCTATCATTCCGGGGATGAGGAGGTCGTTGTCCCAGGTAGACTAGGAGATATTGGAGGCAGTGGGGCTAGCGGAGGCAGCCCGATTGGAGGTAGTTTGGGTGGATGAGGGGTACCTCTCGGCTTTGGCCGAGAGGTGGGATCCAGATCGGGGGACGTTCCGCCCTCCCGACTGGAGAGATGACGATGACGCTTGAGGATGTATACCGCATCCTCAAGGTGCTCGTGGAGGGGGCACGGGTGGAGGTTGGACAAGATAAGTCCATAGAGATGGCCAAGTTGTTTGGGGATGACTGGAGGGAGATCCGAACGGAGAGCGGGGGGATCCCATACTTGGCCATGTATACGGCCAAGGAGTTGGTAGCGATGGAGGCTCTGATGATGTTCGTGTTGGCCAACATTGTAGCCCCGAACAGCCCCGGGTGTAGGTTCCCATGGAACCTGATGGGTGTAGTGAGCGAGATGCTCACTAATAGGGTAGTGTATGCCTGGGCGCCTGCTTTATTGGCGCAGGTGTACCAAGAGTTGTATGAGGTTCGGAGACAGGGCCGAAAGGGCCTAGGTTGCAGTGTGGTTCTCTAGTGCTGGGGCTGGGAGCACTTCAGAGTGGCTCGACCGGAGGGGTTGCCATGGGCTCACTAGGACATGAGCCAGGCTTATGGTAGGAGATGGCCAGTGGCAGAGGAGAGACAGCCTAGCTGCCCCGTGAGATCGGGGCAATGGTATAGGAGATTATGGGCAGACTTGAAAGATGCCCAAGTCATTTGGAGGCCCTGGTGGGAGGCGAGGTGGATCGGGGATGGAGAGCACCTGAGACAAGTGCGACAGGCCAGATGTGTAGTGGGGTAGGGCCATAGCGAGGCAGAGTACATACAGATGTCTCGAGTACTCCGCCAGGTCGGATTGAGGTAGGATGTCCTCGGTGAGCCAGTGCGCTACCGGAGGCATAGATCAGAGGGTGATTTTCCATGTGCCAAGCCGTGGAGGGAGGTGGCAGAGGACGATGAGGACATGGAGATCCCCGACGTGGACGACATTAGGGTGATAGCTGAGTATGCAGCATGGATGGTCGTAGAGCCGAGGTGGGAGCCACCATTGGTGGCTGGTGGAGCCGGAGAGCCCGAGGCTAGGGCTGGAGAGGGCGAGGGAACCGTGGAGGTTCCCAAGCGCAAGGAGGGTCCCCGCATTCGATCTGATAGTCGAAGGTGAAATGGGAATATGGCACGGTAGGCTTCGGGTAGTGAAGATGACGGGGAGGATGGCGGAGAGGGCCTAGGAGAGGCTATAGGAGAGGCTAGGGAGATACCCCCTAGCGGGCACGAGAACGAGCTGACGCAGCTACAGCAGCAGATAGCAGAGCGCGATGCTATGTTAGCTGCCCAGGATGAGAGGATAGATCGGCTGGAGTAGCAAGCGACAGAGCGGGATGCTCGATTAGCTACTCAGGAGGAGAGGATGGCCCAGCTACAGGCAAACTTGGATAGAGTGACCAGGGTGCCCCAGGATGATAGGGTGACGAGACTCCAGGCAGAGCTAGCGGAGCGAGAGCGATGACACGGGATAGACATAGCTAGGTTTAGGTCGAGGAATCGTTACATTGAGGCTCTGGAGGACACATTGTTTAGGTATCACATTGTGTTGCCTAATCCTCCATCCTCTTCTGTCTCTAGGCGTAGTGAGTCTAGACACACCACTAGGTCTAGGGCTCCTACTAGGTCTCAGGGGTCCTCTTTTGATGGTTAGCTTAGTGCTTAGATGCACTCTTTATGAGCCTTGGTGCTCTATTGTATATTGTAGCCTTTTGGAATTCCTCGTACAGTTTGTCCTTTATACATATATATATATATACATGGATTTTATTTATTTGGTGTTTTACTCTCTTTTGTGTGAATTCCTATGTTTTTGTGATGCATGTTTTGATATGTTTGAATGTTTTTGATGCATATATGATGGAATGGAATGCAAACTTATAGATGATTAATGCGAGACTAAGTATATAACATACAAATCTATGGATGATTAATGCAAGACTAAGTAAATGATATGTAAATCTATGGATGATTAATGCAAGACTAAGTAAATGAAATATGCATTAAGAAGCACTCATATTTTTAGATAGTTAGATTTAGACAACTTTTATCATAATTGTTTAATCAGGGGCACCGAACTTGGTGGCTTGTGAATGGATGACGTATGGAATGACATGAATATGGAAGAAGATATGGAGGACGATATGGAAGAAGATATGGAGGAATACTGTTTTACAAAGACTCAAACATGCTAGTGGTATCAAATAAACTTACTAATACTGCCTAATTCAACTAGGACCAAATGTGTGTGCATGCGAGTTCATTAACCAAATCAGAAGCATGGTAGTGACTCTAGGCAATCAAAAACTTGTGTGTGTGCAAGTGTGTTCATTAACCTCATCTTGCATAAATTAGGTAACCTTGTTATGGAGAAGACCCCGAAGCTAGTTTGTCCGTATGAGCATTCAGAGGTCTCTTTTTTAGGAGAGACATGTCACCACGCAATGAGTATACTCCACTGCAATTCAAGCGTCTATAGCCCCGGTGAATGTTAACTCCATAGTCCATGTTGTTTTTGACCTTTGTAAGCCTTGGGGATGACTACCTATCCGTCTAACTGGACAAGAAGTACGATCCTTACAACTTATTTGGGATCAGTGGTGTGTGAAAAATGTTCATTTCCTTAGAGCTTTGGGGAATCGGATTCTCAACCGAAGTATGATGAGAATTTTACCCTATCCTTACTACTCTGTTTATATTTATATTTTGTAATTGCTTGTGATAGTGGTAAGAACCACTGTTTTATGGACTATGTTTGCATGATAGGACAAACGAGGATTACTTCTTTCACTTCAAGGCACAACCCAAAGATGGTGTTATCTCTCTTTGACACAAGATGTTTTTAAGATGTGAAAATGTGATAGGTTCAAGACCACTTTTGAAATCATTTCCCAATACTCAAGATTTTATTTAGTGTAATTTGTGATATGGCCCTAGAGAACTTTGACATGCATTTCGAAGTTTTCTTAAAACACTAGGAATGGCTGAGTGACTGAAAACATTTTGGCAATGTAAATATGTGCAAATGGAAAATGGGTGTACGAATGACAATTCGGTTTGATGGATTTTATGACGGTGCCCCTGATTAAGGCAACATGACTTTTGCTTGACCAAATTTTATATCCAAAAGATAGAATGGTCTCCAACATGATATGCAACTATGGCTGAAAATGAAATGTTATGGTTTTCAATGAGATGTATGCACATGAAATGCAATGTTTTTGAATGAGATGTATGCAACTAACAATGAAATGCAAATTCTTTTTATTTTATTTGTTTTTTTTTTTTTTTTTTTTTGTGTTGTACACGCCATGTATATATGTACATATAAAATTCAAACTATGCGTAGAATGCCCTCAAGTGTATAACATTAAGTGGTTCGGGTTCTTCCTCTCCCTCTAAACTGGCAAGTCTATAAGTTCCATTACCCACTATTTCAGTGACCATATATGGACCTAACCAATTAGCCGTGAATTTATATCGAAGATGCGACAATGCATTGGTGTTTTGTTGATTCTCTTTAAGGACAAGATCCCCTACTTGAAATTCTCTTAGATGAACTTTGGCATTGTAAGCACGTTTCAATCGGTCTTGATAAACTCGCAAATGCTCTAAAGCATTGATTCATTTTTCATCTATGAGTGTGAGTTGATCAAGACGTGCTTGTCTAGCATTATCATCATCGATAAATTCCTGCAAAGAAATTCGCAAGGAAGGGATCTCGAGCTCAAGAGGCATGATTGCTTCAGCTCCATAGACCAAAGAAAATGGTGTTGCCCCAATGGGAGTTCTGATGCTTGTTCTGTAAGCCCATAATGCCAAGGGGATTTGTGTATGCCAATATTTATGATTTTCTTTAACAAGTTTCTTAAGAATAGCAATTATGGTCTTATTGGAAGCTTCAACTTGTCCATTGGATTGTGGGTAGTAAGGAGTTGAGAAACTATGTTGGATATTATACTTTTTGCAAAGAGCTCGAACATCCTTATTCTTAAAAGACTTGCCGTTATCAGAAATGATTTTAAAGGGAATACCAAAATGACAAATGATATGGTGAAGTATAAACTCCACAATTCTAGGACCTGTCATACTGGTTAGAGGAATTACTTCAACCCACTTTGTGAGGTATTCAGTGGCTGTAATGATGAAAGTATGCTGTCCTGAAGAGGCAGGTGAAATCTTGCCAATTAAATCGAGACCCCATTGTGAGAAGGGCCAAAGGCTTTGGATGGGCTGTAAAGTTTGTGATGGTATATGGGTTAAATTAGCGTGTTCTTGACACTTTTTACATTGTTTAACATATTTGCAACAATCTTGTTCCATAGTGGGCCAATAATACCCCATACGTAAAATACGCTTCGCAATGGCCATTCCACTAAAATGACCACCACAAGTACCATCATGGGCTTCAAGCAATAGCTTTATGTGTTTCACTCGCTTCTAGAAAGCGGAGGAGTACTCCATCATATCCACGTTTATACAACACATCCCCCAAAAGAACAAAACGAGCTGCCTTTTTCTTAAAACAAATGATGGGCGATTCGAGACAAATCAGATGGGAGTGTTCCAAACTTGAGGAAGGCTACTATCTCACTAGACCAAGGCTCATATGGATCCAAATGGATAAAGCAAACATCTTTTTCATCTTTAGACTCAGCACGGACAATTGCAGACTAGGAGATTGTGGAAATGATTAGGGGTTGTACCTCTCCAAGGGAGTCCTTTGGAATCAATGATCCAAGAGAGGCCATCGCATCCGCAAATCTATTAGTCGAACGAGGCAAACTAGTGATCTAATACCAATCAAACTTAGAGAGCAACTTCATTGCTACATCATGGTAAAGCTTAATGGTAGGTTCTTTGGCTTGGTATTCTCCTGTAATTTTTTTAACCACGAGTTGAGAATCCCCAAATATTTGAATACGCTTAATGCTCATAGCTATGGCTGATTGAAGACCTAAAATTAAGGCTTCATACTCTGTTGTATTATTGGTGCATTGGAAGTCCAGTTTGAATGATAAAGGGATGGGAATCCCTTGAGGTGTATGAAACACAACTCCAGCGCCTTGACCTTTTGCGCACTTAGAGCCATCAAAGAATAGCGTTATGTCAACATCTTCCTTCGGAATGATGTCCTCTTCTTGTTCAGTGATAGCAAATACCGAATCATCTGGGAGCTCAATAATCAAAGGATGATCACTAGGTAGTGGAGATTTCGCAAGTTGATCGGCTATAACTTGACCTCTAACAGATTTTTGGCTAATGAATTCAAGATCGAATTCGGTAAGCAACATTATCCATTTAGCGGTACGAGTGTTATTATAAGTGCGAGACATCATATAACGCATAGGGTTTTCTCTAGCTATGACATATGTTGTATGGCTAAGCATATAATGATGAAGTTTCTTAGTGGCAAAAACCACTGCTAAGCACAACTTTTCCACATAAGCATATCGGGTTTCATAGCTTACCAATGTTTGACTAATATAATAGACAGCTTGCTCACGATTTTGTTCATTCTTTTGTGCAAGCATTGTCCCTAAGGCAAAGTTCATTGCTGAGATATAAAGATTGAAAGGGACCCCTGGACGAGGTAGAGCTAAGACTGGCGGAGACGCTAAGTACTGCTTGATGTCATAAAAGGCTTTCTGACACTCATCTGTCAATGAAAATTGTACCCCCTTTTGTAGTAGGTGGCAAAATGGCCTACATTTATCAGAAATTTGTGCAATAAAGCGACGGATTGAATTAATCTTTCCTTGCAAACTACGCAACTCCTTCAAATTAGTTGGGGGACACATTTCCATAATGGCTTTGACCTTGTTTGGGTCCACCTTAATACCTCGTTTAGAGATAATAAAACCTAGGAGTTTGCCTGAGGTAACACCAAAGACACATTTCTTAGGGTTCAACCTTACTTTATGCTCTAGAAGTCTATCAAAAACTTTTTCCAATACATCAAAATGCTCTTGTCGAGTTTTAGATTTTGCTAATAAATCATCCACATAATCTTCGATAATCTTATGCATATAATCGTGGAAAATATAAGTCATGGCTCGTTGATAGGTTGCACCTGCGTTGTTAAGGCCAAAGGGCATCACCCTGTAACAAAAAGTTCCCCAAGGTGTGGTAAATGTTGTTTTGTGTTGATCTTCAGGGTTTATTCGAATTTGGTTGTATCCTGAAAATCCATCCATGAACGAAAGCATTTCATGACCAGCGCAGGTATCGACAAGAGTATCAATGTTTGGAAGAGGAAATTCATCCTTAGGACACACTTTATTTAGATCTCAAAAATTGGTGCAAACACGTATTCCCTCGTTAGGCTTGCGAACGGGTACCATGTTAGAAAGCCACTCAAGATAATCAATCGGGATGACAAATTTAACATCCAGAAGTTTTTGAATCTCCGATTTAACTATGAGGGCCACGGTAGGATTCATTTTCCTAAGTTTCTGTTTGACAGGTTTAGCATCTTTTTGTAAGGTGAGGTTATGGACAACCAAATTAGGGTCTAGGCCTGGCATGTCTTTGTAAGACCATGCAAATATCTCCTTCTTCCGCTTGAGTAGAGCAATCATTTGCTCTTGTTCCTCTGATGATATACTTTTAGCCAGTTTCACAATTTGGTTGCCATCTTGGTCTGTACTAAGGTCTACATCAATAGTTTCTTCAATAGACATGTGGGAACCTTCCTCAAGCTGATGGGGAGTAGGGATCAAATTTATGTCATCTAAAATGTCATAAAGCTCCTGTGCCTTGCTCTCATATATGTCTGCCTGGAAGACCTCTGGCTTAGAAGATGAAGGTAAATGTGGAGGTGAAGGAGGAATGTAGTTGGCGGAAGCCCTTAACAATTCCTCGGAAAGGATGAAATCTGAAATAGATGGAGGGGATGAAATCCGATCCATGTCAATCAGGCTTGGGTTGATTGGGATTGGCTTATTCGGATCATATGGATTATGGAGCGGGGTGAATAAGTCTTCAAAATTCATTGTTGACTTATGGAAGAAAGGATGGACAGAATGGAAGGGAAAACCGGTGAAGACCTCGGAAGACCTGAAGTGCAAAACAACATAGTTTTTCAGTTTTTTTTTTTTTTTTTTGTAGTTTGAGTTTTTTTTTTTTTTTTGTAGTGGTGAAAACCACTATTACACACATACATAAAGCAATAAAGTATTTTTATATATTTTGATTTTTTTTTTTTTTGGTAGTGGTGAAAACCACTATTTTAGTATATACATATAATACAGGTTTGGATTATGGCTTATGGATGTGGCAGAGGGGGTGGTTCACCTCGTTCTTGTGGAATAAGCAAGCGAAAGATGGCCTCTTGGAGAGGGAACAATTGGAGATAAAACTCGTCTTGTTCACTGAGGGGAACAATGGGCACCGACTCTTCTTCAGATTCATCACCATTTGACATGACGTCAAATTCTTCATAGGCTTCATCTTCGGATCCATCGGGGTGGAGGATTTCTTCTTCTGAATTAAGATTAATGCTTTGAAAAGCTCATTCAAAAGAAGAAATGGATGGAAGTGGTTGGTAGCCCAGACCAAAATGCTCAGTGGGTCTCTGGTATGGCATATCGATGCGTTCAGTTACCCCTTGCTTGTATCAACCTAGGCCAAATTGCTGCCAATTATGTTTGTGGAAATAGCGAGAGGGAAAACCCTCCATCCTTTCGATATTGGCGGGGACTGGATGCTTAGGTTCTAGTATGGTGGTAGGACTAGAAGATGACTCTATTCCCCCATATACAAAATTAATGGAATTTGGCATAGAACCCATGTTATAAACCGATCCAATGGATAAATGTTGGTCATGTGGACGACCAAAATCTTTAACTGTTTGCACATTGAACGGTGTGATGTTGACATCTTGGATGGCATACTCACCAATACCCACATCAGTTAGATGGACCTTGACTTGGGAGGGATATGGACTAGATGATGGAATAGAAGAATGTGGGATAGAAGAATTGGAAGGATTTGGTTGGGTTGATGCTTCACTAACTTGTGAAACATCACCTGGTGATGGTTGGGAAGATGGAGGAATAATAGGTGATGTTGAAGAAGGTGTAGAAGAAGGTGGTAATGACGTGGAAAGAGATGATTGGTCATGGCCACATGTGCATGTGGTCACTGATGAAGAAGAAGGAAGATTAGGAGATGAAGAAAGTGGTGAATGAGATGGAATAGCAAAAGAAGAATATGGTTGCGATATGATGGGTAGCTCCTCAGGAATGGGAGCTTTAGAAGAAGATGGTATAGAAGAAGTAGATGGGTTCAAGAAAATATGAGTGGATGGCAACACAATCTCATAAGGATTTGAGACATAGTTGTAATGTTTGAAGGGTTCAATGTCAGCAGGTACACAATGAACCTATCCCTCATATACATACTTTAGACATTGATGCAGTATAGAAGGGACACATCTCATCTCCCTAATCCAAGGCCGTCCAAGCAATACATTGTATGCCATGGACCCTTCCAAGATGTGAAACAAGGTATGCAAAGTTCGGGCCCCTACCTCAATGGGCAAGATAACCGTGCCAACCGTGGAAGATAAAGCATCATTGAATGCTTTAAGAGTAAAAGTCGACTTTGTGATAAGGGATGGCGACAACTTTAGATTACTCAACGCTGATGTTGTAATGATATTTATTGAGGAACCGATGTCAATTAAGACTCTCTTGAATGGCTTGTGATTGATCTTGGCCATGATATGCAGTGGAGGATCTATACTTTCTGTTGACATAGGTTTGATTTCAAAATCATAGAAAGTGATGGAGGGCTCCATGCATGTTTGAATACTCCCCACAAAGTTGTTGAAGGCATTAGTATCTTGAGTTTGAAGCTCAATTGACTTCAAAATTTCCATTAATGCCTCTCTATGCGGGGGAGATTGTTGAATGAGGTCATAAATTGATAACTTGGCAGAAGCCATTTTTAAACTGGTAGTTAATCGGCTACTCAATGACATGATGGGTCGTTGGCGTTGAGTAGAATGATTTAGCGGTTGTTGAGAAGTACTAGCACGTCGTTGGGTCACTGTTACCTGAGGTGGACTGGGGGTTTGTACAGGTGGCTGTGGTTCACCCTGATTTGGTTGGTTCGCCCTTTGACCCCAGGTTACTACGTTAATAGTACCCACAAAACCTTGGTATTGTTGTACATGGTTGACTTGATTAGGAGGAGTTACCTGAGTTAATCCCCCTGAAGTTGTTGGAGCTTCCTCCCTATGTGGAAGGGGTGTTTGAAATATACCAAGATTTTTATTTTGTTGGGCTAAGGGGCTATCCAATTTAATGGCTCCAATCTCAATAAGATCTTGGATCACATGTTTGAAAGCTGTACAATTATTGATATCGTGCCCATTTTGCCTATGATAAGGACAAAATAAGTACTCTTTGTAATACTTCCCCCTTCTATATGGTTCTAAAGGTTTAAACTCAGGTAAAGTTAACTGATTTGTGCTATATAACTTGTTGAATATGACCGCATATGGTTCATCTAAAGGTGTGAACTGTCGCTTGGGATGATTATTTTTCCAAGGTCGAGTTTCCATGGTTGGCCCAGTATTGGGAGCTGGTTGAGTAGGGGCGGGTACCGCATGATAAGCAATTGGTTGTGGTTGACTTTGCATTACTTGTTGTTTTTGAGCCATTATGGACTGACTCGCCACCACTTGATTAACTTGGTTAACATTTGAGGCTATACTAGCCTGTGTTTGTTTGTTTTGGCCATAATTATTATTTCGTTGTTGGCCCTTTTGTTGCCATTCTTTTCTATGGGGTTTTAAAACACCCTCTTGGACTTTAATGTCTTCTATGATACTTTCTTGGGCCAAAGCTTCTTCAAAAGTCTTGTATTGTTGTAATTGGAGTAACCAAGAGATAGGTTTTAGACAACTCTGGGTGAACATTTTGGTTAACTCCTCCATTGGTAGGGAGAATGGCAGTTTATTAATGATAGCCCTCCAACGGTTTCCAAAGTCATAAACAGTCTCATCGTCATGTTGCTTGAGCTTGTATAAGTCGGACAATGAAAATTTCCTTTGTACATTTAGGGAGAATCATTCTAAAAACAGATTAATCAATTGTTCGTAAGCATAAATGCTATGGTGAGCTAAATGATTGTACCATTGTACAGCATCTCCCCCTAATGTCTGAGGAAAAGTTCTAAGCATAAGAGCGTCATTATTTTGGATTCTAAAGCAGGCATGCATGAATGAGCTCACATGTTCATGAGGATCCTCAGTTCCTCGAAATTTGTCAAACTTCGATAATGTGAAATCAGTCGGATATGGCGATGAAGGTACCGAAGGATGAATTGGTTGATTGATCAACGACCTTAGCATATGTTTCTGACTAGATGAGCCAGGCATGTTGAGCATAAGGTTGTCAATCTATTGTTTATCACATGGAGTCGATAATCTTCATGAAAATTTTGACTTGTTTGATGATTATGAGGATGCAATGGAGGAGTTGAAAAATGATGAGATGGGATGAAATTGCTTGGATTAGGCGGTGTGGAATGGATAGGTTGTTGGTATGGATGATACCGAAAAGAAGGTGATTGGTTTGAATGATGAACTGGACTGGGTTGGGAGAAAGGTGGGGTAGGAATGAACACCATCGAAGATTGGGGTACCTAGGTGGGGCCTGAGCTAAGAAAAGCTGGCTGGGTAGAAATTGGTTGAGGTGTAGGATTTACTATGATAGGTGGTTGAGAATTTTGTTGCTGTTGTTGCTGAAGCAACTTGTCGAGGTACTCCCTAACCTTATTAATCTCTAACCCAAGGGAGGTGGGATGATTGGATGAAGGTGGAGGGCAAGCTGCCATGGTAGTCATAGAAGACTGCATAGCAGGGGCAATGAAGGTGGCTGAAGTAGGTGGTACCTGGGAAGAAACAGTAGACTGTGCCCCAGGTAGGGTGAAACCATAAATGGTTTTGGAAGAAGAGAGTTGAAATTGGTCATGGCTAGAGGAGGTTCCACCAGCCTCATAGAGAGAATTGGTGTACACCCGGGTAAATGGAGGAGAAAGTGGTCGGGAAGACACTATATTTGTCTCCAAAGGAGGACAATTGAGCATCTGGGAAGATGTTGGAGATGAAGTAGGCTGAGCAGATACAACATTAGCCTCAAAAAAAGGGTTAGTGTAGACCTGAGTGAAACCAGCGGGTATGGTTGATGCAATATCCTGCTGAAAAATAGAATCTTGCATAGGGGAATCTTGTATTGGCTCAAGGACATAGCCAGTACCATTTCTTAAGTGAGTTTCCACTTGGACCATATCAATGTGGGTAATATGACAAGAATTGTCTTCCTCCATGGGCATGGCCATGCAATAGACGGTAGAAGGACGTGAAAGACCTACAGGCGAACCTGCCTGAAATTCACTAGGATAAGTGACCATGTTGGTGGTGGGGATGTTCTGTGAATTACCCATTTGATTATTTATATTTAAAATTTTAGATTGATTCCTTGTTAAGACCATGAAGCAATAAATCTAAACAAATTCAAAAAAGAAGAATGCAAAACTTAAATGATAAATTTACACTAAAGAAATTATCAGAAAATAGTCACAACCTAGGTTTCAACCAATATGTCTTACTTGCGGTTAATTAATTATTTTCTGATCTTAATCTGCAGTAAATTTTAAGTGTCCGGTTTATGAGTTTTGCATGTGATCTAATATTGAATTATTCACAAAAAATGTAAAAACTATGGCTAGGAAAGGACAACGATATTCTTACTGGTGATGAAATCCAGCAAGTTTTCTCGGGGGTGACCTATGGTGTCTAAGGCGGAAGTTTAATGGATGGAGATGAATTCCACCGTCACTAAACTTCAAGCAATACCTGGTGATGAAATCCATATATTACTATTTTAAATGCAATATGAAATGCAGTGAATTTTATTTTAAGTGTTTTAGTTGTCTAATGTATACATACAAAGCTATAAATCAAAAGTTCTAATGATCTAAGCAAGAGGCTATTGAAAACATGCCATTTTCTCTGAAGAAGTGGAGTACACCGTTTAAAACCCCCTGCCTACCAATGATATCAGATATCAAAGGAGCAACCGGAAGGTTCGTCCACTTCTTTGCCTGGAATCACCCAATGGCAAGAGTACTATTGACATCCAATCAATAGTCCTACTTAGATGACTAAAACAGATAATTCGTAGCTATTCTAATATGCAGCTAGGTATGCAAATTTTTTTTTTTTTTTTTATGCAACCAATAATGCAATGTAAAAAAAAAATGTAACTAAAAATAACTGTTCTTTTCCAGATTACTTAGTTTTTGTTCATTTTAAAGTAATGATCTGAAAAAGAAATAGAATACAGCAGAAAAACCAAAAACGTAAAAAGTACAGTTTAACAAAGAAAAAAAAAACGCACTTACTCGGAAGCCTATGCTTTTTCTGTGAAACTGCCTTCAAACGCCCAAGGGAGTCTGCGCAGGCTGAAACACCCCTCTGCATTTTAAATCAGACTTCCAGACGTCGCTCTGCGTCTGCTGTGTTTTTTGCAAACTCCTTAGAAACCCTAGTTCGTTGGAACAGTGAATTTTGCGATTTTTGGAACCTGCAAAATAAAAACAAAAACAAGAATAGATCAGTAAAGCAAGTATTAAAAACATGAAACCCTAGGGGGTCCCACCGTGATCACCATTTGTAGATTAAAGATACAATGCCAAACAAAAATAAAATCACAGTAAAAGAATGCAGAACATAGTTGTACAAAACAAACAATTTTTATTAATCAATGGAGTTTAGAAACTCCTTTTGAGTACAACAGGGCCTATAACCCTTTCCATGATACAAGATTACAATTTGTGCTAGGGTTCTCCGAAACCCTAGCTGGCACAATGTGGTGGCATCTCCGAAGAATGTATCCTTAACCTCAACAAAATGAGTGGGCTTCGTTGTATCCTTTGGCTCGGACCACCTCCTAAGCAAGCATTGCTATCATCCAATCAAATCTGCCATTAAAATCCTGCACACATTAAAACTACAAAAATGTTAGAAACTAGTAAGAGGGCTCCACTGTGTGAGCCCTCATAAATAGTCTAAAACCCTAGAAATGAAATAAATAAAATGTAGAATCTAACGGCGGATTAATACATAAAAAAATTACTTGCTTTAGAATCTATACCTCTTTTTCTGTTAACGCGGTGAGACCAGGCGGCACCTGGAAGTGATGTAACTGTAAAATCGGCTGCAGAAGGCACCCTGGTGCGATCGTTGAACGCCCGCGTGCTTCTGGATTGGGGTTACAGACATCGGTCTGCATCTGTGGCTGCGGGTAAACACCCGCGGGCACTTGCGACAAGAATGGGGGATTCTACAGAATGCTGCGGAAGGGATGGCGGCAAAGTTGGCGACGGATGCGACGATGGATGCGGTGAAAAGGGACGGCGATGGATGGGTAGGTTTAGCTGAAGAAGAGATAGATAGTGATAGATAACAAAAGAGAGATAGTAAAAGAGATAGGGTTTGAGCCATCAAGGTGACTCAATTTATAATCTACTCTTAGGGCATACTTTAGGGTTTTAACGACACTTTGAACGTGTGGCTAAGATTAAAGTGGATCCAAGGGTAGAGAATAAATCTAGGTTGTGAAACAGATTAAGATGGATGGACGGATGATATTAAATGAAGGATGGACGGCTAAGATTAAATCACTTAAATTATCTTTATATATATATATTAAAATATTAAAATATATATATAAATATTAATTTAAATAAATTTGGAAATGAAAAATGGCGGGAAAGGTGAAATTGGGCCAAATAATGGTAGGAAAAGGTGAAATTGGGCCAAATAATGGCGGAAAGGTGTGGATTTGGGCCAAATAATGGCGGGAAGGTGGATGACTAACACGTGGCTGACAGGAAGGTATAGATGACTTACAAGTGGCTGGATTTTGGTGTCTACAGGAAGATATGATAGATGTGTCTAGAGGTTGCAAAATTATAGGAATAGAACTTGAAGGATTGGTTGTAGTTTTAAAATCCTTTTGAGGTTCTAAAATAATTTGTTTAGAGGGTTGTTGATCTATATAGGAGGATGAAGTTAATGGAGGGTAACTCGGTGAAGTTATGGGTTTATGTTTCACAGTTTTAGATGAAGAAGAAGAACTAGAATGTGTGGATGACAGAGCTGGGCAAAATTGCACTCCAACCGGTTCTGCCAAAGCACACATATCAAAAGGTCTAGGGTCACCGTGAATAGTGACCAACTAATTTTTAAACTCAAACTTAACACATTGGTGTAAATTTGATGGGACCGCTCGCATGGCGTTGATCCAAGGGCGACCCAAAAGTATATTGTACGATGCTGGACAATGTACAATAAACACAGTTGTCTCAAGGGTTCTAGGACCAACTTGCAATGGGAGGGTAATAACTCCACATGTTTCTTGTGTTTCATCATTAAAAGCTTTAATAATCATATCAGTTTTCTTCATTTCATCACTTCTAAAACCAAATCGTTGGTAGAAGTCAAAGGTGCAAATGTTTAGAGATGAGCCATTATCAATCAAGACTCGTTTGACAGCCACATCTCCAATTAAAGCAGTAATATACAAGGTATTATCCTTGTGTAAACTGTGTTGTGGGATATCTCTATCCCAAAAGTCAATACAATCAATCTCTCGAGTGATGATAGTATTGGCCATAGCTTCAGGTTGAATGTTTTGAGGTACCATCATTTGGCTCAGTGTAAGCATCAACTCATCCCTATGGGTGGGAGAGGATCTTAATAAATCTAAGAGGGAAATTTTGGCCGTGGTATTAGACAATTGCTCATTAATGTTGTAAGGGGGTTTAGGTTGAACAATAGGAGCATGATTCCCTTTATTGGGATTTTTCAGAACGAATGGAGCTGATCCATCATTCTGGTTTTGTTCTTGTTGGGAATTTTGAGCTTGTTGTCGAGTGACGACTCCGATGGTACCTACAATGTTATAGTGACGATGTTGAAACGGTCTCGATTGAGAATTTATGGCTTGTTCATAAGGAAGGACTATATTAGAAGAAGGTCGAGTAGTGAATCTTCTAGGAAATGGTTCTTCTGGAACATTAGCATCTATGACAGGTTGAATAGGATCTGATTCGTTTTCAGAACTATTCGATTGAATAGTGTCTACTTCATTTTCACTATCTGATTCTATATCACTAGAATCAGAAGTTTGAAAATTATGTAAGGTCCCGGTCGTAACCAGGGATAAGGTTGTGTCAAATATTTGATAATCCTGAACAGGTAATTGTCCGCTAATGGTTCCTACATATCTAGTAGGAGGGGGAACATTATGATGTTCGATTTTATTGGCCACCTCTTTACCATGTCTTGGTAAAGGGTGTTGAAATATGTCTAAAGTTTGATTGGTGTTTTGATTTTGATTTTGGGGAATGGTCTTTTGAGTATTATTAGGGGGGTTTTGTTTAGGTTGGAAGGCTTGCACTTCCATTTCATTATTGTCAATAAAATCTTGTATTTTATGTTTCAATCTCTTACAAGCATTGGTAGAATGTCCAGGTCCTCTATGAAACTCACAATGCAAATCAGCTCTATATCCGGGTATACTTGGGTCAGGCTCCCGGATAGCTGGCAGTTGGATTAAACCTCTTTCGAGCAATTGAGGTAAAATAGTTGACAAAGGTTGGTTTAATCTAGTGAAATCTCGAGGAGGCTTATCAGGAGGTTTTAATATGAATTTTTTTGTTGTCTTTGTTGCATTGACATTAGCAAATTTTTTGTTGTTAGTGACTCCATCATCGACAACCTATTTGTTTTTATATTGATTTCTAGATGTTTTCTCATCATCCTTCTTCCTAAGTTGGCCTCTCCTAATGAGGGCATCTTCTACTCTTTGAGCTAAATATATAGCTTGATCGAAGGTAGTTAGGGTAGCAGTTGATAGCTCATAAGAAAGTTGTTCTTGTAAATTGTTGATGAAAATTTCTAACATTTCCCTATAGGGTAGCACAAAGTGCAGTTTTCCTATCAATTGTCTCCATCTAGCTAAGAAATCAACAAAGCATTCGTTTTTATCTTGTTTTAAATTGTATAGGTCTTTAATAGTTACATGCCTCTCGATGTAGACACTAAATTGATGAACAAATAATTCAGCTGTTTCTTCAAAGTTTCTTAAGGAGTGAGTGGGCAATTGATAGTACCACTCTAATGCCATTCCACCTAAACTTTTGGGGAAAATTTTTAGTAATAGCAAGTCATCATGCGATATGTCGTGACATGCTATCCTAAACATGCGAAGATGCTCTATGGGATCTTCGGTTCCTTTATATATAGGCAGGACGGGCATGGGAAAATTTTTAGGGTATGGTTGAGCTACCACTATGGGATCCAAAGGCTGACTACAGATCTCTCGATAATTATACGAGGGACGGTAGGGATCTATCTGGTCCATACGTGAAGCCAATTGTTTCACCATGGCTTCCAGATTACTAGTTTGCCCCCCATATTGGTTTGGTAGGGCATTGACATAAGTGTTATGAGCGTAGGATGGAGGAATATGCAGATTAGATGCCATGTTATTGTTGTGTAAATTATTGGTAGGAAAAGTATTATGGAGGAATTTTGTATTATTTTGTATTCCAGATTGTTGAAAGTTTGTATTTGGCTTAGTTTTAGGTTTCTGTTTACTTAAAGCATTTTGCTCAATAGTTTGGCGGAACAAAGTAGTGAAGGGAATTTTCTTTTGTGTGGGAGTGATTTTAGGTTGAATAACAGGTTCCTTAGGAGGTTGGGTGACCTATTGTTTTGACATGCTTTGGGCTATAGTGACCATATCCGCATTGGATGGTCCACCCTTGTCACTTTCTTGATCAATGAAAGACAAGGGATTAGTCTGCATATTGCACATATATTCCATGGTTGCTTGAGTTTTACTAATTTGCCCTTTATCAAGGCGAATGGCCACATTAAGGTCATCAATGTTTTCCATGAGAAATCTCTTGAAATGCTCGGCATTGTCAAAGGCAATATTTCCATTTGGAGCTATTCTAGGGGATGAGGATCCATCCTCTCTAACATTTGCTTCTTGTTCTTTATCTTCCCCTAAGTCTTCATCTCGATTGACCTAGAGTTTCTCCTTCTGGATTTGTATCTCCAAGAAGTACATTTGGGTTTTCAGTTGTATCTTGTAACCAATCTTCTCCTTCTCCTAGAGTTTCTTTACCATTCCTAAGTTTAGGCATGGTGCTAAGTTTTGATTTCAGCAAATATATATATATATATATATATATATATATATATATATATATATATATATATATATTTATATATGCAACAAATTAAAAGGTATATATTTACTATATACCTACTATAATATTGGAAATTGAAATGTTTAAGTTTTTGCTAAGTTTTTTTATTTTTTTAGTTTTTCTTTAATTTTTTTTTTTTTTTGAAACAATATAATAAAGACAGCAAATGAAACAATAAAATGCATGCAATAACAAGACTGAAAGTAAATGAGCTAGTCTTCTAAGAACAATTTATAAACATCATTAATAGGCTCTAGTTCTTCAGGGGTCATGAAATGTTCTTCTTCAAATTGAAAGTTTTCTTTTAAGAATTTGATGAAAAGGGCTATGGAAATACCATGTATTTCAGATTTTGGTTTATAATAATAATTCTCACGACAATATTCACGATACCACATAGCTCTAGGAGTTTTGTTCCATCTTCTTCTAATCATAAGATCGGTTTCTAAGGAACCTATATGATCTAAAAATGGGAGTACCACAATTCTGTCATTGAGATATTCCTCGGAAGCTAAAAATTTTGAAGATACAAGGGCTTTCCTATAAGCTAACCATCTACGGCAAGCTCTCTGAAGTTCATGATAAAAAACTAACTGATGAGGATCCAGGATTCTATCCAAGACTAGCCTCTTAATCTATTTAAGTTGTGTGGACCTAGATGAAATGAGACTAAGTCTCCTATCAAGTTCGTTCCACAAGGATTGAGTTCTACTTGTTTCAGGGATACTAAGGACAGAATTAACTTCTATAGCTGCCAATTGATTTTCTACGTTGATAGTAACTGCTAACCTCTTTTTAGGAGCTACCATCTAAACATGAATTTGAACCTTAAATGTTTTAAAATGCATCTAAGTTTTAGTTGTTCTAATTTTTTTGTTTTTGTTTTTGTTTTCAAAAGGTTATGATGCATTCACATCGGGTTCACCAAAATGTATCACTCCAAATTTTTCGCATCCCTACCTTGAGGCTATAGGATCCACGCCCGGAAGGAGGATGGGAAAAGGATGATGCGGTACCTCGGATGAGAGGGCTTTACGAAGGTCAAGGGAGGTGTATTTTGGTGATTTTTCTATGGATGGTGGGTTCACCAGGAAACATTTAATGGCAGTTTCCACGCCTAGGTTTTTGGAATGTGTTTAATGAGTTCGTTTTAACCTTAAACATTCATCCTAGGTTTGGCCGAATGAAACTAAATTAAACTATATGAAAATGCAATTTTTCATGAATACAACAGACAGATTTGAAAGCAAAAAATAGAGAATTTACAAGAGGAAAACGGAGAATACCTGATCCGGATGTCTGAAGAAGATTCTAATTTTGAAGCAGTCCCGATCGTCTGAGATTCGACAGAATCGTCTGCAATCAGACGAGATCGTCTGAGATCTGACGAATTCGTCTGACGAATTCGTAAGAAACATACAAAACAAAAAATAGATGCAAAATGCAAGAAATAACACTATGCTAACGGAGGCAAATTACACCAAATGATAATATGAATGCTGAACACTATTCAAGAATAGAAATTAATGCAAATTACTATACTTAAATGGCAGATCATAAACTTAGCATGCAATCTAATCTAAATGGGTGAACTCCAGATGCAAAATAGTATAAAAACTGAATATATTATCTAATTTGCAAAACAAAATAACAAAGACAAAGTTGAGAAAAGCAAACTCCAGGCACTGATTGCCTCGATGTAGACTGCAGTCGAGATCGTCTCACATCAGTACGAAATCATCTCACATTTGACAGGATCGCCTCCGATCTGGATAGGTTCATCGACGACGATGGGTGCTGGCTCCAGTTGAAAATCAATGATATACCTGCATCGAAATTGCTATGGGACTAATGCAAAAATAAGATTATGATGTTTTAGCGCAGAGGGATTCAATTTGTAGATAAATTCAGCCAGGGGTTGGGGAGGGAAAATCCTAGAAGTTAAATAGGCTTAGGGGGAGTTGTTGGGAGGTTGGAGATCATCCCAATTTGGGAGATCTCCAACGGGGGAGGGTCCCAACGGCACAGACACGCTTCTGCCCAGATTGGAGACCCGTTGGAACAGATTCCAACCATGCAAATTTAGTTTTACGACAAGATTGTCTGGACGACCTAGTCCAGACGAAATCATCAAATCTGGGGTGATATCATCTGATCGACGACGATATCGTCAAACGGTCAAAACAACCTCTAAAAATGGCGCGGAAAAGGGGGAAACGGATTTCCCGACGATTAACGGGCGATTTGGGAGGTTAAATTTGATTTTTAAATTATTTACTAAGGTGAATGTAATTATTATAATTTTTACTGCGCCAATTTTAGGGTGCTACACTACTCTATTAAAATATAAGAAATATTATTTTTATGGAAATCTACTTGTGTTCACTTTAATATACATATTTTTTTTTTATGTTTGTATTATGTTTAATTGAATAGACCATAGTGCCTAATTTATAGTTCCATTGACGCCATGCCTTACTCTCCTACTTGAATTTGTCTTCTAAATACATGTATGTTCCTGTATTTGTATGATATTTGACATACTCTATATCAAGTGTTATACATTTTGGCATGACATACTATATATAATTCTACCAGTTTCACTCCTAATACCCCTTTTTTATTATAACCATGCATTTTGTGCATGTGAAATATGTGTTCTATATAGTCCCTCACTTAGTGAACATTAGTTGACATTGGAAATAATGATTCCATTTGTATGAAACCATTATTGGAAGCATAACCTTCATGCATAGTATATATTCCTTTATGGTCATCCACAATATTCCCACAATAAATACAAGTTTTTATTTATTTATAGAATAGTCTCATTATCAATGCCTTATTATTCACCCTATGTCATAATGACATCTAGCATGGTAATACACTAGGTTACCTAACTAACTTGGATCAATGCTATCAAAGTGGTTTATGTTTTAGGTGGGTATCCACAAATACTAGAATGGATGTGGTTGATACAATAGATCCTCTCAATCAAAAGTAAGAGACATTGTCAACCTCATTCATCATAGGAAGGATAAAATATAGAACAATAGAACCAAAAATGTAGAAAGAGAATTTACTTTTGGAATTAGCATTAGAAGTTGTAATATAATGTTCAACCAAAGGAGGAGAGTCTTTATTTTCTTATTTCATCTAAAATTGAGATACAAATAAAGTTGTCATATGTGGGGGATTTTATTATTTATGGTATCCAAAATATGAAGTAACAATATGAATAGACTATAGAGCATCTTCTATAAGAATTGAAAGACAAAGAAACCATATGTGATTTCATCCAAGAAAATATTTGGCATCTATATAACAAGTTTGACAAGTTTCCCATAGAGAAACCATATATTAAGGATTTGATGTATAGAAATATACATATATGGTGAATTTACCTCCTCTCAAGCAATAAGTTTGCTTCTCTAATTCAGTATGTTGTTATGGGAATCATACCAAGGGCCTTAGTTTAATGTTTATGAAGAATATAGGTTACATTAGAAAAGAAATGGAAAAACACATCATGGCATAATATGTGCCATAAAAATTGAACAATGACCTAAAAATATGAGGAATGGTTATGTATGTAGTAATTATAGAAGACAAATACATAAACTCATCAAATATTTTGATCTCCATCCATGGCACACATGCAATAGTCATGACTATAGTCAATCAACTTGTTGTTTCAATAAAGTACATATTCAAAGATTAAAAATATTTATGTAGATGCATTTCAAATGTGATCCTTTTCACATACAGTAGAAGATCACTATAATTATTTGAAACACCTATACACTCCAAGAGTCTAAGTTACATCTAATCTATCTTTCCCACACAAGAATTATCTTCACATCCCTTGGGAGTATCCATACCTCACATCTATCATTAGGTAATATGTTCACACCCCTAGGGTGTCATTGACCATTTTTATTCCACCTTTGTACATTTATTTTATTTTTGGATTTATTAACTTGCATTTTGCTCTTATTGTTGGACATTTTGAGTCAAAGTTGTCATTGATGTCAAGAAATGAAGTTGTCATTTATGTCAAGGAATATTTCAAGGAACAATCCAAAGTTTAATGGTAAAAGAGCTTCATAATATTTTTAATATTATGTGGAAGCATATGTCAGAGGGTTTTTATTAAAACCATGTATGAGAAAAATAAAAGGTTTTTCATAAAAACCCAAGGAAGCTTTTTGAAAAGTAAATGAGGTTTAATATTTATTTTATAAAATATTTAAATTAAAATTGAATTTAAATTTTATAAATAAATATTATTTATACAAAGTGATAAAATAAAATATGGCTTTATTAAAGCCAAAAATCATTTAAAAATTAATTTATAAAATTTAAATTTTAAAGAATTTAAATAATTTATAAATTAATTATTCAAATTTTGAAGGCATCGATGTTCAAAATTAATGGAGGTAATTGGTATATAAACTATATGCCTTAGTGGCATTAATACTATGCTTCGTTCGAAATAAATTAAAGAGGCAAGTGTTGTGGTGAAAATTCATGTGAGGAAGAAGACAAATTCTTTGTCTTAGGTTCCAGCGAAAGTAATAATGACATCGAGGGCTAAACCCTCATATCCACCGAGGTAGCATGGCCTAGTGGCAAGCAGACATGAGTTAAGGTGCATGGGTGTAGAGTGTTCTGAATTCGATTCACGATAAGAGCATTTGGTGGTGTTGTGCTTAGGTGTCGAAGGAAGTAATGCATAGTCCTTTTAGTTTTGGCACATTGGAGGAGTAACATAGACCACATTGCACTCTTTGCTCCCCAAACGATCACCTAGATCGTGTGACGGTTGGAGTTGTGGCTAGGGCATTGGGAGAAGCTACATTGAGGGTTTGAATCTCACCTAGGTGAAGGTAATAAATTTTGCATTATTGTTAATTGCTTAAGGTGTAAACATAAGGTTTAGGGAGCTATAAGAGGTTATGAAAAGGTGTTTATTTTAATTATTAATTTTTGATTAAATGAAGGAATAAGGTGTTGAACTTTATTTTAAATAAAGTTATTGTGACATTTTTTATTTATCAAAAGGTGAATTGAAGAGTGATTAAATTTAAGAGGACTTCTTGTCATTGAGTTAGTTTGAAAAGGAGATTGTATCGACATTATTTCTGGTATTGAATATTGTTTTAATTGGTATATCATAAGGTGTATTTGGTCAATCATTTTTGTATATGTTGATGGATGCTTTCTTTAATATGGAGTGATAAGTTGTATATGTGTTTTGATATTTTGCATTGTATATTTGAGAGAGTTCAGTATCTTCTAACTCCTTTGAGCTTGGAAAAGAAGTGTTTGTGGTTGTGGTAGATTTAAGAGGTTTCTTCGTCATCAAGAAAAAAGGTATGAGCACATTCTTCCATAGTTGATTTGATTGGTTGGTTTTTTGTAAAATAATTTTGGAGTGAAAAGGACATAATTAGGGTTTCCTTATTAAGTGTGTTGATTTAATGCTTCATGGTTTTCTAGAATAAAGAGTTGTTGTTAACCTTGTTTGATAAGCATTGTTGTTGAAGCAATTGGTTGAGTGAAGAACTTGAACTAGGATTTGCAAAGATCATGAGTATCATTGTTATGTAAGATTTTTTTATAAAGAATTATTGGAAATATTCTAAGTGGGTTTTTATATACTTGGACTAGGGTTTGTAAGGAAGGATTATTTCATTGAGTGATTGGTTGAGTGGAGTTGGTTGAGCCTATTCAAGTGGATGCGTGAAGTGATTTTTTAAGTTCCATAAAACAAACTATTCTATATTCTAAATTGATTTGAGAAAGTGATTGAGCATTGTGATGAATGTAGAGAATATTGAGTCTCTAACAATTCTGTTTATGGTTCTATGATATTGGACAAGTTCTAGTGTGGACTTGTTAAGAGGATTTAAGGTAAGTCTTTGAGATGACTTGTGGAAATTTTGAGTAAGCTTTTGTGAAAGCTTACAATAAAAATTGAGATCATATTTCGATAAGTTCTTGAGAGAACTTATTGAGTAGATTGGACAAGTTATAGAGAGGACTTGAGGATAGAGTTTGGTATATATTTGAGGAAAGGTTTGTGCCAAACCAGAGACAGATATTGAGGATAGATTTATGCTAAACTGAAGGACTATGTTTAGTGCATAGTTGAGATAGAGCTTTGGAGATAAAAGAGTTGAGGACAAAGATCTCCAGCTAGAGTAGGGAGGACATGTGTCTTCTATGGATAGAGTTCCATTTTCTAAGCGTAGTGGAGGCAGAGGTATTCTAGAGGATCACCATCCAGAGAAAATATTAGAATATTGGTGTCTCATATTCATAGAGATTCACTAACTTGATCTAGGGGATTGGTGTCTCCTTTGGACAGAGGTCCATAAACATTGTAGGGAAAGGATTCCCAAGAGAATTTATTTGAGAAAAATTTATAAGAAATATTTTCTCTATGTAGTACCCCGCATTGGGTGAACCACGTAAAATCATATCTCATGTGTGTGATGCTTTGTGTGATTTTTATTGCTTTAATATTGCTAATGTTATTATTTGGATTAAAAAGCAAAATTTTTTATTGTATACTTTTCACCCTCCCTCTCAATATAAGCACATGTTCTTCACCTATGGAAATTAATTTATATTCTTAATGCTACAACATATAGAGTATGAGTCATTCTAGTTGTGTCATCATAATATGTCACTCTTCATGTCATATTTATAGACTATTATAGATTTAAATAGGATTTATGGATAATTATTGATTTGTACTAAATGGTAAATAATATATGCAAGAATGGGGTTGCTCCACATACTCATGGAAAAAACTCTAGAATTATGCCAACTCATATATTGTGAATCCCATTATGGCTTCTTAGCATATGGTACTAACATTGTATATGGTTCTCATTTTTTGCATGGTCTAGCTCCACTTATAGTGTCAATATTATATTTCACATTATGATATTACACTTTTTTTTGGTATAACCTCCACCCATGATG
This sequence comes from Wollemia nobilis, assembly GCA_028583015.1. Taxonomy (NCBI): domain Eukaryota; kingdom Viridiplantae; phylum Streptophyta; class Pinopsida; order Araucariales; family Araucariaceae; genus Wollemia; species Wollemia nobilis. Next base: position 1,363,435 of record JAQPPZ010002621.1, read on the forward strand.
CTAATATCATCTTTAGTAGTATGACACCACACTTTTTTATGACATGACCTCTACCTATGAAACAAAATTTGTGTATGATTCCAAGTCTACCTAAAATATCATATATGCTCATGATGCCAACACCCTTTATCATTCCAATATCACACTTGGAATTTGAAAGCACGATATTTTGGAAACAAAAGGATAAACTAAAATTGCAATGTAAATGAAACTAAAATAACGCTTAAACCCTATGTTATTGAAAATTGCATAAAAAGAAAGAACATGAACACAAGATATTAAAGCAATATAAAAATCGGCCCTTTTATTGATATGCTTTTCAAATTTGTGTTACAATGCGTCTCCTTCCTTTTTAGGGGATAGGAGCATTAAATATTGCTCTTTACAACTTGTTCCATAATTCCTTCTTCCGCGTGCCCATATGTAAGATGGGCAAACCAAAACGTCGTCGCCGCTTGCGTTGTTAAAGGTAGATTCCTCGCTGCTCCTCCAATCCTACAAGTCTGCGTTCAAAGAAACAAACAAAGAATCAGTAGCACCTGTGTATGAAAAATAAAAGATAAATCTAACTATGGCTAAAATGAATCTAAATGAAATGAAAACTTGACAAAAGTATAAACATGAAACTAACTAAATACTATAAAAGAAATAAAGTAGGGGGTGCCTGAAGGCAAACCACCCGCGGGTGAAACTTTGCTTTGACACCAATCCACTTAGGATGGGTACGAAACCTGATGTGATGTGTTGTCAAAAAATTGGTAGAATATCGTGGTTAGAAAATCGGTGTTGGTTCTTGATTCGTGCCTTCAAAAGTCACCCAAAAACCTCTCTTTCGATTAAGATATTATGGATGTTGAAAACACAAATCGCAAGTAAGTGAATTAGCAGCACTTCGTCGCTCAAAATGCTCCTTCTCTGTATATCTTTTGGGTGAGGAAACTCACCATTTTATAGACCCAAGGGGTCTCTTTGAATTAACATGCAAAAGTGTTTCTTTGCATGAATGCTTTTTACGTGAAGAGAAGACTTCTTCTTGATCAAGGGCTTCTTAACTGTCTCTGTGCATGTCTTTGTGTGTTTTAGAAAATCTCACTTGCACTCCCATGCAATGAAGGAATAGCTAAGTGGCAAATCTGAGTTGTTTTAAAAAGCTCGCTCTCATTCCCATGCAGTGAAGAGAAAGTCAATTGGCAGATATGAGTTGTCAAAAGAACTCACTCGCACTCCTATGTCATGCAAGAAAAGCTAAGTGGCAGATCTGAGTTGTTATATGCCGAGATTTGACTTTTTGCCAGTCAAACCTGACATTCGTCCCACCCCGAAGCGAGCGCTGGTAATCGTCTCTTGGTGAGACGAGTATCATTCTGCACTCGTCCCTAGGTAGGATGAGTGCAAATCCGCACTCATCCCTGGGTGGGACGAATAAGAAGCTGAGTATCTAAAAAGATGCCAAATTGATTTTTGACTTGCAAAATTGTTGTGCGAGTGGTTACAACCACTGTTTAACCTCTGAGGGCTGCCCTGGGCACTGTGTGTGTTAGTGCGATCAGTGCTTGTTGTCACATAATTGGATTGGTGCTGTTTTGGTGTCTACATATGCCCCTTTTTGGGAAGCGCTACACATGGTGCAGTGCTGAGCAAAAATATATAACCAAAGCACTAATGATTAGGGTTTCTCAATAACCTAACCAACTCTTGATGCCCCAAGTATGGAAATGGCACGCATTCTTGAATCCTTGCTTCTGACAAGCTAAGGAACTTAAATCAAGCATTAACCTGGTTCAGTGAGGTATTACTTGAACTTAGACATTGATCAGTCATGAAGAGGCAAAGGGCACAACCTTTTGTCTGTGGGAACCTTGAGTTCATGATTCACGAATGCCAAGTATATGATTAGTTTGTGATGATTGCTTGTTTGCTGCCCCAAGCAGGGGCACGATTGTCTTTTACAATGATCCTTTGAATGCGTGTTATTTCCAAGTCTAGGTATATTGGTGTTGAATGGCAACTAAGTGTGACTACCCCCTCAAGCGACGAATCGATGAGGGAATGACCGACATGAGAAAAGCGACGAGTCACTTGACCCAAGATGACTTGTGCAAGGGTGCCTTTAGATGGTTTACCGCTAAGCATGCTCGAGCAGTTTCTCGACTATTTTGACCTATTTTTGGTGAGTGTGAACCCATTTTGAGATGCCATTTGGGGTTAACATTGGCGAAAATCCATCTTCCCATGGAGCAGTTCTGGCTATGGTAGTCGTCTTAGGGAGTAGGATAACGACAAGTTAGACCTCGACATCAATTTTATTATGCCAAAAGGTTAAGTGCAAGAGCACTTTTGTCCGACAATTTTTAGTGGTTTTGTTTGCATTTGTCATTTTTAATTTTTTTTTGTGTTTTTTTTTTTTTTATATTCGTCCCGGGGGGGACGAATGCCGTGATGGTACTCGTCCTGGGGTGGGACGAGTGCGCCACGGTGGTATTCGTTCTGGGGTGGGACGAGCACGCCGAAGAGCACTCGTCCTGGTCAGGGACGATTACCAACTGACAAAAATTATAAATATGCGAAAATGACAGATTTGGCTCATTTGCACTATTCAGCGATTGCGATTTGGAGCTCTAGGGAGGAGGACGTAGATTTTTAGATACGAAGCGCTGCCGAATTTTCTAGCCACCATGAGTGCACATACCGGGTCGTCGAGCGACGAAGCCGAGGTGAGACCAGTAAGTGCACTATCTCCTCGATTGTGAATTTGAAACATGCAAATGTGTTTTTATTGTTTGTTGTTTGTTTAAAACATGAAACCCTAATTATTAACTTAAAAGGTGAATGAATGAAACAAAATGAAATGTGGATGCAAACCGATGGAAACTTAGATGGAAAACCATAGGATAAACCCAAAATGAAACTTCGAGTAACACCTTAGGATAACCATGGTTAAAAATGTTTTGTTTTTGATGTGAATGGTAAAAATTAGGTCGAAACCATAAGTAAACTATGCCCAATTTTTGTGTTATGTTTATGGAATTAATAATGGAAAATGAATGAATTTTTTTTTTTTGTTTTGTTTGAAATGGTAAACTTAGGTCGAAACCGTAGGTAAACCATGTCGATTTTTTGTGTTATTTTTATGGAATTAAAAATGGAAAATGAATGAATTTTTTTGTTTGAAATGGTAAACTTAGGTCGAAACCGTAGGTAAACCATGTCAAAATGTTTTTTGTTTTTGATGAAATTAAAGATGATTTTTTTTAGTTGAAATGGTAAACTTAGGTAAAACCGTAGGTAAACCATGTCAAAATGTTTGTTGTTTTTGATGAAATTAAAGATGAAAAATTGATGAATTTTTTTGGTTGAAATGGTAAACTTAGGTAAAACCATAGGTAAACCATGTCAAATTTTTGTCGTTTTTTTTTTTTTTTGTTGAAATTAAGATGAAAAATTGATGAATTTTTTTGGTTGAAATGGTAAACTTAGGTATAACCGTAGGTAAACCATGTCAAATTTTTGTCATTTTTTGATGTAATTAAAAAATGAAAAATTGATGAATTTTTTTGTTTGAAATGGTAAACTTAGGTAAACCATGTCAAATTTTTGTCCTTTTTTTAATGAAATTAAAGATGCAAAATGGATGAAATTTTTTGTTTTGAAATGGTAAACTTAGGTAAAACCGTAGGTAAACCATGTCAAATTTTTATCATTTTTAATGAAATTAAAGATGAAAAATGGATGAAATTTTTTTTTTTCTTTTTTTTTTTGGTAATGGATGTACATGTGAATGAAAAATGGTATTGTACAGTTATGCATTATTGTACATGTGATGGTAATTTGATGTATGTTTTTGATGTGTGTTGTTTTCTGTGATGTGTAGGTGGTGAAGAGTCGACATCGGGTGCCGACGATTTTTTCTAATGCCCGTGAGGCATTGAGTGATGATGACTGGGAGTGGCTTGATGCCTTAGGGCTCAAGCATGTGGCTCGGTTGGATGCAGTTGTGGCAGATCGGGCATACCTCATAGCATTGATTGGCCTATGGGATGTTCGAACGAATACCTTCCATCTTCTGATAGGGGAGATAACAGTCACCTTAGAGGACATGTATCGAATTTTGTGGATTCTGATAGATGGGGTTCCCATTCGGATGACTTCACGAGGCCAGAGGATGGCTGTATTGACCCGATACTTTGGACATGGAGAGGATGAGGATGGGATGACCTCGCTGGAGAGGGCGAAGTTGGATTGCCATATTGGGGGGATCTTGGTGTGGTATTGGTATGCGAGGGGAATGTTGGGAGTGAGACATGCACTACTCATGAGCCTCATTTCCAACATGCTCTTGCCAGACTCGTCAGGATCGAGGTTCCCATAGAACCTATTGGAGATAGTGTGGCAGCTAGTGGAGTGTTTGGTGACAGAGTCGATGATTATGATGTGGGGCTAGACGCTTTTGGCTCAGCTGTATGATGAGTTGTATGAGGTCCGCTATCGAAGGCGAAAGGGGATTGGCTGTAGTTTCTTATTGCAGTGTTGGGCCTAGCAAAATATAGCCATAGAGCAGCCACAAGGGCTACCCTGGACTACCCGAGCTGACATGGTTGACAGAGATATTGGGTACGATGCTCTATGGTATCACTCTAAGGAGTGGGGGTAGAGTCGGCAGTTCACGAGAGACGTGGACCATTATAGAGATGTATTGGCATGCCTGACTCTCGAGGATGTGATATGGAGGCCATATCAGGATTGTCCCGCATGGCCAGAGGCGGATGAGTGGCTTCGGTAGGTCCAAAGAGGGAGATGGGTGATTGGCCGACATGGGACGGAGTAGGAGTACTTCCACTACCTCTGAGTGACATGACAATTTGGGATACGCCAGGGGTTGCTTAGGGAGCTCGTAGTCTATCAGTGTCAGAGTGATGAGAGGACCCTAGCTGCACTGATCCTCAAGCCATTGGGGGAGGAGTCAGATACAGTACTAGAAATTCTAGACATAGATGACGTCGGAGTGACTGCTAAGTACCAGGAGTGGTGGACGTTGTGGCAGTGGCGAGGTGAGGGGCCATTGGGAGGAGATGAGGCAGCGGTAGGCAGAGAGGGTGCAGATGCACTAGGAGAGGGTTGGGGAGCTCCTACGGATGTGGATATGGTGGAGGTGGCAAATGCAGGAGAGGAGTTTGGGGAGGAGGAGTAGCCGAAGATGTAGGATGCTCCAGAGCAGGCTGGGTCGGGGGAGACAGAGGTGGGGTTGCGCACTGAGGTAGCACGTCTGACAGGGTTCTATGGAGGCATGATGGAGAACTAGCAGAGATGATGCAGGAGAGGGATCTTCTGTAGTCATAGTTGGTAGGGTAGGAGAGCGCAGGGGCTATGTCTCACCATCAGGCAGGGGATATGGATGCTGCACGGGAGAGGGATCTCCTACGGGTGTAGTTAGCATAGCTTGATGACGCCATCATGTACTACCGTAGGTGAGAGGCAGAGTTGAGGCTACGGGAGGCAGATTGGGGGTGGCATCGGGTAGAGATGGAGGGTGAGATTATCTGCCTAGGTGGGCAAATACCAGAGCCTTCGGCCAGTGGCTTATCGTACAAGATGAGAGATAGCGGGACAGAGTAGTCGGCATCATCTCGACGCAAGCGACGAGAGGAGGGCGATGCGAGTGGTCGGGATGCAGGGGCGAGTAGTCGCCCTGAGAGATCTCAGAGGACTGATACCATAGGGGGTAGCTCTCATCACACCGATCCTATGTGATCATGGTGGCTGATGCCCTAGGCTGGGGGTTTTTGGGATTTTGGATGATGAGAGCGAGGTCCAAGGACCAGCACATTGTAGCTTGCGGGCAATTTTTGTTATGATATATATATACAGATTATTCTTTTTGGTGTTTATATTTTTTCATGATTTAGTTTTATGTACATGTTGTTACATTGATGTAGGCATATGCGATTATGAATGCGATGGTTCTAATTTGTATGATGTATGCATATGGAATGAATGAAATGAATTGTTGATGATTTGTCGATGCACCATAGACTGTACAAGATTGGAGTGACTTGCTATAGTAATGGGATAACTTTGTGGAATGCTTGTGCATGTGAAAACTTTGTTTTTGTGTTTTGTCTATTTTTTTTTGGTGATGTATGGAATGAGATGTATCGGTTGTTTAAAAATGTAGTTAAGCTTTTCTGAGATGTAGATATTTTAACTAACTAGCCAAGACTATACATTTATCTCACAAGACTTCTAAACAAGGTCTAAATCCGACTTGAATTTAACCAAGTTATTTCACATCCCTGTGTGTGCAATTGAGTTCGTTTATGTGTTATTCATCAGGATACCACCAATGCCAGATGGGCTTTCAGCCAAACTTGTATTGAGGATCACCTAATTAGCTCCACTAACTCCTTTATTGTATTTAGTCAAATTTGTCTACGATGTCATCTAGGATACCATAAGATAGCTCACCACATGCAAACATTGATCTGCACACAAGTTAATGTGACAGATATATCGTCATGCGAGAGGTTTACCGCTAGTGACTGATAGGCTATCAACCAAACCGATACTGAAGCTTTCCTCATGACCTGTCGAAATGCTGAGAGTTCCAGGGATTCAAGTTCGACTCCCTTCTTTTCTTCAATTGTATTGGGATACTTTCTCTTTATAGTGATAAAATCACTATTTATTTTTGTTTGCTTTTTTTTTTTTTTGAGCAAGGGATATGAATAGGAAGTGATGAGAATCACTATTATTTGTGCCTTTTGATGTGTGCACTGTAAGATGTCAAAGTGTAATGTTTTGACGTTTTGCAAATTTATGATGTTTTGCAACTTTTGAGAACTTGGGATTCAGGGGAATTGGGTAGGGAGGATGCTTGTCCTTTTGCCAACTCTCAGCATTCCTAGGGTCATTCACACAGGGGGATAAGCAAGATAACCGTTTCTCTTATGGTAACCGAGATTACGGTGCAGGTTTCATCTGTCCTTCACACAACCTAGGAATTATTTTATGTGTGTTAATTTGTGTTGGGATGCTACGTAACAAGGTGGGATCCAAGTAAAAATTTCCCATGTAAGATCTGCTTAACTGTGTACAGCTTTTGGCTAGAAATTTAAAGACATTTGAATGATGAAAACCCTATATACATTAGGCGACAACTAACGATGCTAAAATAAAAGGGTGATATGTTGGATGTAGGTGTTTATGAAGATGGATCTGAGGTGAAAATGACGAAATTGCCAAGTAATGATAGCCTATGGTGCTTTTGACTTGTATGACCTAGCGAAGTATGCAATATATGGATGCAATGCTTAATGTAACCTATATTTTTGTATTTTGATTTTTATGAGAATGCATGGAATTGGAATGCAATTGTTTTTGTGATTTTGATTTTTATGAGAATGCATGGAATTGAAATGCAAATGTTTTTGTAATTTTGATTTTTTTTTTTTGTATGCATGGAATTGAAATGTAATTGTTTTTGTGATTTTGATTTTTGTGTTGTTTTTATTGATTTTTGAATATTTATGTTGACCAAGCAGTTATGGTAATGCTTGGAGCTTTTGGTGTTGACCAAAGGGTTTATATATACCTTTGGGGCTTTTAGGGTTGACCAAGTGATTATGATAATCCTTGGAGCTTTTGGGTTGACCAAGCGATTGTGATAATCCTTGGAGCTTTTGGGGTTGACCAAGCGATTATGATAATCCTTGGAGCTTTTGGGTTGACCAAGCGATTGTGAAAATCCTTGGAGCTTTTGGGGTTGACCAAGAGATTATGATAATCCTTGGAGCATTTTGGGTTGACCAAGCGATTGTGGTAATCCTTGGAGCTTTTGGGTTGACCAAGCGATTGTAATAATCCTTGGAGCTTTTTGTTGGACTATGGCTCTCTAGCTATGGAATGGCCTCAAATGAATGATATTCAAGGGTTCTGTTTCCTTGATTCCTTCAATAGAGGCAAGCCGGTATGTTCCAGGTCCTATTTTACTGTCAATGATGTAAGGACCTAACCAGTTTGCCGTGAACTTGTCCCGTAGATGGGACGACAAATTAGAATTTTGCTGGTTTTCTTTTAAGACCAAGTCACCAACCTAAAATTCCTTGAAGTGGACTTTCATGTTGTATGCTTTCTTAAGTCGCTCTTGATAGATACGTAAATGCTCGAGAGCATTAACGCGTCGTTCGTCGAGCAACATTAGTTGATCTAACCGGGCTTGCCACACAGTGTCATCATCGATGAACTCTTGCATTGAAATGCACAGGGAAGGAATTTCTAACTCAAAAGGCATGACTACCTCGGAGCCATACACCAGCAAAAATGGAGTTGCCCCAGTGGGCGTCTGAATGCTGGTGCGATAAGCCCATAGGGCAAGCGGGATCTGAATGTGCCAGTATTTATGATTGTCTGCAACTGTCTTTTTGAGAATGGTGACTAGCATTTTGTTGGACGCCTCTACTTGCCCATTTGCCTATGGATAATAGGGTGTTGAAAAGCTATGCTGAATCTTGTACTTTGTGGTCAAAACATGCACATCTTTATTCTTGAATGGTATCCAATTATTTGAGACGATTTTGGATGGAATACCAAAACGACATATGATGTTATGTAAAATAAACTCCGTAATGCGGGCTCCAGTCGTAGTGGTCAGTAGAATTGCTTCCACCCATTTGGTAAAGTACTCTATGGTCGTTAAAATAAATGTGTGACGACCAGACGACGCAGGGGAGATCTTTCCAATCAGATCAAAACCCCACTATGAAAAAGGCCAAACCGATTGAATCGACTACAAGGCCTGAGAAGGTACGTGTGTCAAATTAGCATGGTGCTGACACTTCATGCACTTCTTCACATATGCGCAACAATCTCGCTCTAAATATGGCCAATAATAACCCATGCGAAGAATGCACTTTGTGATGGCCATACCGCTAAAGTGGCCACCACATGTACCATCGTGAGCTTGGGTGATCGCCCAAGCGGACTCTTGTTGGTCCAAACAACGAAGAAGAATTCCTTCATAATTTTGACGATACAAAATGTCTCCTAACAAGACATGCTTTGCCGCTTTCTGTTTGAATGATCTTTTCACGGCTTGTGTCAATCCAAGTGGGAGATTATCTAGCTTGAGGTAATCCCGAATGGGTGTGTACCAATCTTGCTGATCAAAAACCTCAATAGTATGAACGGCCAATCCCTCTTGAAGTCTATCCCGAACAAAAGTTGAGCAGGAAAGAACTTGTAAAAACAACGTGGTGTTGCTAGTAAGAGGGGTCGGGGAGAACAAGGACCCCCAGTTGGCTTGAATCAAACAATCTTGAATTCGAGAGAACTTATCTGGAGATGGTTCAATCTGGATAATGTGGATTCCTGGCATCAGATCAGAGCTTGCACGCTCCATCGTAGATTGCGATAATTTTGTAACCTTAATGGTTGTCATGTCATCAGAAGAGTCTTGCGGGATGAGTGACCCCAAGGAGGCCATAGTATCCACAAAATTATTTGATGATCGAGGGAGTGCCTCGATGTCATACCATTCAAGTTATGCTAGGAATTTGTCCACAAGGGCTTTATAAGACCACAAAATTGGACATTTACATTGGAATATCCCCTTTACTTGATTGACAATTAATAGCAAATCACTAAAGATGTTCAATCGTTTAATTTTCATGGTGATGGTTGTCTGAAGACCTATGAGCAAGGCTTCATATTCTGCATTGTTGTTGGTGCACGAGAAGTCTAATTTAAATGACAAGGGCATTGGAGCACCTTGTAGAGTGAAGAATACAATTCTTGCACCACCCCATTGCTCACATTTAGAACCATCGAAGAATAGGGTTATGTCAGCCTGTGATTCAGGCTCATCAGAATCTGGTGACTATGAAACATGGAAGACCCCATCATCAGGTAGTTCAAAAGTCAGAGGCTGATCATCTTCAAGAGGAGCCTCAGCTAGTTGATCGACGATGACTTGACCTTTTATAAATTTCTTTCCAATGAACTCTATGTCAAACTCCATCAACAACATGATCCATTTCGTCGTGCGGCTACTATGATAAGTACGACTCATCATGTATCGCAATGGATTCTCCTTAGACACAACATACGTCTTATTACTAAGCATGTAGTGACGTAGCCTTTTGGTAGCAAACACCATTGCCAAGAAGAGTTTTTCGACATATGCATAGTTAAGTTCATAACTGACCAGGGTGCAGCTAAGATAGTATGTAGCCTGTTCTCTGTGAAGTTCATTTTTCTGGGACAACATGGCGCCCAGTGCCACCTCAGTGGCTGAGAAGTATAAATAGAATGGCACTCCTGGTTTGGGTGGTGCCAATACTGGTGGCGAAGCCAAGTACTATTTAATGTCGTCAAAGGCTGATTGGCACTTGTCATCCCAATGAAATGTGACCCCTTTATGCAATAATTTATTCATGGGTCAACATTTGTTAGATAACTGTGCTATGAAGCGCTTGATCGATGCAACCTTTCCCTATAGACTCCTGAGATGCTTGATGGTGGTTGGGGGACGCATTTCAAGGATTACCTTGACTTTGTTTGGATCAACCTCAATTCCTCGTTTGGAGACTATGAAACCCAAGAGCTTTCTAGAGGTGATGCCAAAGATGCACTTCTTAGGGTTTAGTCTGACTCTATGCTCAATGAGGCGATCAAGGACCTTGCTCAAGTCACCAATGTGATTTGGGTGCAAAAGAGATTTGGCCAACAAATCATCCATGTAATCTTCCAAAGTTTTGTGCATGTAATCGTGAAAGATGTACGTCATGGCACGTTGGTAGGTAGCTCCGACATTTTTAAGGCCAAAAGGCATGACCTTATAGCAAAATGTCCCCCAAGGCGTTGTGAATGACATTTTTAGTTGGTCCTCAAGATTGATACGAATCTGATCATATCCTGAGAAACCATCCATAAGGAAAAGCATTTCATGACCTGCTGTAGCGTCTACCAATGCATCGATGCTCAGCAAGGGAAAATCATCCTTAGGACTCGCTTTGTTAAGATCTCAAAAATTAGTGCATATACGAATCCTCCCATCGAGCTTCTTGACAAGAACCATGTTAGACAACCATGGCAGATAATCCACAGAGATGACAAACTGGGCATCCAACAACTTTTGTAACTCATATTTTACCATTAAGGCCACTGTTGGATGCATCTTGCGTAGTTTTTGCTTTACTGGCTTGATTGTCGGATCAAGCATTAAATTGTGCGTGACTAGCTGTGGGTCTAGTCCCGACATATCCTTGTATGACCATGCAAAAACCTCCTTCTTTTCCTTAAGAAGGGCAACATAATCGGCTTGCTCTTCAAGGGAAAGACTTACCCCCAGCTTGAGAATCTATGGATTCATTGGATCTGTGCTGATGTCTACATCAGTCATTGCTTCAACTGACATATGGGATCCGTCTTCCAACTGGTGTGGAATTGGGATCAGATGGATATCGTTTGCTGAATTAAGATCATCATTTGGAACGTCAAGTTCCTCTTCAGCATGAAAGACATCCTGAGTCTGTCCTAGAGTGAAATGAAACATCCCATCGCAATGCCAATACTCTGATGGAGATGGTGGTGTGTCAATGTGACCCAAATCGATAGCCTCTATGTCTAGATGTAATAATCATGTTGGATTGGCTGGATCATGGATGGGGGTGGTCAAATCAATGGAGACCATGTTTATGAAATGATTGTAATCTCCATTACCACAAATGTGACAACTTTGACATTCTGGATGTTCTTGGTGCTTTGGATCTGGCTCTGTAGGCACTGGCACAAAGGGATCAGCCCTATGCGTGGACCTGCAAATAGGGTCTGCCCTAGGTACTGATGGTTTGATAGGGTCTCCAAGTGGAAGATGCTCACTGTATTCCTAGAGTGGCGGGTGCAGTAATTGCTATAACTATGCCAGGTTGAAATGCCACCTATGTCTTGGACCAATGTGTAAGTGTTCAAACATGTCATCTATGTCTAAAGGATTTTGTTGTTGTTGAGGTAGCCTATGCTCACTGGGATCATTCAATGGGAACATCATCAAGAAGTCCTCTTGATCATCATTCAGTGGATATTCATGCGAATGATCGTATTTCGACTCATCTTCAGAAGACCCTTCGTGGTCTTGTACCTCTTCCCCTTGTGGGTGAGTCCATGAGGTTTCTCCTTATTCAGCCATAGGGAAAGGGTTGTTGAGGTCAACAAGGTTATTTGTTTGTAATGGGAAATAATCCCCCAATGTATAAGTTGTATTTGGATTGGCATATGGATCTGATGCCAACCCATCCTTGTTGCCTATCCCTAGGCCCTGCATATTTTTGACCAAGATGTCGAGGGGTAAAGGGTGATTAAATCCAACTCCTGACTTGTCATAAGGCATTTGGTATCTTTGTTGACACAAAACACGCATTCCTTGTTCATACCGGCCTAACCCGTATCCATGCCAATTGCATTGGCTAAGATATCGTAATGCAAAGTCTGGGTTAGCCAGATAGTTGACATCTTCTACAAATGGATCTTCATCTTCCTCTTCTTTTTGGGAAGGTTCAACACCATGATCTAGGCCCCCAAAAATAAAATTTGTCTGATTAGGTGGGTAGCCTAAACGAACCATGGAGCTTATGGGGAGTCGAGGTCTTCCCATGTCTTGCATATACTGAAGTGTGGGTGTTGCAACAACATTGTGCACTATATACTCCCCCATGCCTATGTTAGACATCTCAACAATAATCATTGGTGATTGAGGGGAAGCGAATGTGAGTTCTCCTTGAGTCCACTCTATGTGGGGTGAACTAGGCGTCTCAACTTCCATTCTATTAGGCATCTCTTCTGTAGAGATATTGGAGACTAGAGGTGGTTCTGCTTCTAGGGGCTTCTTTCCTTTGTCTGTTGGTGTGGCCACCGTAGGTGGCGTCATTGTAGGAGGACTGGATGAAGAAGATGATCCCACTTGAGAATTTGATTGATTTGGTGATGGAAATTCTTGCTTAGTCGAACCCCATTTAGATGGATTTAACTGGAAATCCATGTGCATTGAAGGAAGGGTCGACTACGACATGATTTGCACTGAGTTGCAATACTTAAAAGGTTCCAAATCTACGGGGACCACGTGCACTTGTCCTTCAAATGTATACTTCAAACATTGATGAGCAATTGAAGGGACACACTTCATATCCCGGATCCAAGGCCGCCCAAGCAAGATATTGTAAGCCATCTCACATTCTAAAATGTGGCACAACGTATGAATGGTCTTTTGTCCCACTTGGATGGGCAGGACAATTGTGCCAACTATCGAGCATATCGCATCATTAAATGCTCAAAGGGTATAAGTGGAACGTGCAATGTGAGAGGCTGGTAGTTTCAAATGTTTTAGTGCAGTGGTTGTAATAAGGTTACTGGACAAACCAGTGTTTATCAACACCCGTTTGTATGGAGTCCCGTTGACCCATGCAATAACGTGTAGGGGTGGATCTGCTACATCTCTAGTCATAGTTTTTAGCTCATCTTCCCTGAAGGTAATGACTGGTTCAGTACACTGTTTGATATGCCCCACAAAATTGTTGAACGAATCCACTTCGTGGGGTTGTAATTCAATTGCCTTTAATATCTCCATAAGAGCTTCCCGATGGGGCACCGATTGTTGAATAAGCTCATAAATGGAGAGCCTAGCCGATGTGGTCCGTAGACTTTGAGTAAGTCTAGTTCGAATCGTAGCCACTGGTCTATGCGGGGGCAACTATGTAGGATTCGATTGATGTTGTGACATGGATGAAGCTTCCCTAGTGGCTGTCGCGGGGACAACTCCTAGGTGTCTCTTGTTTCTTGTCACAATGCTAATCATTCCAACATACCCCTCCATGGGGAAACTCTGTTGCACTTCGTTGACATGCAGAGGTTTTGTTTGTGCATCATGTGTGGGTAAAGGATCTTTGAAAACCCCCATTTGTTGGTTGTTGGGTGCGATGGGGTTATCCACTACCAATGTGTGATTATCAATGAGATCTTGCACTAAACCTTTAAACGTCCAACAGACATTAAGGTCATGCCCTTTCCTTCTGTGGAATCTACAAAAAATATCCTCTCTGTAGCCCTTAGGCTTTGGCTCATTGGGATCAATTATTGGAATATCTAGCAGATTAATCAAGTTTGCCACTGACAAACAGTCAAACAAGGAATCCCTAGACTCAATGTATGGTGTGAATTGTCGCTTAGGGTGACGTTGCTAATTTTGATCCTGCTTCTTGTTATATTTCTCATAATTATTGTGAGGCACCGCCTGATAGTTAGCCTTTGAAGGCTGTGTTGCTTGGGCAGGCATAGGGGCATTAATAGCAACTTGATTGACCACGGTGGGTTTCTGTTGCGTATTCCCTATTTTGGTGCTCTTTTTCCACTCTTTTTTCTTAGGCTTGGCAATTTCACCATCCTGTATCTTGATCTCTTCGATACGTCTAGCTTGTGCTAGAGCTTCTTCTAAAGTGGTGTATTACTACGGCTGCAATAGCACAGAGATCGATCGCAAACAACTCTTTGCAAACATTTGAGTTAAGTCGGACATAGGAGGGAGGTAGGACAACTTTGAAAGCATCGTCCTCCACTGATTCCCATATGCTACCATAGAATCTTCCTCATACTGTTTGAGGCTAGCTAGATCACTGAGTGATGCCTTTTTCTTTGTATTGAAAGCAAAATGTTCTAGGAACGCGTCCACTAGTTGATCCAAGTTGTAGATGCTATGCTTCGGTAGATGGGTAAACCAATCCGAGGCAGATCCTGTGAATGTGGTTATGAATGTTCTCAATAACAATGCATCATTGTCTTGTATACCAAAGCATTGACTCAAAAATCGAGTCACATGTTCTTGAGCATCTTCATCCCCTTTAAAGAGTGCCAATTGAGGCAACTTGAAATGTTCGAGGTATGGAGGTGCTGGCACTGATGGATGTATTGGATGACTACGGAGTTGGCATAATGTAGGCTTTTGGGGCCCACCAGTCTTGAGTTCCATAGTCTCTAAGTGTTCTAATAACACTTTGTATGCATCAGAGGATGTAATCTCCTCCTCCTTAGTTGGTTCCCGCTGTGGGTTGCGGGGAACTTGAGGCCTTTGAATGGATAAATGGGTAGCATCCTTTCTACCTTGATAGGGCGTTTCAGCCCACTCTTCTTCTTGGTAATAATCCTCATAATATTCTTGAGGAGTGTTTGGCCTAGGCCTATAAACATGGACAGGTTCCCGCGGAGGATGCCCATCATGGTTACGAGGAATGGCCTCTCGCTCAGGTATAAGAGGTCTTGGAGGCAGTGCTTGCTGAAGTCATAGAGACCTGTCTCACACTAAGGGGTTGTGCCTCACATACATCTCAGATTGTTGTGCACGAGGAACTAGGGCCTTCTCAGGCACATGGTTGTGAAACAATTCAGCTATCTAACGCTGAATGCGCTCTTGATCAAGGCAACACAAATGTTCTAATTCCTATTGTTCTTACCTAAGCTGCATGATTTGTGCTTGGCGGGCGGCTAGTTGTGTAAAGGAAAAGTTACTTTGTTCTGTTGTCTCTTATTTAATAGGCCTAGATGTCTCTCCTACATATCTGTTTTGATCATGGTGCTCTGAGACCCCTATATGTTGCTTCCCTCTGTCGAGGTTGGCCGCATTAACTTGAAACTCTAGTCTCAATAAGCGATCTAGATATAAAGCAGGTGCAGACGTGCATCATTTCCACACTGGATACTATTCTTGAGGAATGTAATTATCCTCCTCTCTCTCTCTGTGATATGCATAAAAAGTGCGGGCAAAATTTTCTTGCCCTGTCGAAAGAACTTGATGTTCTGGATATGGTCTACTGTGTCCGACATTAATTGGGGGTAAATTAGGAACCACAAAATCATATGGTTCTTCCTTTTGGACCCTTTGTTGTTCCATAGTAGTACACAATGCTTCATCACTAGGCCACCCATATTGAACTTCCAAAGGAGGCCTCATGCTTAGACCAGGTGGTACATATAGGTTATTTTCTTGAAAATATTCTTGTTGCTCATGAGTTCCCCTTAGGGATGGGGTTCTAAATTCTTGTCTATTGAAGGCCTGACTTGGAGATCCCATCAAGGAGAGGCCTCTAGAACCATGTTCTATAACTGTATGGGTTGGAGTGCCTCTCAAGGAGGGGCCTCTAGAGCCATGTTCTGCATGGTGTGAACTAACTGGTGTACCTCACCGTCGAGGCGGGATGGCCAAGTCTTCAAGGCTATATCGAAGACGATTTGTCTCTCTTGGTGAATTTTTTGTAGCTTCGGCCCGTGATTGGGCTTGGCTACGAGTATTCACCATGGTAATGCTAACCTAAAAATGCAAAAATTCTTTTTATGATTTTTTTGTCTAAACAAAAAATAGCATACACACACAAGCAATGATTATCTCTTTTAAAGATTAATAGTGTGCCCTAAATCTGGTTTAGTGTGTTTTTGTTGTTTGTTTTGTTTTTGAAAATTTTTGTGGAACATTTAAATGCAGTTATGAAGGCTCTTATGACTCCCAATATGGTTGCCCCTTCAATATACCATTGCCGCACTGATATACCAACCTCTCTATATACCCGCCCTTATGTGAGGGAGACTATAGGTACGTGAGAGCAGACGATACGTGGAACATAGGCAATACAGAAGGGGAATCGCTTTGTTTATGACACCTACCATAGAAGACTTATCCTCGCATTCTGGGAATCACCCCAAGCTACACTTGGTCAGCTTTCATCAGGATTTACGTCTAGCAACAGTCACGATTGAGGTAATGGATGCAATATCTCAAGCCAAAGTGATAATGGAATCCACCTTTGGTCTTGTTCAAGGGTTGGGGTTTTACGACCAACGTCTTGGTTTAAAATACCATGTGATGTGTGGGGTTCATTTTAATTTTGCAAAATTGAAACAGGCAAATGAAAAGAAATCTTTCCCTAAGCCATACAAAATCGAAAACCAGAAAACAAAAAAATAGAAATTTGACAGAAGCTGTAAAAACCCCTACCTCTTCTCTGCCTAATCGGATGTTTCTGATTTGCTCTGAAAAATGCACAGATCTATACTCGTCCCTGGGTGAGGCGAATATCATAACCATAATTGTCACAGGGTGAAACGAATAGTTTATTCGTCCCGAGGTGAAATGAATACCAATTCTGTAATCGTCACTTGCAGAGACGAATAACAGTCTGATGTTGAAAAATAGGTACCTATAAAAAAACAAGCAATTTTAGATCAGTAAATTAACCTAAAAAAAAATAGAGGACACATGTCCCACCGTGATCGCCATTGAAAGCACGAGATTCCAAAAACAAAAGGATAAACTAAAATTGCAATGTAAATGAAACTAAAATAACGCTTAAACCCTATGTTATTGAAAATTTCATAAAAAGAAAGAACATGAACACAATATATTAAAGCAATATAAAAATCGGCCCTTTTATTGATATGCTTTTCAAATTCGTGTTACAATGCATCTCCTTCCTTTTTAGGGGATAGGAGCGTTAAATATTGCTCTTTACAACTTGTTCCAGAATTCCTTCTTCCGTGTGCCCACATGTAAGATGGGCGAACCAAAACGTCATCGTCGCTTGTGTTGTTAAAGGTAGATTCCTCGCTGCTCCTCCAATGCTGCAAGTTTGCATTCAAAGAAACAAACAAAAAATCAGTAGCACCTGTGTATGAAAAATAAAAGATAAATCTAACTATGGCTAAAATGAATCTAAATGAAATGAAAACTTGACAAAAGTATAAACATGAAACTAACTAAATACTATAAAATAAATAAAGCGGGGGGTGCCCGAAGGCAAACCACCCGCGGGTGAAACTTTGCTTTGACACCAATCCGCTTAGGATGGGTCCGAAACCTGATGTGATGTGTTGTCGAAAAATTGGTAGAATATCGTGGTGAGAAAATCGGTGTTGGTTCTTGATTCGTGCCTTCAAAAGTCACCCAATAACCTCTCTTTCGATTAAGATATTATGGATTTTGAAAACACAAATCACAAGTAAGTGAATTAGCAGCACTTCGTCGCTCAAAATGCTCCTTCTCTGTATATCTTTTGGGTGAGGAAACTCACCATTTTATAGACCCAAGGGGTCTCTTTGAATTAACATGCAAAAGTGTTTCTTTGCATGAATGCTTTTTACGTGAAGAGAAGACTTCTTCTTGATCAAGGGCTTCTTAACTGCCTCTGTGCATGTCTTTGTGTGTTTTAGAAAAGCTCACTTGCACTCCCATGCAATGAAGGAATAGCTAAGTGGCAAATCTGAGTTGTCTTAAAAAGCTCGCTCTCATTCCCATGCAGTGAAGGGAAAGTCAATTGGTAGATATGAGTTGTCAAAAGAACTCACTCACACTCCTATGTCATGCAGGAAAAGCTAAGTGGCAGTTCTGAGTTGTTATATGCCGAGATTTGACTTTTTGCCGATCAAACCTGACATTCGTCCCACCCCGAAGCGAGCGCTGGTAATCGTCTCTTAGTGAGACGAGTATCATTCTGCACTCGTCCCTGGGTAGGATGAGTACAAATCTGCACTCGTCCTTAGGTGGGACAAATAAGAAGCTGAGTATCTAAAAAGATGCCAAATTGATTTTTGACTTGCAAAAATGTTGTGCGAGTGGTTAGAACCACTGTTTAACCTCTAAAGGCTGCCCTGGGGACTATGTGTATTAGTGTGATCAGTGCTTGTTGTCACATAATCGGATTGGTGTTGTTTTGGTGTCTACAAAATTATGTCATCACACTTATTCATGACATAAAATCCAACCATGGTGCTAACCTCATATTTTCTATTATAGTGTTACACTTGTTCATGATTCCAACTCCACATATGGAACCAACACAATCCATGGTTTCATATATGTGTGTTGTTCTAACTCAACCTATAGTGGGTGTCACATTTGATCATGGTGTTAAATCCATGTATACAACCAACATCATATTTATAATTATGACACTCCACCTAGGTATAGCACTAACTCTACATATGTATACAACTCCATCTATGGTATTTTTTTAATCTTTTTCATTATGGAATCACTTATTCACTACATCAAAACATGCTACTAGTGTCAATACAATCTTACATTGGCAATATAACTAGTTTCCAACATAAACATCACATACAAATATAGTACTAGCCTGACCAAATATTCATACCAACTATATGTATGGTGAAAATGTTGGATGTAACGCTATCAAAGGCATTATATATTTTTCCAACATAAATATATAGAACTAACTCGTAGCACCAACCCTATGCATGGATTCAACATTATGCATGATGCCAACCCATCTATAATGGAAAATTAATGCTTATAATCTTGCATTCATTATGCTAATGATATTTTTGGGAATAAAAATGTATAGTGCTATTCTAATTAATGACATGCATTTGCATCTTTGACGGTAATGTTTGTTTTTTAAACTTCATACCTTGACATATTGCATAAAATTCATCACTAATTATTAATGTTAGTGCTAGCTTCTAGCATGGCATGAAATTTCTATATATATTATGTCCTCGTGCATAAATTAATGTTTTAGATGTAGTGAAAGGTAATACATAGAATAGGTTACAATAGTTATGACCAAGAATACAACTAAATTTATATGATAGATTTATGACCAACACTACTACAAGTCTAGAAATAAATCTAGCTTTCATTCCTTGAAATTACTTCTCAGGTACCTAGATTATCCATAGGGGTATCATATTCTATATCTTCTATACATATTTAGTGTACTACTCTCATGTAGCATAATAACTATTATTTCCATGAAAATGTGTTTATAATCACTTCTACATATAGATACTTTATCATGTTTTTTTGCTATTAATAAACTTTGTTTTAGCACATCATAAGTAGTTCAATTTACACAAATCCTAACACTCCTACTTTTTTTCTTCATTTGAATGTATGCATACTACCATGCTTTTATTCTACTTGATTTATTTTGTACATTTAATCATATTTATATCATACATTATACATTATAGCTTAGTATCCCATCTATTTTTCCATTAAAACATATCCTAACACTACTATGTATTATAACTATGAGTTCCATCCATATGCAACATAGTCTAAATAACCTCTTAGTTTCTATAAGTCAATGTTAGCAATTATGTGTCATAATAAGAAATCATTCCTAGCACCTAGTCTCTATGCACAATACATAGTCTTCTATGATCATTCATACCCTTCTTATAGCACAACAAAGTATCCCTTTTTATATATAGTAGTGCAATAATTGATGCATTATTTTGCAGCACCATTATATGCCTTAACCTTATCTAACATGGTAACATATTGGGTCACCCAATCAACTTGGATCAATACCTAGATAAGACTCTAATAAAAATAGGTCTTATAATAGTTCAATATAGAGGTCCTACAAATGAAATATAACAGGAATGATGTTCTATAGGATGAATATAAAGGATGATAAGTACTAAAATATTGCATTTGAATTCATAAGGAACCTATTAGATTAAGAAGTGAAGCAAGGAAGCCCTGACTAGAAAATAATTTTACAAAACATTACTTCAACACCTTATCCTTGGATACCTTTTATAATAAGTTGGTAAATTATGATCTTACTAATATAAAGTAGTACAAATTGAAAAGCAAAAAATGGTAAAATTATAAGACAAGGAATGGATCCTATAAATTGATCATGCCTAGAACTAGGTGAATTATGAAACAAATGATATGAAGATGGTAGAATTTGAAGGTATGTATGATTGAGAATTTATGTAGAGTTTGAAGGACTTTTATCCAGATGGTCCTAACCATCTAGTGAGGAATATTATAAAGATAAATGAATAGTGCAGTATTGTTAGAGAATATTACATTAGTTAATACATGCTTATGTACCACCTTGGTACAATATTAGATTAGTTGCATTAGATTAGAGTGTGAGTTTATATTTCATTCAATGTAATAATATATTGGAAATGTACAACTATCATGTAATTGAGTGTGCAAGTGTTGTGAGTGTAGATGTGCACAAGTTTCCATTATGTAAGAGTGCACATGTGTCCTTAGAATATTAAAGTGAATATTTTTAAAGAAGAGTGACGGTCAAGAGTACTTCATATGAAGAGTCACATACTATTATATATTTATGACAAAGCATTGTAATTAGTATTAAAAATGTATTGCACATAGCATGCATTAATAGACCTTTATTCTATAATATTTTTAATATTTTTATGAGCATTTACAAGTGATTTTTTTGTGAGTATTTTTTAGTTACTTCTGAGTTCATATTATTTTTTGAGTTATCTCTATTAAGTCCATTTTACTAAAACTTCATTATATATGAGTATGTGGTTATTTATATTGAGTATTGAGATACAAAATCTATTATTGGTATCAGAGCCACACCTAGTTTTCTTGCATAGGTTTTTGAAAGTTTTAAATAGTCTAAGGACATTTCCACTGGCTAAGGAGAGACTAGTGAAGTTGAGGATATTACTACTAGATAAAAAATCTAGTGAAGACAAGTATTTCCACTAGCTAAATAAATACTAGTGAAGCTAAGGACATTACCACTATGTTGAAGAAAAACCAATGAAGATAAATATTTCCACTAGCTAAGAGAAAGACTAGTTTAGCCAAGAATTAATACAACTAGATTGAAGGACAACCAATAAATATTTAAAGAGATAATTTTTAGGGAATCAATTCAAGAAGAAAGTTTGGTCATTGTTATTTTGATTTAGATT
The DNA here is from genome assembly GCA_028583015.1 of Wollemia nobilis. Classification (NCBI taxonomy): domain Eukaryota; kingdom Viridiplantae; phylum Streptophyta; class Pinopsida; order Araucariales; family Araucariaceae; genus Wollemia; species Wollemia nobilis. Next base: position 1,385,191 of record JAQPPZ010002621.1, read on the forward strand.
ATTGAAACGTTTTATAGAAGTTTTATATTAATGCTAGATATAGTTCTTGATAAGTATTTATTGAGTTTACCTATTACAAGAATAAATTTTAAATATAAGGTAATCTACAACATAGTTTTAGGTATTGAAAATAGACCTTTATTGGCAAGAGTAAGGACACCCAAGAAAGAGGTCCTATTAAAATTTTTGACAAAGAAAGCAAACTTGAAGGTAGAAAAATACTTAAAGAAAATTCAAGATAGTAGAAGGTATTGAAGATAGCCCTAGGTAAAGGACAATGCATAGCACATAAAAGGAAGCATTTTGGTAGTCCACATTGGACAACAAAGTTAAATGATTTATAATAGTGAAAAAAGGAAGAAAATGTTTGAAGTGAATGTCACATGGGCAATATTAAAAGTATTTGGATGTCACAAGGACATCATTGAAGAGAAATATAGCATTTGAAGGCCACAAGGGTAATATTGAAATCAAGTGAAGCATTACAATAACATCAAAGGAAAAATAATTAAAGCTAGAGAAGGAAACATATTCAGTCAAGAAAAAGACTAAAATCTTGAATAAAAACAATAAAGACAAAGAAAGAGATAGAAAATAGTTCCAAGAGAAAGAAAGGAGTTTCAATAAATATCTCATGAATTTGAGGTAATTTTCATCATTCGATGAGAATTCCATAGATAATATAGAAGTAACGCTCATAATTAAACTGGTCATAGGGGGGAGTAATTAAAGCTCAAAGGAACTATAAGAAATAAAGAAGTATAGAATCATATACAAGGCAGAGAAAGTTACATATTAAAGGTGATTAAGTGCATTTTTAAGAAGTTGTATGTTAGCTTTTGATGGGAGATAGTATGACCACAAGATGTAAAATAACTAAATTGAGATGAATGTAAACTAATGGCACAATAATATGCAAGAAAGTAATAATATGAATAACTGCAAATAACTCTGAAAATAGTACAATGTTATATAATGGAGGACATGAACCAATTTTATAGATCCTTATGTAGTAGTCTACCTTATGACTCCCTAGTGATTAAGTTTATGATCAAACTACTAGCTATGAATTTTGATATGTAGTATTCTTTTTGCTTCCTTAATACTTGTAGAATACTATATCTTTCTCAAATAAATTGAGTATATGAACCAATTTGATAAACCTATCCAAGGCTTAGGTTTTGTAGAATCCTTATGTCTCCCTAGTGATTTAAAAAATATATAAACTTAATAAAGTGCTTAGTAAATAATAGATCACCTTTTGAGTTGATTTTGTAATGTTTTGTAAATAATCAAATTTTTATTTCACCTTATCTCTCCTAATGAACTATGCACTTAAATTTGAAGTTCTCTAAAGTTGGATTTCTTATGTCTCTTTAGTATGAGTATGAGACAATTTTAAGTATATAATTCCAACTTATATAAGTAAATTATAATTTTTTTTTATAGCCCTTGATAATAATTGTTTAATGTTTCTAAATTCTAGTAATATATTTTTGGTGTAGTAAACCTTATAACTCTTATTGGTCCAAGAATCTATCTAAAATAAATATTTGTATGCCCACAAACCTTGACCAAAATTGAATGACCAAGGAGCTATAAAAATTATAGCGGTCAATCTTCATACTAGGCTGGTTGCTTGAAGTCCTAGCTAACTATTCTTAAATGTGGGGAGAAAATGGTATTTAAATAAGCAAAGAGATCTAAATCCATAACTTATAGCGGTGCCGAATAAGTAACATAAAGACATGTGTAAAATAAAGAACCATTCGATTAAACAACCAACTACCTAAAAAACTAATCAATTTTACTATCAATTACAAAACATTAAATTTTAATATAATGTAGTTTATCAAACCACAAATTCCAAAACAAGTGAATAAACCCAACATAAATTTAGAACTCATAGTAAATACCATGAAAATTCAACAAGCTAAAATTAGAAAGAAGTGGTCATCCATACATACATGCTCTACAAATGAATTGAACCAAAGGCCAAACAATAGTCACTTTGTATTAAGATGCAAGTTGTATATTTTTACATATGAATTATAAACACCTAAGAGCCAAACAATTTTCATTATACATACTTCTATATATAGGATTTCTACAATCTTATCATCATCATAATATATCATCATCTTAGAAATAGATTATTGTCATGTTAGAGGGAGTGATAGTTGATTGGACTATTTAAAAGTATGGCTACTTTAACTGCCTAATTGTAACTTGCTAACCTAGCCAAAATGTGTTTCATGCTTAGTAGTTCTAATCATGTTGCTTGTGTATGGTTTGTTACTTTTTACTTATTAATTTTAGTTGAGCTACCCTATAGCCTACGTGATGGCCATGAGCATAACCATATTATTGAGATTCTTCTTACATGTGATCCTATATGATAGGTATCCTAATATGATGACAATCCTTGTGCAGGTGATATAGCGCTAGATTTGATTGAGCTGGATACCAAACCTACACACTATGAAATCATGATGTTAGGTATCTAGATACCTAGTGTATCTCGATAAGGTGCAAAGCCTATTATAGTATCAATACTTACTTTCCTTATGATTTAAAAATCTCTAGAATCGAGTTTAAATTTGGTATTCCTCTAGGTGTTAATCGAATAAAAATATTTTGGGCTTCAAAAATTGAACTTTGAATAGCAGGTCAAATATTTGGCATCCTCTCAAGCTTTGATCAGGTACAAATCATCTAAAAACCTCCAAACTTGTATTATTTTTCTATAATTTGCTCTTATTATTTTTTATTATTTGGACAGAGAGTATGAAACTTGGTGGGTCTCAATCGGGTGCAAATATTTTGATGCAATTAGGCTTTCTCCCAAAGTAGTTCAGGAATTTGGTACCTCATCGGGATCCAGTCGAGTACAAATCCTCCAAAACTTCCCATAATTAAGCCATTTTTCTTTTCTTTTTTATGTATGTGCTAGAATTTTTTGACCTCCCTAGGCTTCGGTTGGATGCAAATCCTCTTATGCCCTCTTGATTTAGTTGTTTTTCCTCCTTTCTCCCCTTGGTTATTTTTTGGCTTCTCAATGGAGAATTAGGACTGTGGTAATCCCTGGTTGTTTGCATCCATCCTAGTATAGATATTTTGACGTTGTTCACACTTGACCATTTTTTTGCTGAGGGTATGTCATTTTTATCCATAGTGTCTAGGCAGTTTTTTCCATTTTGCACCTTCTCATTAAAGTGCTTATGGGTGATGATTTGCAGATACCCACAACTCTCTAATTTGAAATATTAGAAAACAATAATATTTGAAATAATATATTTTAACTTTCTAATAAGAAAATATTATACCTTCTATGGTTTTTAATTACAAATATTAAACTATTAAGAATATAAATATCCTTTACTTTTGCTTTCAAATGTATGGTTGATTTTGTTATTATTTCCAAGGTAAATAATAGAATCGATTCAACCTTATATTATACTCCTTATACCTCCTTAATGAAATAAAATTTATTAAGGTAAAACCCTTACCTTTATAATTCTTCAACTCCTAAATAGTGAACATTGGACAATATATTGTTGTGCATTGCTCTCCTTAAATGGTAGACATATGACACTAGTAGCTATAATTTAATGCTACTTTGACCCTTGACCTTGATATTTAATGTTATCCATTGCTTATTTCACTACATATGGACACTCCCTTTTTCTCTCTACAGATGTATTATTCTCCTCTTAGATTTTAGGCACTTTAAATAGTGTGAACGCCTCTTAATGTTGAACAAGTATCGTTCAGGAGTACATTAGGTTTCTTCAATTCTTAGTCCTACTTGTAATATGTTTATGCTCTCAAAACTTGATGTATTCATTTTTTGTATGGGAGATAGATGTTAGAGTTTCTTTGAGCATTGGTTTAATGAGTTTTCAATGGTCGTGGCTAGCTAAAATGATTATTACACCTTTCACTCTTTTGAAATATACCTTTAATACTTCCAAGATGAGCATTATGTTCCAAATGCTCTCTTTCCCTATGCAGATATTATGTAACACTCTCTTTTATTCTGCCAAGTGATACTTTCATGTGATGATGGCTTCAATGTCTCCTTTCCTTCAATATTTCTTCTCCAGCAGGTGTAAGTTGTGCAATCTTAGCTTCAATACTTTTCTACTTCTTGCCAATGATTGTAAGCTTGTGCATTTTCCAATGAAAAATAAATGTATTCTCCTCAAGGTTAGCTCCAACTATAGTATATCTAGGAGACTTCAACACTACTAATTTGTTAGATGATATGGATTTAATTGATGGTTACTTTGATCACTTCTTTCCTAACTGGTGATTCATCTCCAATTGATGATAGATTTTGATAGATTTTGCTAGTAGTTTAAACAAGTGATAGGTTGGATAATGTATCCCTTATCCACCTCTTGTATTATATCCTTTGTTATACTTAGAGTTGTCTACCTTACAATGAGTTATATTCCTCCTTTATTTATTGTAGGCTCTTATTATATAGACATTAATCTAGCACTTCTCTACACCTTTGGAAACCAATTTATGAGTCATTTTGATGGCTCAATTTCACTACCTTGATATTTACCCCTATTGATGTCGATGCTATGACTACTTTATGGTTGATGTAATTTTGGCTGATGTAATACCTTTGAATGCTATTTAACACTATCCTTTTAATGTTGTTTAAAGGACAAGAATGGTGCTCCTTTATCACTATAAATATCATTTTAATAATTAATATAATGTACCTTAAATTGCACCAAGTTTTATACTGAAAGTCTCTTTTTCAAGACTCTCTAACTTCTCTAGTAAGGTAACTCCTTGAGACCATATGTTGCCTTCCTTACTAGACAACACTAACCTCTAATTTTTGCACTTAAATAACTTAGTAAGAATGAATCCAAGTATTCAACTAATGTGCTTATTCAAGAGGTTTAACTTTGCACTTTTAGTTACTTTAACTAAAGTATAGTGCAATAATAATGAAATCTCAAGATAACTCAAATCATGCACTAATTTTCACTATAACTTAAAATACATAGTGAACCTTGAATCTCTATAACTTGATGTATTCAGTGCATCTTAAAAAACCTTTTAAGAAAAACTAGTATAGTGTAATATGTATTTCACCTTATTACTCTTTCAAATGAACCTTAAATCATACACTAGTAATTGTTCCTAAATGCATTGTGATGTTTTTAACTTAATATATTCTTGTTAGCTATAAATGAACGATAGGAATATGATCTAACTCCTATTTTAATGTATAGGTATAAACCTTAAAATAACTTCCTTCTACACTTCCTTTTGAAGACTTTAAAATGAATCCACTCCTTTCAAATTTCAATTAATATGGTGCTTAATGAATCTCTAAATAAACCATAGTTTAAAGTTTAACTAATGAAAATTTTGCACCCAAGTTGCTTACCTTTAATAACTCTTGAGGATGGTGGATGTCTTGGTGATTTTATTCACCAAATTACTACCCTTGACTTGATTATCTTACAACTATTATTGGTTGTCTGCATAACTCCTTAACTCACAAATTTTTAGCTTAGTAAATCCTATATATTACTGCTTGAAACTATAGTATGGTGGTTTTAATTCTCCTTCACAATGCTTTCTTTATATCATAAGTTTTGCAACTAGTAATGTTATCTTGATTGATATTCTCACGTAGTCAATTTTTGAATTGAATTTGTAACAACCCCAATTACAAGACCAATCAAACTTTGTCATTGTTGCTAATTCATAAGTGAATTGAAGGTATATTTATGATTTTCTCTTATAGTTTAGTTTCCAAGTACGTTCAAGGATGCACTTCACAGGAGTCCAACATGGTCAATGTCTATCGTATGGATTAGAGTGGCCAACCCCTATTATGACCTGTAGGTAAGGTTTCTTTACTTTGAAATTGGGAATTCTCCTATCTCAAATAGGAATGCCCTCTTTCCCTACTAGTTCAAATAAAACATTAAACTAGCTTCTATGTTAGGTCTATTTCAATATGTACACTAGGCATATACCTTGAGGATTAGTAAATTCTTCCTTAAGGATAGAACAATAATCATTGCAATATTTATCCTTACCATATCAACCATAGGAAGGTAAGGGGATCATCACACAAACCCACATAGACATGTGAATGTCTACCATTTTACCCTTGGTTTAACCGACTATAATCTCCATGAATTAGATAACTTTCAATGTTTCCTTCTATAATCACTCTTTTAATTAATCTCAAAGTGACATGCATGAATTCTTACATTCCTTATAATTTTTAAGGATACACTGTATCAAATAGACACATTTATTAACTCTATTTTTAAATATTCAAACCTTGTCATGGGATAACTTCATATCATAATAAAGCTCTACTTTTATTCTATGATTATTTGGAGTCAAGTATTACATTATATACACATCCTCTCAAGGAGTGATAGAATCAATTACAATTGATCTCAATAAATATATTTGTGTTAACTATGGGATCTTCCATTAAATAGGGCATTGTTACAACATGTGTACATAATCAATAGGATTTGATTAGCTCCAACTTTCACTTGGTTCCATTTGAGCCAGAAGTACTAGATTGTAGATGTTTTTAGGATCAGGACAACCCATACATATGTATGAGATGCCTTCTAGACAATCAATAGCATGTAATAATTATTTATGGAATGCAACTAAACATAATACATTCTCCACAACTTAATTATCTAAAGCATTACACCATTAAAAGAAAGGAAATCCCATGCTTTCCTAATATTGAAAACCACATTTTCATCTCATATATTTCTTCACAAAGATATGCCTTTGAAACCAGTATTATTACAATCAACTATTGCTAGTCTAAAAGAATATCATAAATTCATTCATAAATGAGATACCTTTCATGCATATGGTAATAGAACATATCATACTTCCACAAGTATCTCGTATCTCTTCAAACAAAATAGCATTTAAAAAAATCATATTTCTTCGCATAGAAATAACATTTACACAAATCATATTTCTTCACACATAAATAGCATTTAAAAAAAAACATATTTCTTCACATAGAAATAGCATTTAAATAAATCATATTTCTTCACATAGAAATAGCATTTAAACAAATCATATTTCTTCACACAAAAATAACATTTAAACAAATCATATTTCTTCACATAGAAATAGCATTTAAACAAATCATACTTTCACAAGTATCACATATTTCTTCCAAAATAGAAATAAAACTTGAACCGATGGATTTTATTTGTAGATCTACAAATCCTTCCAAGGCTTAATAACAACCCAATACAAGGTTATAAATTGGATTTGTTCTACGATCCATTATTATGGTTACACTATAGCTCCTTTCAATGAATGTGTTTACTAATTTGCATTGTAATCTATAGTCTTCCCTCAAATTAGGCTATCAAGTTGTCTCACGATCTATCACCCAGATTGTACTATAGTTACCCCAAGGTTTTACCTCTAAGATCGCTCCAGTTTAGCTATGATTGGTCACATAATCTACTCACAATATTACACTATAGGTTACAAACTTGGCCCTTAATTTATCATAAGAGGTACACTATAGATACATAATATTAGTAAAAGAGATTTATAACCCAATATCTTATCGAGGATATACTATAGATGGCAATAAAATAATTCCATAGTCCACCAACTAAGACTATTATTTTTTTATTACAAATATTACCAAAACTAAACTCAAATTATTTAAGTTAAGTTATTTGGATTCATGTCAATTTATTCCCAATTTCTTGTTTCATAATCAATTCACAATATTAACCCACAATTTGCTTTATAATCTACTAAAATCCTAACATGGGGTTTTGGACTATTATTTATCCCATAGTTAATTTGGTTTATGGGTTACATTTGGGATCTTCTTCAAAACCCTCTTAAGTCAATAATTATCCCATACTCTAAAATTTATTGGTAGAGGAAAATGTATTTACTCCCTTATGAGCGTATTTTACAAGCATTACCTCATGCTTTATGATAGAATGGTTAAATAGATAAAAGGATTTTTGCTTGCACATTCAAATAGTTATCTAAAAAAATGGTGGTTTGGTTCCCAATCAAAGGTCTTAGATCAGCTAGCATGGACATGAGATCTCAAGGGCACAATCAAACCATAACAACATGTTTACCAATCATAATATTAACACAAACTACCACAATGTATTCAAAATTTTGTACAATTCGTAATCATTGATTAGCACCCTAGCCTCTATGGTTAAATGGCTAGCATGATCTTATATTAATCCCACTGACTATAATTGTTATTTACCCTAAGATTTGTTCCTGTTACAACCCTAACATGCTTTCATGGTGTATATGGGTGGGACTATACCTACATTTTGAAATTGGTTATTGACATTTTTTGATAGAACAACATGCACGTAATAGGACACTGCTTGGTATCCCCAAACATTTGAATTAGCATGACAAATTTATAGGATGGATTACTTGACAATATATCATGGAAAAACTAATTTGATCAATGACTAATCTCTATCGTGTATACCTCCTCCCGACACGACCATTCTTCTATGATGTATTAGGCACGGATGGCTACAAAGGTAAAACATAGTACCTCGACTACCATGGAAAGGATTTTCTAATCACCTAGGAGGTTGGGTAGCACCCAAATTTTTGTATCGATCTACCTGAGTTCCATTTAGCACTTTAATTTTCTAAAGGTTACCCATTTCATCCTAATATTGGTTTGGACATATCTGCCAACCTTAGTGATAGCCAATGGCATAAGACTCAATGAGGATACAATTGTTAATTACATCTCCACATAGATAGTGGTTTGAGAAACTTGGGGAATAAGATCACCTCAATGCACTACAATGAGTAGCCACTCGATTATGGCCATAAATATTTTACCGACGATGTCTCTTGCTTTCTAATCATTTACTATTTTTAGAGTTCTTGCTTTTCCATGGAAGCTTTGTGCCTAATAAACCTAGGCTCTAATACCAACTATAACAACCCCAATTACAAGACCAGTCAACCTTAGGAATTTATTTTTTTCATATTATTTTTCATTGTTTCTAATTCATGAGTGAATTTAAAGTATCTTTATGTGGTTCTATTATAGTTTTGTTTCCAAGTAATTTCAAGGTTGCACTTCACATGAGTCCAACATGGTCAATGTATGTCCTCTGGATAGGAGTGGCTAACCCTTATTATGACTTGTAGGTAAGGTTTATTTACCTTACAATTGCAAATTCTTCTCCCTCAAATAGGAATTCCCTCTTTCCCTACTAGTTCAAATCAAACATTAAACTAGCTTTAATGATAGGTCTCTTTTAACCCATACATTAGGCGTATACCTTGAGGATTAGTTAATTATTCCTTAAGGATAGAATAACAATAATTGTAATGTGTATCCTTCCCATATCAAACATAGGAAGCTAAGGGGGTTATCACACAAACCCACATAGACATATGAATTTTTGCCATTTTATCCTTGGTTTAACCAACTATAATCTCCACGAATTATATAACGTTCAATGTTTCCTTCTATAATCACTCTTATAATTAAAATCCAAGTGACATGCATGAATTCTTACATTCCTTATAATTTAAAATTAAATAAACACAATTTTTAACTCTCTTTTTAAATATTCAAACCTTGTCATGGGATAACTTCATATCATAATATAACTCTACTTTTCTTCTATGATCATTTGAAGTCAAGTATTACATTGTATACACATCCTCTCAAGGAGTGATAAAATCAATTACAATTGATCTCAATAAATATATTTTTATTAATTATGGGGTCTTCCATTAAATATGCCCTTGTTAAAAAATGTGTACATAATCAATAGGATTTTATTATCTCTAAATTTTGCTTGGCTTCATTCGAGCCACCAGTACTAGATTGTAAATGTTTTCAAGATCAGGAAAACCCATACATGTATAAGAGATGCATTCTAGACAATAAATAACATGTAATAATTATTTATTGAATGCAACTAAAAATAATATATTCTCTACAATGTAATTTTATAAAGCATTCCACATTTCAAAGAAAGTAAATCCCATACTTTCCTAAGACTAAAAACTACATTTTCATCTCATATCTTTCTTCACAAAGATATGCCTTTGAAACTAGTATTATTACAATCAACTATTGCTAGTCTAAAATAATATCATAAATTCATTCATAAATGAGATCCCTTTCATGCATATGGTAATAGGACATATCATACTTCCACAAGTATCTTGCATCTCTTCAAACAAAAGAGCATTTAAACAAATCATATTTCTTCACAAAAAAATAGCATTTACACAAATCATATTTCTTCACACAGAAATAGCATTTAACCAAATAATATTTCTTCACACAGAAATAGCATTTAAACAAATCATATTTCTTCACACAAAAATAGCATTTAAACAAATCATATTTCTTCACACAGAAATAACATTTAAACAAATCATATTTCTTCACACATAAATAGCATTTAAACAAATCATATTTCTTCAAACAAAAATAACATTTAAACAAATCATATTTCTTCACATAGAAATAGCATTTAAACAAATCATACTTTCACAAGTATCACATATTTCTTCAAAATAGAAATAACATTTAAACCAATGGATTTTAATTGTAGATCTACAAATCCTTCCAAGGCTTAATCACAACCCAATACAAGGTTATAAATCGGATTTGTTCTACGATCCATTATTATGGTTACACTATAGCTCCTTTCAATGAATGTGTTTGCTAATTTGCATTGTAATCTATAGTATTCCCTCAAGTTAGGCTATCAAGTTGTCTCACGATCTATCACCTAGATCATACTATAGTTGCCCCAAGGTTAGCTACAACTCTCTTGCAATATTACCTCTAAGATCACTCAAGTTTAGCTATGATTGGTCACATAATCTACTCACAAGATTACACTATAGGTTACAAAATTGACCCTTAATTTATCATAAGAGGTACACTATAGATACATAATATTAGTAAAAGATATTTATCAACCAATATCCTATCGAGGATATACCATAGATTACAATAAAATATTCCATTGTACACCAACTAAGTGTTGGAAATATTGAGTTGTCATTGATGTCAAAGGTGCATGGTATTCAAGGCGGAAATATTCTTCAAGGGTGACAAGTTTATAAGGTTGGACAATATATCAATGTTGTCAAAAATGGACTTGGTGAATAGCAAGCAATGGATAATTATTCAAGGCAAGGTATATTTCAAAACAAGACAATTTGTTTAAGTAAAGGATAATAATATTTAAATATGAAATTTAAATATTACAAGATAAGGAAAAAGGTTTAAAAGTTTCTTGGGACAAAAAAATTTAAATATTACAAGAAAGGGGCATAGGTTTAAAATTTAATATTATAATATAAAAATCATAAGATTTAAAATATTATAATATAAAATGGTTTAAATTTAAAGGTGTCGACGTCCTTGGGTAATAAAGGCAAACATATATATATGGAGAACAAATTCATTTTGAATGATGTTTTTTGAAGTGCAATTCATATACCCCTTTGTGCAAAAATTAAAATAGAGAATAAGAGGAAAAAAACACATTTCGTGGCAACGAGTGAAAAGAGAAAAAATATATCATGCTACTATTTTGGTTTCTTCTGGATGGCTAGCCAAGTTGATCGCTTAGCTAGCACTAAGGCATATGGAGCAGGAGATTATAGGGTCAAAACCATGTAGGTGTTGTTTTGGTTGGTAGATAGATAGAATGTTTTTTTTGAAGAAGATAGAACATAGAAGGACTTATTTAGTTTGTGTTGCATGTGTAATTCTACCCATTGGGGTAGCCCAGATGGTTTCCCAGCCTGTGCTAGGGCACTATATTGGCGGAGATCAGGAGATCGAATCTCCTCTGTGTTTGCTAGGATTACTATGTGAGGTAAGGGCAAATTTTTTTTGTTTAATTAATTTGAGTGGGAGATATAAGGTGTGGCATAATTATTTGAAAATTGTATTTTGAATGTTAGAAAAGGAGATATAAGGTGTATTATGGTTAATTTTATATTTTTATTTTTGCATATTAAAAAAAGGAGATATAAGGTGTATTGTGGTTAATTTTAAATTGTATTTTTGCATGTTTTCTTTTGAATTTACATGGTGGAATTGGTAGCCACCACAAATCTAGGTAGGTTGTCTAGTTTTTTAATACCACCACAATATTTTGCACTATCCACCCCAAAAGATGCCACACAGTTCTTCATGTAGTCCATCCCTGTAATCACCATGCTAGAACATTTTAAACCTTTTACATAATTGAAAGCACCATGAAATGGAAAAGCGTTCAGTATGGCATGGCCTGAGATTTGAACCTTGGACCTATGCCCCCCTTATGGGGTTTGGTTGAACCAATTGGTCTAAACCTCGAACCTTGTATTTTTGCATGTTAGAAAAAGGAGATTTAAGGGTTTAATTATTAATAAAGCTTTATATTGAGAATTTCAAAAGGGATATATAAGGATTTATTTTTAAGCTTTATTGTGTATGTTTTTGATAAATATTTTAAGTGAATGAATTAATATATGTGCAAGAAAGAGAAAATTACTAACCAGATTTTAAAGGGACAAGGAAAATTATTTTTTTCAAGACAGGTTTGGGAAGCTTATGCAAAAAGAATATAAAATTATTATTGAGGTAGATTTAGAGATATGGTGATTTAATTCATTTCTCAAATTGTTTTTGTTTAAGGAAAATATGTTTTTTGTCATATAGTAAGAGGTATAAGGAATTATTGGATGTGCATTGGTTTTTGGGAGTAGATGAGCATGGAATATTTGTGGATTGTTATGTTTGGTTTTGAAAATAGATGAGCATTGTATGTATGCAAGATTTGGGAGTAGATGAGCATATTTGAGCAGGTTATGGAGCAGACTTGAGCAGGTTGTGTGAGCAAATTTGAGAAGATTTTGGATCAGACTTGAGCAGGTTGTGTGAGAAGATTTGAGTAGATTTTGGAGTAGACTTGAGAAAGTTGTGTGAGCAGATTTTAGCATATTTGAGAGTAGATGTGAGTAGTTTTGAGAGAAAAATTAAGCAAATTTTGGGCAAAACTTATGAGCAGATGAGATTGGTGTCTCCTATGGGTTGGTGCCCATGAATTAGTATATAGGATTGGTGTCTCATATGGATTAGTTTCCATGAACTTGAGAGGTATTGGTGTCTCCTATGGATTGTTGTCCACAAACGTGAGAGGGGATTGGTATCTCCTATGGATTGGTGTCCATGAAATTGAGAGGGGATTGGTGTCTCCTATGTATTGGTGTATATGAACATTGTAATAGGGGATCAGTGTCTCCTATGGGTTGGTGCCCATAAAATTTATTTAAGAAATATATAAGTAATATTTTGCTGTGGTTTTATCTCGAAAAGGTGTTTCCATGTAAAAAATATTTCTCTTATATGTGTGATGATTTATTTCATTATTGAATTAATATTATTGGTGATATCATTTGGCTTTAAAAGTGAAAAGTTTTATCTTATATTGTTCACCCCCCTCTCAGTATATGCTTATGTTTTTCAATTGATATTATAACAAGTTCCTTCATGAAATCCTAAATAGCTTGAAGGAAGGTCTTACAAGAAAACACATGGCCATAGAAGAGAAAGAAGATGCTCCTATTGTTAAAGACCAAGAAGAAGAGAAAGATTTAGAAATTGAAGAAGAAGCCATGGTTGACATTGAAGATGAACATGTTTTTGCTATTGAAGAGTTGAAGAAAGTTAGAAAGAAGAAATCAAGATTTAAGGCTCAAGTACAATAGGATGAGAAGACAAAGGTAAAGTTGACACAAGAGCTTATTGACCTGAAATATAAAATCAAAGAGGTAAGGCAAATTGAGGAAGGTATAGCTGAATAGTTAAAGGTAAAATAACTAGAGTGTGAAAGAATAGAACATGAAGTTATCATTATAAGGAAGGGACTTGAAAAATTTAATAATAAGATATATTAGTTTAGGAAAATCTCAAAAAAACTGGATGATATTATTAAAGCATATAGATCTCCATTTATGAAGTCTATAATTGGTTTTGAAGAAGGTAAAGAGAAACAAAAGGGGGATTCAAGCTTAAAAAGAAATATAAGAATAAAATAAAGTAATTGAAGAAGATCCCAAGACCTATGCTGATATGTTGAAAAGTGGAAGCATCAATGAGGAAGAAAACAATGCACAATGAAGGAACAAGGACCATCACAAAGAAAAAAAGATTCATCATGGAACAAATTCAATCATAGAAACAACAATGAAAGAACCACGTGAACATATCCTCCAAGGCAATCAAACAAGTTTCAATATTTCTTCCATGGTTATTTTTTTCATGCAATCAATTTGGTCATAAAGTTGTAGATTGTATTGTCCGTGCTAAGAATTATTATGGTTTCATTAAAAGAAATTTCAATTTATTTGCACCTCTCATGGATGACAATATCATTTGTTATAAATGTGATAATTTTGGTCACAAAGCTAAATGGTGTAGAACAGTATTTCTTGAACTTCCTAAATCAAGCAAGGAGTAAAGTCAAACAATTCAGAAAGAGATGTCCTCAAAAGTTTAGAAAAATAAAAAGGAACAAGAAAAGAAAAAATCCATGTTGCTACAAACGACTCTTCATGTGCAAAATTAAGGAAAATAGTGGTACATTGATAGTGGTTGTTCAAGCCATATAACAACAAATTTCTCTCTCTCAAGGAAATAAATGGAGGAATAGTGAAATTTGGTGATAATGCTTCTACCAAAATTATTGGAAAAGGGACTTTAAGTTTGGATAATGGAATATCAAGGATAGAAAATGTATTATATGTTGAAGGATTGAAGCACAATATACTAAGTGTAAGTCAACTATGTGATCAAGGGCATACACTCACATTTCATCCAAATGGATGTGAGATCAGGAAATCCAAGATAGGAAATCTTATTACAGATGCTAGTATAACTGCAAACAATCTCTACATGTTGAGAGAAATTAAGGGAGAAAAATGTTTTTTATCACAAGAGGATAAGAGCTAGTTATGGCATAGAATAATGGATCACATGAACTTTGACAACATAGTAAAGATAAAAGACAAACAAGCTATCATATATTTACCCAAAATAGCAAAACCCCCAAGCATGATTTATGCACAATGCCAGCATGGTAAGCAAACAATATCAAGTTTCAAATAAAAGGAGTTTTCTTCATCCAAGCATTTGGAGCTAGTTCACACTGATCTATGTGGTCCTACAAGGACAAAGAGTTTACAAGGTAAAAATTATTTCATGTTATTTATTGAAGATTTATCTAGAATGACTTGGATAATATTCTTAAAATAAAACTCAAAAGCATTTGAAAAGTTTAAGGTACTCAAGACACTTGTAAAAAATGAAACAAGAAAAAATATCTAGTGTCAAAGATCAAATAGAGGGGGTGAATTCACTTCAGGTGAATTTGTAGAATTCTATGAACAACATGGAATCAAGAGACAATACTCAAAAATAAGAACTCCACAACATAATGGAGTAGTTGAAAGAAAAAATAGAACTATTTAGGGTATGGCCAGGGCTATGCTAAATGAGTCTAATATTTTTTATGCTTTTTGGAGAGAGGCAATTCATACAACTATTTATATCATCAATAGAGCTCAAATAAGAGTAAATCACCACAAAAACCTGTATGACATTTGGAAGGGAAGACCAGCTACTATGAAGTACTTCAAATTTTTGGAAGTAAATGCTAAATTATATGATAAGAGAAAAAATTGGGTAAGATTAATTCTAGGTGTGATGAGGGTATCTCCCTTAGATACTCCACTAAGAGAAAAGTCTATAGATGCTACAATATAATATCATATACAATTGTGTAAAGTGCAAATATAAGAGTTGATGAAGAAATAAATCCAAGAGGACCAACTCAAGAGATTGTATATCAAGAAGGATAAAGTTGCAAAGAAGAAGAAGGTGAAGAAACTGAAGAAGATGAGACAATCTCAAGAAAGGCATCACCTAAGACACCATCCAGGTATGTGCAAAAGAACCATACAAAAGAACATATTATTGGAAATCTAGATGAAAAACAAATGAGGAAGATAATAAAAATAGGTAAACATGTAAAATTTTCCTTGCTATCTAAAGTTAAGCTCAAGAATTTCAATGAAGCAAGTGAAGATAAATATTGGATTAAGGTAATGGAATAAGAGTTAGACCAAATAGAGAAGAGTGAGACTTGGGAACTTGTCCCACATCCAAAATATAAGAATGTAATTGGCACCAAATGGGTCTATAGAAATAAGTTGAATGAATATGGTAAGGTTGTAATAAATAAAGTAATACTTGTGTGCAAAGGTTGTGCACAAGTTGAGATGAGTGATTTTGAAGATACATTTGCTCCCATTGTATGTCTTGAAGCCATAAGAGTGTTCTTGGCTTTCTAAAGTTTCAAAAACTTCATAGTGTACCAAATGGATGTAAAACCATCATTTATTAATGGTTAATTATAGGAATATTCCTACATTGAGCAACCATATGATTTCAACCTATCAGATAAGCTGGAATATGTATGAAAATTAAAGAAGGCTCTCTACAGAAAAAATTAAGCCCCTAGAGCTTGCTACTCAAGGTTGTATAAATATCTTCAAGAATAGAGTTTCAAAAAATGTGTAGAAGATAACAATATGTACATCAAAAATGAAGGAAATTACTTGTTGATTTTAGTGGTCTATATGGATGATATTTTTTTTGGAGGTAGTAATGACAATGTGTCAGAAATTTGCAAAGTGTATGGTAAATGAATTTGAGATGTCAATGCTTGGTGAGTTCTATTTCTTTCTTGGTTTGCAAATTTCACTATCATATAAACGTATATTTCTCTCTCAGACCAAGTATGTAAAATAAATGTTAAAAAAAATTAGGATGGAGGATTGCAATCCTATGAGTACCCCCATGATTATAGGATGTAAGTTAAGTAAATATGATGAGTCTCCTAAGGTAAATCAAAAATTGTATAGATCCATTATTGGAAGTTTACTATATGTCACAACTACAAGGCCAAATATAATGTAGGTAGTCATATTGGTGGTAAGATTTCAAGTTGCACCAAAAGAAACACATGTACATGTAGTAAAAAGGATATTTAAGTATTTGAAAGGAACTATAGATTTTGGACTATGGTATTCTAGATGCAATAATTTCACTCTCATTGCATATACAGGTGTGGATTGGGAGGGAATATTGATGATAGAAAAAGCACAAGTGGAGGAGCATTTTTTCTTGGACAAATGGGGAGATTGTTGGAAATATTGATTTGTCATTGATGTCAAATGTGCATGGTATTCAAGGAAAATATATTATTCAAGGGTGATAAGTTTATAAGGTTTGACAACATATCAATGGTGTCAAAAATGGACTTGGTGAATAGCAAACAATGGAAAATTATTCAAGGTAAGGTATATTTCAAAGCAAGGTAATTTGTTTAAGTAAAGGATTATAATATTTAAATATTAAATTTAAATATTACAAGAGAAGGACAAAGGTTTAAAAGTTTCTTGGGACAAAAATATTTAAATATTACAAGAAAGGGACATAGGTTTAAAAGTTAATATTATAATATTTAAATCATAAGATTTAAAATATTATAATATAAAGTGGTTTATTTTTTGTGTGTCGACATCCTTGGGTGATAAAGGCAAACATATATATATATATATGTATATATATGTATATATATACATATATATATATATATGTATATATATGTATATATATACATATATATATATATATATGTATATATATGTATATATATACATATATATATATATATATATATATATGTATATATATACATATATATATATATATATATATATATATATATATATATATATATGTATATATATATATATATGTATATATATACATATGTATATATATATATATATATATATATATATATATATATATATATATATATATATATATATATATATATATGTATATATATATATATATATATATATATATATATATATATATATATATATATATATATATATATATATATATATATATATATATATATATATATATATAGAGCACAAATTCATTTTGAATGATGTTTTTTGAAGTGCAATTCATATACCCCTTTGTGTGAAAATTGTAGAGAATAAGAGGAGGAAAAGAACATGTTTTGCGACAGAGAGAAAAAATAGAATAAATATATCATACTACTATTTTGGTCTCATCTAGTTGGCTAGCCCAACCGATCACCTAGTTAGTGCTAATACATCATGGAACAGGAGATTGTAGGATCAACACCGTGCAGGCACTATTTTGGTTGGCAGAGAGATAGAACATTTTGGTTGGAGAAGATAGAACAAAGGACTTATTTAGTTTGTGATGTATGTTTGATTATACCCATTGGGGTAGCCTAGATGGTTGCCTAGAATGTGCTAGGACACTGTGTTGGTAGAGGTCAGAAGATCGAATCTCTTTCACGTTCACTGGGCTTGCTATGTGAGGTAAGGACAAAATTTTTTTGTTTAATTAATTTGAGTGGAAGATATAAGGTGTAGCATGATTATTTGAAAATTATATTTTTGCATGTTAGAAAAGGATATTTAAGGTGTATTGTGGTTAATTTGACAATTGCATTTTTGTATATTAGAAAACGGATATATAAGGTGTATTGTGGTTAATTTTAAAATGTATTTTTCATGTTAGAAAAAGGAGATTTAAGGGTTTAATTGTTAATAAAGCTTTATATTGAGAATTTCAAAAGGGAGATATAAGGAGTCATTTTTAAGCTTTATTGTGTATGTTTTTTATAAATATTTTAAGTGGATGAATTAATATTTGTGCAAGAAAGAGAAAATTACTAACCAGATTTTGAAGGGACAAAAGGAAAATTATTTTTGTCAAGACAGGTTTGGGAAGCTCATGCAAAAAGAATATTATCATTATTGAGGTAGATTTAGAGGTATGGTGATTTAATTTATTTCTCAAAGTGTTTTTGTTTGAGGAAAATATTTGTGTTGTCATATAGTGGGAGGTATAAGGAATTATTGGATGTACATTGGTTTTTGGGAGTAGATGAGCATGGAATATTTGTGGATTGTTATGTTTAGTTTTGGAAATAGATGAGCATTGTATGTATGAAAGACTTAGGATCAGATGAGTATATTTGAGAAGGTTATGGAGCAGACTTGAGCAAGTTGTATGAGCATATTTGAGTAGGTTTTGGAGTAGACTTAAGCAAATTGTGTGAGTATATTTGAGAAGGTTTTGGTGCAGACTTGAGCAGATTGTGTGAGCATATTTGAGTAGGTTTTGGAGAAGACTTGAGCAGGTTGTGTGAGTAGACGTAAGTAGGTTTTGTGACCATATTTGAGAAAAATTAAGAGCAGATGTGAGCATTTTTGAGAGAATATTTAAGCAGATTTTGGGCCAAAATTATCAGTAGAGGAAACAAGTGTCTCTTGTGGGTTGGTTCCCACAAAAAAGTAGAGGGGATTGGTGTATCCTATGGATTAGTGTCCATGAAATTTAGATGGGATTGGTGTCTCCTTTGGATTGGTTTCCACAAACTTAAGAGGGTATTGGTGTCTCCTATGGATTGATGTCCACAAACTTGAAAGGGGATTGGTTTCTCTAGTGGATTGGTGTCCATGAACATTATAATAGAGGATTGGTGCTGATGAGCACCAAAAATGCTCATATTTTGTACATATTTCTTTGATAAATATGCAGTTGTATAATAAGGATTATGTACTTTTATGAATGATTATATAGATATTTGATATAATTATGCGTGTTATCTAATTTGTGTGCTTTTAGTATGTTTTGTGGAATTGTAGTTGATTTAGTTGGATTTGGAATGGTCGAGGTCTTTTTGATGGACCTGGCACTTTATTTCATCGGGGGTCAATGTAGAGAACATAGGCGCCTCCCTGCAGATGGAAGGCACCAACTGAATATGAGCACCTCCCTATAGTCGAAAGGTGCCAACTGAATGCGAGCACCTCCCTGCAGATGGAAGGCGCCAATTGAATACAAGCACCTCCCTACAGTCGGAAGGCACCAACTGAATGTGAGTGCCTCCCTACAGTCAAAAGGTGCAAACTGAATGCAAGCACCTCCCTGTAACCAGAAGGCTCCAACCAAAGACAAGCACCCCCCACAGTTGGAAGGTTCCAACAGAAGGTGAGAGCCTCCCCATAGTCGGAAGGCACTAACAAAAGGCAAGCGCCTCCCTACAACCAAAAGGCACCACAATAAAAAGGTACCTTCCTCATAAGGAAGGCACCATTGATTCTTTACCCGTTGACCAAATTTGAATGACATGGACGATAGTGGATGGTGCAGTTCCAACTCTACGTCATGCAGAGCTAAATTGGAGATCGCACCAATGTATCAAAACATCTTACTGATACCAGGAAAAGCACGAATCGAAACGAACATGCTGCCATCAGAACAGAATGCAAGACATCGATTGCATTCTCCAGACTGTTCTAATTTAGTCTGGGAAAAATTGATTGTTGTAACCACTTCCATAACAAAATTTCTATAGGTGTGTTATATAAACACACGCATATCGTTCTGAGGAATATATAGAAATAATTAATAAAGATCCATTTAGAGTTATAGAAGATAGATTGTAATACATTAATAAATATATTACAGTTCCAGAAGTTCTAAGCACGTGTTCGATCGAGAAGAAGTTGCTGGAGCCTGGGCCCACTCCAAGTCAGTATCTCTTCCCCATTTCATTTTTTTTTGTTTATTTATTTTAATTAGTTTATTGCTTTCATAAGAATGTTCATTAGTTTACTAGTTCTAGTATTTGCAGTAGATTTATTTTTAGGAATGTGTACATGATTTATTTATGTAGATTTAATTTAGTTCTTCTTAAGTAATTTATTGAGGAGTGCAGGAATGATTGACAACCATTTCAAGAACACCCCCCAAATGTAGGATTAGCAGATTCACCTCCAGTGGTATTTTAGTAACCTAATTCTGACTCTTCGCAAGTTTATGAAGCTCCCTAGGTTGATAATTAAATGCACGGGCATGTGACAAAAATAGGAAACCATTCACCTTGTTTGGCCCGCAACATTTTGGCATCGTTGTCAAGGAAGCATCTTAATTAGATTACTTACAATACCCTAAAACCTTCCATCTGACCTTGTATGAGTTCTTCGAGAAGAAGAGGACCTGACGGTCACTTTATAAGAACTAATCCATCAGGACTTGAGTCCGTCAAGCATTTTGGATTTGAGTTAAACTCGCTCGACCTACCAGCAGTCCATTAGAGTGAGGAACCACACTTTGTGCAAAGTTCCACCTCATCCCATCAACAATGGGAAGAATGAATCATCATAAATCCCCTATTTAATAGGACTCCTCTAGAGGAAGCCCTGTTATGGAAGGTTGTGGAAGATCAGACGATCTCGCCAGACAACCTTAGAGCATTGACTCAAAAATTTTTAAACGACCGGAAGGCCATAAACGCTGCATTAGAAACCATATTTCCCAAAAAAATGGTAGATAACGATGAAGTATCATCTAGATTTAGTTTCCCAATAGAGGAGGGAGTAGGAGATACCAAAATGAAAAACATATCCCCTGCTCACCTTCCGTCCTTCAGAGGACACCGAGTCGAGGACCCTGACCTGTTTTTATTCAAGTTTGAAGTTTTATGCAGGTCTGTGGATTACAAATCAAACATGCAGAAGTTGAAACTATTTTCTTCTACATTAGACGATTCAGCTCTACGATGGTTCATCGGTCTGGGAGACAAACACATCACCACATGGGACCAGATGAAGAAACTCTTTCTAGAGCAATATCAAGATTTTGGGAGAGGAAGAGACTCCAAGGAGGAGGTCTTGAGCATGACACAAAAAGAAGATGAGTCTCTCAAGGAGTATTGGGAGAGATTCAACTTTAATCTTCAATGGTCTCCTCACTCAAAGCTATCTGATAAGTCCCTCAAAAGCATCTTCTTGAGGGGACTTACCAATGAGTCATTGGAGGCTCTCAACATGATCTCTGGAGGTGATGTCTATCAACATGCTATGGATGACATCCGACAATTATGCTGGAACTACTCGAGAAGGTGAGGCAAAGTCACCACCAAGACCATGAAGGTGAATTCTTTAGTCACCAAAATATAAATAGGCAACATGCTGGAGGATTTGAAGAGCGAAATGCTCTCATATCTAGCACTGTAGATGGATACGTTGTTGTTAGAAAAGAAGAAACAAGAGAATGACGTAGCATTAGCCTATTTCTACCCAAAATGTAGAGGAAGGCATGCAAAGAATGCATGCCCAGAAAACAAGATCAGAGTATGTGTAATTTGTAGACTAAATCATAAAACTTGATTGTACCCATAACTACCCAGTAACCAGGAAGCGGCTGAGAGCACAGAGGCCTACTTCATAGGCAATAGGAAGATTTGGCCATAGCTGCCCATGGGGAATATACCAACTGGAATACCATCATATGGGGGAGGTCCATACATGCACCAAGGACCCCCTCAACCACCTAATATGGGGTGGTGGGGGCCATCACCTTGGATGAACGTAGCCCCAAAAACATTCCCAAATCAGTAGCCATGGATGCCATATCCATATCCTGGGTAGTAGTGGAGAGGCCACATAATGTAGCGCCTGCTCAAACCCAACAAAATTTACCAGCATTGCCAATAGTGAGACCTGTGCAGCTACCAGCACAACCGACAGTAAACTCGAACAACAGAGTAAACCAGCCAGCATACAATGTAGAAGGTGAGATGTATTATATGTACAATATTCAGCTTAGATCAGGTAGGCAGCTAGGAGTAGAGACACCTCCACTGGTAGAAGAGGAGGAAGAAGTAGTAGAGACACCTCCATTGGTAGAAGAGGAGGAAGAAGTAGAGGAGACACCTCTGGTAGAAGAGGGAAAAGCACTTGAGAGAGCGAAGGCTCCATTTCCTAGCCGACTATAGGAACAAAGAAAAATAACACAATCAAAATTTGACATCTTGTCGAGCTTGAAGAATCTCACGATGACAATCCCATTATTTCAAGCAATTTGAGATGTCCCCATTTACACCAGGGCAATCAGATAAATGTGTCTAAGGAGACTAGGACAAAAATCCACCCAGACTATCAACGTCATGGGTAAACTGGTAGATCTAATGATGGGTGGAACATGTGATCCGAAGTATGCAGATCTAGGCAACCCAATGTTGACCGTAAAAATTGGAGGACATTCCCTGTCCAACACATTGGTTGACCTTGGGGTAGCCATCAACGTGATGCCTCAAGAGACCATGCAGAGGCTGCAGCTCACAAACCTGAAGCCAACCACGACAGCGTTGTAGTTAGCCGATCGATCAACCATGTCGACAGAAGGGATACTGGAAGACGTGATCGTAACATTTAGTGCATGGGAATACCAAACCAACTTTTTAGTGTTGCAAACCAAAACTAGGCTAGGCGATTACCTGCTCATTTTTGGGAGGCCATGGCTGGCAATAGCCGACGCTTACATCAGCTTCCAGGATGGGCTAATGACCATCTCCAATGGGAAAAATGTCAAAAGACTGACCATTTCACCTCCAGCTCAGTCTATCGACTCGGCAAAAGAACCTAGGATAATCGAGCATGGAACTTCGAAGTTGTCCATAATCCAGCCGATGATGACATTGGAGGAGGTGGTAGAAGAGGATGAGGATGGTGCTATCATGGAGTTTCTCCATGGAGAATCATCCACCACCACACCTGGATCGTCATTGACTGGCACCTAAGATTAGCACATTCAAAAAATACACATTGGGCTAGGGAGGATATTAAACTTCAACAGTAGGTTGACGCCCACACAGCTAGCAAAGTTGGAAGGTCTTCTGGTAAAGCACAAACAAGCATTTGCATGGGACTATGTAGATATGCATAGCATCAGTCCAAAAATATGTACCCATCAGATTTATTTAGATGACCAGGCAACTCCTAGCTGGCAGCCACAGAGAAGGATGAACCTAGCAATGAAAGACATTTTCAGAGAAAAACTGCACAAACTTCTGGCTATCGAATTCATATATCCAATTTTTGACAGTGAATGGGTATCACCATTAGTGGTGGTCCCCAAAAAGAATGAGAAATGGTGGATCTATGTGGACTATCAGGCATTGAACAAGGCAACTAAGAAAAACCACTTCCCGCTCCCATTCATCGATCAGGTCTTGGACACACTCTCAGGAAGAAAATACTTCTCCTTTTTGGATGGTTTTAGTGGTTACAATGAGATCTAGATGGGGGAAGAAGATCAAGATAAAAAAACATTCACCTATCCATGGGGAACGTTTGCCTATAGGGTATTGCCTTTTGGACTGTGCAACACACCGACCACCTTTCAAAGAGCGGTGCTTAGCATATTCTCTGATATGATAGGATACAGGGTGGAAGTATATATGGACAACTTCACCACCTATGGAGAAACCTTTAAGGAGGCAATGCCAAATCTGGAAAGAGTGCTCGACAGGAGCAAGGAATATTATATGTCCCTACGTAATGAAAAATGTTTTATGATGATGTAGGAAGGCATCGTGTTGGGACACCATCTCTCTATGGAAGGAATAAAAGTAGACAAGAGGAAGATCGACCTCATCAGAAACCTACCCAGCCCCAGAACACAGAAGGAGGTAAGAAGTTTCCTTGGATTAGCCGGGTACTATCGGTGAGTTATCACCAAATTTAGTAAGATTTCCAAACCACTACACACCCTACTTTCTAAGGACGTAGAGTTCAATTGGATGAGAGATTGTGAAGAAGCATTCCAATTGCTAAAAGAAAAATTGATATCTACATCGGTCTTGAGAGGACCGAATTGGGCCATACCATTCCATATTTACTATGATGCATCTAACGGTGTGATCAAAGTAGTCCTCTGACAGAAATATGGCAAAG
This sequence comes from Wollemia nobilis, assembly GCA_028583015.1. NCBI lineage: Eukaryota > Viridiplantae > Streptophyta > Pinopsida > Araucariales > Araucariaceae > Wollemia > Wollemia nobilis. The sequence continues at coordinate 1,410,151 of JAQPPZ010002621.1, forward strand.
AATTTTACGCCATCTATTATGTCAGTAAAAACTTGGCGAGAGTAGAGCTCAACTATACGATGACAGAAAAAGAATTCCTCGTAGTTGTCCATGCAATAAACAAATTCTGCCACTATATAATAGGATACAAGGTCTTCATCCATACGGACCACGCGGCTATTAGGTATCTGATGAGAAAGCTGGCCATTGGTGGCAGAATTATCATATGGTTGTTGCTATTACAAGAATTCGACATCACTATAGTCGATAAACAAGGCAAGGACAACATCGTGGCAGATTTTTTGTCCAAATTGATACCAGCAGATCATCAAGCAGTGTGTTGAGTGGTGTTTTCACCCAATTGTGAAAGCACACTCTCCGGTAGGATCTGAGTCCCAAAATCCTCTGCTTGCAAAGAAATATGACAGTAATTTCTCCAAGGTTCCTGTTATGTTGGTTCTTTGATTCACCAATGATGCTCTTCAATTGAAATGCTAGGAATACCTTAGGGTTTGCAAGTGGATGTTAACAAGGGGCACTGTAGTTTATTTTAATTTGAAATTGCAGTGAACTCAAAGGGAATAAATAAATATATTTTGATCCTGGATTTTGATGGATTTTCAGTTATTTATTTAAATGATTGTAATTAAAATGCAGAAAATAAAATAAGGGTTTGAAAAATAAAGGAAGCAAATGAAAATGAAACTAAACTACATCCAGAGTGCTATCATCAATTCGATGAAACCGAAGATAATGAGGTTTTCTGCATGCAACCTAACCTAATGAACCTGCAAATTCGCACAATCCAAATAAGCTAGGTGCGGGTTTCTAGGGTTTCTACTGTAATTCCAGATTTAGGCATTCGCATGAAGCAACCAAGAACACTTGCATTAAACTTCACCTAAAAGCCTAGAAATCTGAAATGAAGGATAAAACATTAAATCATGCATGCAAAAAATGACTCCTTCTTTCTCATCAATGAGATGCCAACTCTCTCTATTTTTGTATTAAATGATATATCAATTACATTTACAGAATGTTCCAGGCTTAAATATTCTTGAACAAATGAAGGAAATTGCCCAAGTGCAGGCCTAGAATGGCATGAAGCCCTTGTCTCTGCAACTCTGCAAGCAGCAATTTCCAACCCCCTCTTCAATCCGCGCTTCTTGATTTTATACTTATCCGGCACGGCTCTTCGATTCTCCCTGCGTCTCTTCGTTTCACTTCCCGAATGTGGCCTTTTCAAATTCCTGCCTTTTCGATGCTTTTACTTCATGCTCGATTCTGAAACGTTCGAAATCTTCCATTGCATGTAACGCTTCTACAACTCCGACACCTGTATGCCACGTGTCCTGCATTTTCTGTGCCTTCTGTAACGTCTTCCTGTGAAAATCGTGACAAAAATAGCATGCAGCCTGTTCACCTTCCTGGCCGCGAAAACGCGACATGTCGCGAAATCGCGACATGTCGCGATATCGCGACGCTTTCCTCGTCCGTACGCCTTCGGCCGCTTCTTGTCGTGAAATCGTGACCATTTTCTCTTTCGGGCCTTCTTTCCACAAACTGTCATGATTTCGCTACCGTTTTCTCCTTCGGGCCTTCTTTCCGCAAACTGTCACGATTTCGCTACCATTTTCTGTTTCGGGCCTTCTCACCGTAAACTGTCATGATTTCGCTACCGTTTTGACTCTACACTCCTTTGCGCTCAATGCTGTCGTGATTTCGCGACCATTTTCCATTTTCGTACACTTGCCAATTTTCCATCGTGAAATCGCTATGCTGCCTCCATCCGTACTACTTCGCTGCTTCGGAGCCGCGAAACTACGACCTATCGCGATTTCGTGATGCCTTTTCGCTTCATCCCCTTTTGCTTTCTGTCGTGATTTCATGACCATTTCTGTGCATCATGCTTTCCAGTTGATTCTGTCATGATTTCATGACCATTTTGACCTTTTGCCCTATTTGACTAGTTCCTATCGCGATATCACGACGTTTTCTTGCTTCATGCTCTTTGACCTCTTTCTGTCGTGATATCGCGACATTTTTCCCTTTGTCCTTCTTTTGATATCGCGACGTTTTTTCGCTTTGTGCCCTTTGACTGGTTTGACCCGCGATTTTGTGACATGTCACGATTTCGCTATGCCTTTCCAATTTGTCTTTCTCTCTCCTCTTTTGGCCACGACGGAGCTACATGTCACGATTTCGCGACACTTTTTCAATTTTGGCAGCGACGGAGCAACATGTCGTGATTTCGCGACACTTTTCTGGTTTTGGCCGCGACGGAGCAACATGTCGCGATTTCGTGACACTTTCTATTTTTCGGCAGCGATGGCGCGACAGGTCGCGATTTTGCGACATGTCGCGATTTCGTGACACTTTCTACACTTGTGCATTTTTTTCCTTTTTCTTCATTTTTAGCATCTGGGCCACTGAGATCTTCTCTAAAAACCTGCAAAAAAGGTGGGTCCCCAATTTTGGGGTGTGTTGTGGATCAGCCACAACAAATGGCGACTCTGCTGTCAAATGCTCTTGAGCATTTTAGTGAGAACCCAATCTGAAACATATCACAAACTCGAAAACATGTGTTAGCACATAAGCAATATAAACAAATGCCCAAGGATCAAAAGTACATGAATCATTAGAATCCTCAAGTATTAGCTCAGTGTGTGCAATGAATTTCTTTCCCTATCATTTGAAATTGATCAACATTCCATTGTCAGTTTTGCATGAATGCATATGCGAGATTGTGAATGATTTGTGTACCCTAATGAATATGCTATGAGATTTTGCTTTTATGCAAGGCATAGTCTTTCTTCTAGTATTATGTACAAACATTCAAGATTGCCAAACCCTCTTAAGATCCACTAATTAATTGCTTTATTATATCCCAAAGTTGGTTATGAGTCCCTACTATCTTGAACCCATGTGCAAGTGAATGTGAAATCAGAACTTTGGGGAATCAGACTCCCAACCAACCGAGATGAGAGTTTAACCCTATCCTTACTATTCTGATTTAGAATTCATTACCTCACTTTGAGCAAAATAATTAAACCAATTATGGAAGAAATGGTCATGCTAGTCTAACCCTCTGGACAATCAGTGGTCTTGTTTTTTAGACAAGACATGTTGCCATGCATGGGCATATCTAACCCCACAATCCAAAACTTATCTTCATTTCTTTGGACCTTGGGGATGACTACCCATCCTTTGCAGAGGACAAGTAGTACGATCCTTCCAATCCAATATAAATATGAGATGGGAAAAATTTATTTTTTTACTTCTTGGACCTTGGGGATGACTACCCATCCTTGCTAGGGACATGTAGTACGATCCTTCCAATCCAAACTTTAGATGTAAATGGAAAATATTAATTTTGTTGCTTAGACCTTGGGGATGACTACCCATCCTTTGTAGAGGACAAATAGTACGATCCTTCCAATCCAAGATTTATTATGAAATGAGACATAAGAGCTTTGGGGAATCAGATTCTCAACCTAAGCGAGATGAGAATTTATGCCCTATCCTTACTACTCCATGTGGGTCAAATCAAAGCTTTGGGGAATTGGATCCTCAACCTAAGTTCGATGAGGATTTAACCCTATCCTTACTACTCTGATTTTAGGCTTTAAGCTCTATGGAAGTGGTCAAAACCATTGTTTTAAGGATCATGTTGCATAATAGGATAGACATGAAAAACTTCTTTCGCCCAACCTTTTCCTCCAAGTTAGGTTTTGATCATTTTGCTCAAGATCCTTTTTAATGTATGAGACGTGCTTGGTTCTAGATATCTCAAGACTCAGTTTCCAACCTTAGGATTTTTCTTACATTTATGTTATAACACAACCCTAAGAGGATTTGACATACTTTAATGATTTGTACCTAAGATGCATATGCAACTAAGATGAAATGTATGTAAAGTGAGATGGAACATGAATGCATTATCTCTTGAATTGCAAATGAAATGATTTGTCATGCAAAACTGACTCTTTCATGCATCACAAAATCAAACAATATAACTTAAGATGTTTGTGTTACTTGTGGAGCTTTTACAAGACAATTCCAATATTTCATATTCTCCTAACCTTAAGCATAAGTTGACATCTCAATTTTTTTATATTTTTTATTATTATTATTATTATTTTTTAAAATAAACAAAACATGTCAATTGAAATCAAATCCACAACCAAAATCCTAGCTAGACTAACAATCCTAAACAATAAAAACAAAAACTGAAAATCCCCACCAAAACCGAAAGAATAATATCAAAATCTCACAACCTAAGGGCTAAAATAATGCTTTAAAATCTGCCCATTAACCGGTAGCATGAAATCTCTCCCTTCTAAAGTTTTTAGCTTGAAGGTATTCTTCCCAAGAATCTCTGAAATCTGATATGGGCCTAACCAAAGACAATCAAACTTTTGATGATTCCCTTTTTCCTCATGTCTTTTGTCCCATAGTAATACCAAATCTGAAATTCTGAATGATTTAACTTTGGCCCTTCTGTCAAACCATCTTTTGATAACTTCCTGGTGTTTATTCATGTGATTCATGGCCTCTTCTCTCTTTTCATCAAGGTGCAACAAATGACTTGACCTGGCTTCAACTTGATCATCTGTCCCCAAGTACTCTTGTATGAAATGTAAGGTCTGCAACTTCAAATTTGCAGGAAATATCGGGTCTTGCCCATAGACCAAATGATAGGGAGTATTCCCTATGGATTCTTTCACTCTGGTCCTATCTGCCCAAAGGGCAAACTTCAATTGGTTGTGCCAGTCCCGAGGGTTCTTTTCCAACAACTTCTTAATGGTATTCAACAAATTCTTATTTGAAGATTCGGCCAACCCATTTCCTTGAGGATAATAATTGGATGCAAACTTTAAGCTCACTTTGTTATCATATGCCCAATCTGCAAATTGTGTAGAAATAAAAGCTTTACCATTGTCACTGACAATAGAATTGGGCATTCCAAATCTTGTTATAATTTGGTCCTCAAGGAATTTAATCACAACGTCTGTGGTGGCATGTTTAGTAGGAATCGCTTCTGTCCACCTTGTACAGTAGTCTGTAGCTGTCAATATGAATTTATGAGAATCAGAAGAATTTGGGTTAATAACCCCGATGAAATCTAGTCCCCACTGTGCAAATGGTCTCATTTCAACTACAGGTTGTAACGGCATGGCTGCATTTCTTTCTCTATTGGCAGCCACTTGACAGATATGACAAGATCGTACATGGGCATGTGCATCTTTGAAAATATGGGGCCAGTAGTATCCTGCTCTCAGGATTTGATGTGTTGTAGCATTGGCCGCACCGTGACCAGTTCCATGTTTCCCGTGAAATTCCTGCAACACCCTGGCGACTTCTTCTTTGTTCAAGCACCTCAGGTAGATACCTTCATGATTCTTCCTGTAAAGCACACCAGATTTCATCAGATAATTGATAGACTTAAGCCTTAAAGCTCTTCTCTGTGTTGAATTCAGATTAGAAGGACACTTACCAGTCAATAAAAATTGCACAATATCAACATACCAGTCATCCTTAGCAATGTATTCTGTATTCGAGCATTGGCCTGTTATTTGCGGATTATTTTCTGCGATCGCCTTCGCCAGTCCCTGTCCTCGAACTAGTTTCATAGGTTGGATTTCGAGATCAAATTCTTGGATGGTGGAAATCCATTTTCCTCTCTTCTCACCTAGTTCATTTTGTAAAAACATGGTCTTGACAGCAGAGTCGGGCACGATGGCAATAACTCTGCTGTGTACAATGTAGTGCCTAAATTTTTTCACCGTTTTAAAAAGTGCGTACATTTGCTTATCAAGGATTGAATACCTTAATTGAGCATCTTTCAAGGGGGCACTTAAAAATGCTATGGGTTTTTCGGCACTATCCTCGCCTTTTTGGGTTAAGACACTCGCAAAGGAGTGTTCTGATGCAAAAGCATAAATATAGAAAGGCTTGGAGTAGTCTGGACTTATAAGGACAGGGGCTCTAGAAATGGCATCTTTGATGTTCTGGAAGGCCACTCTACTTTCCTCGTTCCATTTTACATCCACATCTTTCTTGAGCATCTTGTTCAGAGGTTTGGCTATCTCAGCAAAGCTAGAGATAAACTTCCTCACAAAATTAACCTGCCCAAAGAAAGATCTCAATTCTTTTTTACTACTCGGGAGAGGTAGGTTTTGGATAGCTTGTATCCTTTCTGGGTCGATGGATATGCCCTCTTTTGAAATGATGTGACCCAGCAATTTTCCTTCATTACTCCGAAAATGCACTTTTTGGGATTTAAGGAAATTCCATGTTCTCTGCATCTTTGAAGCACTTTCTTTAAATCTTTGACATGGTCCTCTCTCTTCTTCGAGAAAACTGGGATATCATCCACATACACGATGATGCATTTGCCTATGAGCCCTTTGAATGCATAATCCATGGCGCGTTGAAAAGTTGCACCAGCATTTAACAATCCGAACGACATTCTCTTATATGCAAATGTCCCCCACTTGGTAGTGAAGGTCTGTTTTCATCCTGTCATCTGGATGTATAAGAATTTGGTTGTACCCAGAATACCCATCGAGAAAGGACATCATTTCAGATCCATTTACCATTTGTAGAATTTCATCGATTGATGGCAATGGATAATTATCCTTTTGAGAGGCTTTATTAAGATTTCGAAAATCTATGCACAGCCTAATCTCTCCACTCTTTTTTCTCACTGGAACGAGGTTAGCCACCCAGGTTGAGTGCCTAATAGGAAAAATGATTTTCGCTTCCAATAATATTTTAACCTCCTTTTCGATCAAAGGCTCCAATAGCGGGTTAACAACTCGTTGTCTTTGCCTAAAAGGCTTGGAGTCTGGCTTCAAAGGGATGGTATGTGTGATAATGTTTTGGTTGTATGTCTTCAGCTCATTGTAGTTCCAAGCAATACAATCTATGTAATGCTTCAATGCCTGCATTATATTGCTCCTTTCTTCATCTGTACATGCCTTTGCAATGTACACCTCCTTTGGATTGTCTGCACTCCCTAGATTAATTGAATCACATGCATCTTTAGGGAGTGGGACTCTTTTTCCTTTCTTGGTCTTGCATCCCATGTCGAACATCTTTTCCAATGAAACCACGTCTTTAGGAATTTTTTTGGATTGATACGCAGTTTCAATTTCATCTTCTGTTTCATCCTGCCACCTTTGCTCCTCATCAATCACCTGATTTTCAAAAATACCCGAGTTCGTGACAAATTTGAAAATGTGTCTGTCACTTTCAAAAACCTGGAAATTCTTTACATTATCGGGTATTGATGGACAAGGAACCAGTTCAATGGAAAAATTTTTACATATTTTTATATCAACCGGGTTTAACATGCCCGCGGCGACTGCAAGAGAGTCTGCTATTCGATTTCCTTTCCTAGAAATAAGGGCTATGTTGAACGCATCGAACTCCTCCATGAGGTCCATAACCCTAGTTCTATAAAGGCTTAGTCTCCTGTCGCGGCATGTATACTGTCCTTTGATTTGCTTGACTACCAACTCAGAATCTCCCAAAACCTTCAAGCATTTAACATGCTTGCTCAATGCTAGACGTAAACCAAAGATCAATGCTTCGTATTCTGCCACATTGTTCGTGCAAGGAAATTGCAGTCTGTAAGCAGCTAATAATGGTTTACCTCCTGGACCAGTGAGCTCGACTCCAGCTCCTGCTCCCTGTCTAGATTTTGATCCATCGAACCTGAGCAACCACGTGTAATCATTTTCCTCAGAAGAGCCACCATGACACGCCTCCTCTTTAGGCTCTTCAGCAGCTTCCTCAACATCAAGTGCATAAACTCCTAGTTCTGGCTCAAAAAACTGAACTTCATTCGGCTTGTTAAAATCTGTTATAATCTCCTTAAGCCTCGGTTCATTTTCCACTCTGATTTGGTTTGCAATTCCCTTCCATGGTAGCCACATATGTGAGCGGTCTGTTGAAAAATAGCCATTCAGAGTTTTCATCCAATCCCTCGCAAGTAACATTCCATACCTACTTGGGATATTAACCACCAGAATGTCTACAACCTGCTGGACCCTGGGTTCAGAATTCAATTGAATCTTGACATCATATAGAGTCCCTACCACATTTACCTCTGAACGGTCCAATTGCAAGACCGTACATTTGGATGAAACAGGTTGCAGACCTAGCTTTTGACATATCTTCGAAGGCATGAGGTTGCTCGTGGCACCTGTGTCCACCAAAAAGTTATGCAAATTCTTACCCGCAATTCTCAGAGTCAGTAAGAATGGCGGGACATCCCTTCTCTCCTTTCGCAAAATCAGATGGGACTCAACTCTTTTTTCCTTCCACATTGGATCAGGTGAGTTCAAAGCTTTTATCAACGCCTCCTTTTGGCCAGGCAATCTAGCCGCGTCCAAGAATGAAAGGCTAGATTTGGACTTCTTTAGATCCTCCACTATGTCATAGTTTGGTTTTTCGAATTTGACTGTCTTTTGCACGTCATTAGACATTTCTCTTCTGAGTGGAGGGGGAGGATTATTATTTGCCTTAGTATCCGGAGGAAGAATAGAATTGTTTGGAGGTGTTGATGAGGTTTTAGGGGTTTTAGATTTACTTCTCAAATGGTATCCATGATTCCCCTTTCTGAAATCTTGAAAAGCTTGCACCTCCTGTTCCAAAATTTCGTCTTCTTCTTCCTCACTCTCACCTTCTTGATGATATACAGTTTCCATCACCATAATATTATCATCTTGATGTTGTGATGGACCCTCATTTGATACCAGTTCCAAATCATCAACTTGTGCCTGAAGACAATGAGTGTATCTAGCAATTTCAGGACAATTCCTCTCATTGTGTTCTTTTGTGTTGTGCAACCTGCACCCCCTTTCCCATGCCAAATCTGAAAGATTCAAAAGAGAATTGGATTGGCTAGGTCCTGCGGAAGTATCTAATTGATTAGCAATGGGAGCGGGAACTCCCCCATTGTTTGGCTTGGTGTTCCAGTGCCTCCCTCTATTGTTAAAATTTTGATTTGGGTGAGGGGCATGGGACTCATACTTCTGTTGTTGAACCCTGTCATTGCTCAGTTTATGAACTAATTTCTTGAGCTCTTCGACTTCTGAATAAACATCCTTCGGTGGAATCATATTATTGTTAACCCCCGTTGGATTCGCATAATTAATGGGGTCTTGATTCAACACTGGGGTCGGGTTCTGAGGAATTTGATTCCCGTATGGATTGACACTTTGAATCGGGGTTGGATTTGGAAAAGGAACTATGGCCTGAGGATTGACTTGGCTAGTTCCTTGCATAGTTGATTGACTGTTCTGCAAAAATGCAGGGACAGGTGGAATGGATGTGATTGGTTGGATTGGAATGGGTGCATACGCGGGTGCTGGTGGATACGGCTGCTGATATGGGAAGGCGTTCATGCTTGGCATTTGTGGTGCCATGAGTTGATTTGCCTGGGGAGCTTGACCATATGGAGCATACTGTCCCATCATAGGCATCTGGGTAAACCCGTAGCCTTGTGGTGTCATTTGTTGCTCGATAGTCATGGCTTCATTATAGGCCAAAGCCAGCGTGGTGACCTGAGGATTGCGTCTTGCAAACATGGCTGTCATGGGGTCCAATGCCCCAAAATATATCTGCAAAGCCACTGTGGGATCAATAGCAAAGTGCCTAATTGCTCTATTATAGCACTTTTGGAATCTCTGATTAAACATTCTGATCGGTTCCCCTTGGCCCCTTTTGCATGTAATAAACTGATTGTAAATAGTTGCGGGATCCAAGGGTGATCTAAATTGATTAACAAAGGCATTTTCCATTTGTGTCCAAGAGGTGATTGAACCAGTTGGCAAGCATATATACCATTCATATGCTATTGGATCTAAGCTCATGGGGAAAAGTCTGTAGGCCACATCTTCATATTGAACTTGCAACCTAATTAAAACATCCCTATAGGCTTGGATATGTTCTTCTGCTGTTCTTGGGCCATCTGGTTTGTATTTAGGCAAAAATATTTCAATGTTCTTGGGGATTTCATGGATATCCCCAGCAATATTCAAAGGAGTATTGTTAGCTCCATACCAAGGAGCTGCTGGAGCTTGAGCCATTTGACTCAAAATTGATGAAGACAAACCTACAATAGCAGTAGAAATATTACTGACTATAGGCACACTAGGGGCAACGGATATTACTGGCGTAGGTCCACTCGATGTTCCTGGAGAAAATAGGTCTTTTGTGACTGGTGAACTTACGACTTGCTTGGCTTTATTCTTGGGAGTACCAGTAAGGTCATGAAAAATGGTTTCTCCAGTTGTTTGGGACCTGGTCGCAATACGACGCGGTGGGTCCAGCCTGCCTGATGAAACCCTCGACTATTTCAAAGAAAACCTGCAACAGAAACAAAAAACAAATGTTGCAGTTTAGCCGTCTGTGAGATTTATTATATGATTTCAAAATTAGATCAAAAACATATTATTCAGGTATGAAAATCAAAATAAAATAAACCAATTCGTGCCCTCCTTCTAGCGCCAATCTGTTGAGTGGTGTTTTCACCCAATTGTGAAAGCACACTCTCCGGTAGGATCTGAGTCCCAAAATCCTCTGCTTGCAAAGAAATTATGACTAAATAATTTCTCCAAGGTTCCTGTTATGATAGTTCTTCATTCACCAATGATGCTCTTCAATTGAAATGCTAGGAATACCTTAGGGTTTGCAAGTGGATGTTAACAAGGGGCACTGTAGTTTATTTTAATTTGAAATTGCAGTGAACTCAAAGGGAATAAATAAATATATTTTGATCTTGGATTTTGATGGATTTTCAATTATTTATTTAAATGATCGTAATTAAAATGCAAAAAATAAAATAAGGGTTTGAAAATTAAAGAAATGCAAATGAAGATGAAACTAAACTACATCCAGAATGCTGTCATCAATTCGATGAAACCGAAGATAATGAGGTTTTTTGCATGCAACCTAACCTAATGAACCTGCAAATTTGCACAATCCAAATAAGCTAGGTGCGGGTTTCTAGGGTTTCTACTGTAATTCCAGATTTAGGCATTCGCATGAAGCAACCAAGAACACTTGCATTAAACTTCACCTAAAAGCCTTAGAAATCTGAAATGGAAAGATAAAACATTAAATCATGCATGCAAAAAATGACTCCTTCTTTCTCATCAATGAGATGCCAACTCTCTGTATTTCTGTATTAAATGATATATCAATTACATTTACAGAATGTTCCAGGCTTAAATATTCCAGAACAAATGAAGGAAATTGCCCAAGTGCAGGCCCAGAATGGCATGAAGCCCTTGTCTCTGCAACTCTGCAAGCAGCAATTTCCAACCCTTTCTTCAATCTGCACTTCTGGTTTTATACTATCTGGCACGGCTCTTCGATTCTCCCTGCGTCTCTTCGTTTCACCTCCCAGAATGTGCCTTTTCAAATTCCTGCCTTTTCTATGCTTTTACTTCATGCTCGATGCCGAAACGTTCGAAATCTTCCATTGCATGTAACGCTTCTGCAACTTCGACACCTGTATGCCACGTGTCCTGCATTTTTTGTGCCTTCTATAACGTCTTCCTGTGAAAATCATGACAAAAATAGCATGCAGCCTGTTCACCTTCCTGGCCGCGAAAACGCGACATGTCACGAAATCGTGACATGTCGCGATATCGTGACGCTTTCCTCGTCCGTACGCCTTCGGCCGCTTCTTGTCACGAAATCGTGACCATTTTCTCTTTCGGGCCTTCTTTCCGTAAACTATCACGATTTCGCTACCGTTATCTCCTTCGGGCCTTCTTTTCGCAAACTGTCGCGATTTTGCTACCATTTTCTATTTTGGGCCTTCTCGTCGCAAACTATCATGATTTCGCTACCGTTTTGACTCTGCACTCCTTTGCACTCAATGCTGTCGTGATTTCGTGACCATTTTCCATTTTCGTACACTTGCCAATTTTTCATCGTGAAATCGCTACGCTGCCTCCATCCGTACTACTTCGCTACTTCGGAGCCGCGAAACTGCGACCTGTCGCGATTTCGTGACGCCTTTTCGCTTCATCCCCCTTTGCTGCTTTCTGTCACGATTTCACGACCATTTTTACGCATCATGCTTTCCGGTTGATTCTATCGCGATTTCGCGACCATTTTGGCCTTTTGCCCTGTTTGACTGGTTCCTGTCGCGATATCGCGACGTTTTCTTGCTTCGTGCTCTTTGACCTCTTTCTGTCGCGATATCGCGACGTTTTTCCACTTTGTGCCCTTTGACCTCTTTCTATATCGTGATATCGCGACATTTTTTCGCTTTGTGCCCTTTGACTGGTTTGACCCGCGATTTTGCGACATGTCGCGATTTCGCTACGCCTTTCCAATTTGTCTTTCTCTCTCCTCTTTCGGCCGCGACGGAGCTACATGTCGCGATTTCACGATGTTTTTTCAATTTTGGCAGCGACGGAGCAACATGTCATGATTTCGTGACACTTTTTTGGTTTTGGCCGCGACGGAGCAACCTGTCGCGATTTCGCGACACTTTCTATTTTTCGGCAGCGATGGAGCGATAGGTCGCGATTTTGTGACATGTCACGATTTCGCGACATGTCGCGATTTCGTGACACTTTCTACACTTGTGCATTTTTTCCTTTTTCTTCATTTTTAGCATCTGGGCCACTGAGATCTTCTCTGAAAACCTGCAAAAAAAGGTGGGTCCCCAATTTTGGGGTGTGTTGTGGATCAACCACAACACGGTGTAAGATCAATTTTCGGATGAACATCTATTCGCTATTAGTGAAAAAACTCCATGGTATGCAGACATAGCCAATTACTTGGCCACCGGAAGGACCTCACCTGCTCTCTCCTATCGAGAAAAGCAGGCAGTCATAGAGAAGAGCACATCATTCCTTTGGATGGATAGTCTCCTATTCAAAATAGGATGGGACCAAATTATAATAAGATGCATAGTAGAACAGGAGTTTTCAAAAGTGCTCAAGGCATGTCACGATGAGCCATGCGGAGAACACTTTGTAGGGAAATGAACTACCTACAAAATCCTGCAGGCTGGGTATTTTTGGCCGACTCTATTCAAGGATGTGGCGGTGTATGCCAGCAAGTGTGACGAGTACTAGCATATGGGTAGACCAAACCATTGAGATGAAATACCCCTACAGCCCCAGGTACACTTGGAACATTTCGATAAATGGGGTATGGACTTCGTGGGACCATTTAATCCACCTTCGATGGGGAGGAGGTTTATTATGGTCTACATGGATTACATCACCAAATGGGTGGAAGTGTAGGCATTAAGGGACTCAAAGGAAAGAACAGTTGCCAATTTCTTATTTGCCCATATTTTCACATGATTTGGGGTTCCTCGGGAGATAATAATAGACCAATGGCCCCAATTCACCTCCAAATTGATTGAGGAGCTGATGGAGTAGTATAGAGTTTGGCACAATAAAACCACGCCCTACCATCTGCAGGCGAACGAACAAGTAGAAGTGACAAACAGGGAGATCAAGAACATCCTGACCAAAACCATGCAGCAACACAAGAAATATTGGGCCACACGATTGTCGAAGGCAGTTTGGGCATACAACACCACGTGGAAATCCACCACAGGATTCACACCTTTCCAACTGGTCTATGGAAAAATGTGATGATTCCCATCAAATTCAAAATCAAGACTCTAAGGATGGCTTCAAAATTAAATTTGAGCTTAGACGAAGCTCAAAAATAGAGGATTCACCAGCTAGATCAGCTAGATGAAATCTAACTGGATGCTCTACAGAGGACAAAGATTATACAGAAGCAGAGAAAGAAGTGGCATGATAACCACATCAAGCTGAAGCAGTTCCAGGTAGGGGAATGGGTACTGTTGTATGATTCCTGGTTCCAGGAAAGGAAGGGCAAACTTATGTAGATGTGGATGGGGTCGTATGAGGTGGCAAAGCTCATTAGGAACAAGGCGGTGCATGTTAATACAATTGACGGTAGCAACACCATGTTCATAGTCAATGGCCACCGACTACGCCCCTATAATACGTCCGAAATATTACAGGTAGAATCCAAAATAGGCATGGGGGAGACCCCATATTACTAGATCTGGACCGAACTCTCACAAGTAAAATGGTGGGCATGAAAGTGCTCACCCAAAATTTTTAGTTAACATAGTTTATTTTTTTGTGTAATGTGTGTTTTTGTAGGGATGATGCCCGCATGCAAGCTACAGGCATCCTAATATAGGGCCTAACAAGCATGGAACGCATCTAACTGCATTTATTTTCCTTTATTTTTTTAGTTGCTTTTTGCAGGTGGAGGACCTGATAGCACAAGGGATAGGTATCTGGGAAACCAGGCCTGATTCGGCTCAGCATTCTAACACCGGCTCATAGGTAGAATCTGGGTAGCATGAAGCAAAAAAAATTGGGAAGGCTTGATCACCCTTTTTCCAATTAGGCACCACCCAAAAGAAGGCGCCTTACTACATCCAGAAGGCACCAAGCCCAGAAGAATGTGCCTTACTACATCTGAAAGGTGCCCATCCAGAAGAAGGTGCCTTACTACATCCAGAAGGCACCAAGCCCAGAAGAAGGTGCCTTACTGCATTTGAAAGGCACCCATCCAGAAGAAGGCGCCTTACTACATCCATAAGGCACCAAGCCCAGAATAAGGCACCTTACTACATCCAGAAGGCACCAAATCAGAACACGGCACCTTCCATCTAAAAAGAAAAAGAAAAAAAGAAAGAGCCAATGCCTTCCAACATCAGAAAGGCACATTCATCCAGCCTAGACGCCTTCTAACATTAGGAAGGCGCATTCATCTAGAAAAATGCCTTCCAACATCAGGAAGGTGTGAACCAGAAGGAGGCACCTCCCACATTAGGGAAGATGCATGTAGACAAAAGCGCCTTCCACCGTTAGACGACAGCCAATCAGAGGCACCTCGTAGCATCGAAAGGTGCATTCATTTGAGAAGAGCACCAACAATGTTGGAAAGGTGCTACAAGGGCACCATCCACATGGCGAAGGTACCAAAGAATGCCTCCCGCATGCAACATTTACATCTATCGAACACCTCAAGAGGAATGAGGCATCGCACGAATAAGCAACATCAAATGACCATACCTCTCCCTCGTGTCATGAATCAGCAAATCAATGGCTACCACGATGACTGGAATGTCGAATCAAGTATGCACATATTAAATCAAATTGTTTATATAATTATTTATAAATATGTAGTACCTAAAAAGATACCATCGTCATAGAGATCGTATCCCGCCATAGCCAGAATCATGTGCCAATGATAGGGCGTCTTCCATAACTGCTAGGGTTAGGCATCTTTTTCTATAAGAATGTGCCTTCCTGAAGAAGGAAGGACAAAAAAAAATATAGCAGCAGAAGGCGCCATGGGAGTAAGGTCCAAGAACCACGTGGTAAAGAAGAATGAACCCAGTGATACTGATGGGATCATAAGGGCAATGAAGACCCAATTTAAAGCCAAGGGGTGGCTCAAATACTGCACCCTAGTTAGTCAGGGCCAGGACATGGAGGTAGCTAGAGAATTCACCACCTCTTTAAGGGGCGATGCAGCCCAAGTATAGGGGATGGAAATTCCAGTCACCCTTGAGTTCATCTCGTAGGCAACTGGATTGCATCTCACTTGGGAATGTACATACAAGGTTAAAGTGTTAAAACTATACACCAAAATACTGCTTCCAGGAGGAAGTGTGCAGATAGAGAGGGAGGGGTTACTCAAAAATAGTCTCCCCATGAATCTGTGGAAGATGTTCGAGCAGATTGCTCGATTCTTCACATGCACAGGGAAGTATACCCATATGCACATTAATCATATGCACTTCCTCAATCACCTAGTGCATGGGAGGAAATTAAATATACCTTTCTACCTGGTGAATGCTCTAAAAGACAAAGCGGCTCGGTACCAGAAGGGGGCACTGTCCACATTAGCCCACCATGGGTTGATATCGGCATTGGTCCACCACGTAGAAGCACAAGGATAGGACCATGATGCAGAGGGAGATGGCGGCCAAATAGAGCAACACAATGCTATTGTCGAACCAAGGCAAAACAAAGCAACCCCTATAGATGAGGTAACAAACATCGAGCAATTGGCATTACCCTATTTTACAGGAGGAACAAAGTAGTCATCGATGCCCGAAGACATAGAGGACAGAGGGCATTCCCCAATGCCCGAGTATGAGGAGGAAGGAGCGCCACTCGATAGTGGTGAAGACGAACCAATCCCAAAGAGGAAAAATCTACGATGACTCCTCTTGATAGAGGAAGGACAGAGTGACCCGAAGATAGACATTGCCACACAAACCCTCCAAGAATTAATGAACCAGAGCCCACTAAATAAAGGAACTTTCGAGGGTAACGACCAGATCGATGCGGCCTTGGAGGAGGTTCTCGAATGGCAAACTGATTATTGGATGGCATAGCAGATTTTGGAAGACTACCAGAACCAGCATAAAATGGAATTGGAGGAAAGGGATAGATGAATCGCTCAGCTCGAGTAGCTGGTCCGATAGTTGTAGGAGGAAAATCAAATGCTTCAGGACAGAGGAACAGTAAGACAGGAGGCATCCACTCAGACTGATTGGGTAGAATAAGTGCCAAAGAACTCTCCCACATCCACCGAACAAGTATTCTCTTTGGGGGAGATTTGATCGGATGCCCGACAGAGCAGCCCGGAGGCAGGGGAGGATTCCTCTATTTTTAGGTGTGAAAAGGAAAGAAGTCCTATGGTGCCCCCTGTCATTGTATTGAATGACACAGAGCAGGATGAAGGTCTCCAGCAACAGATAGGACCAGAGGATAAGGAGGACCTCCCTAGGCCTGAAGAAGGAGAAGATCCTGAGGGGTCAACACTAGGTAGATAGGAGAACGAAGGATCACCCTCGAAAATAGTAGCATAGCTGATCCTTCGAAGTAAAGAGAAGTCCCCAAAGGAGAAAGAAGAGACCCCTATCCGAGTCGCCACATCTTCTACAGAGGCCAAGGCAAAGAGGCCCAGGATGGCTTGACAAAAGGCGAAAGTGACCTTCACTGAGTCAGATGAGGATGAATGGGACATGCAGTCATTTGCCGAAAGGCATAAATATTTTGAGCAGCTGTGCAACGAAATGAAAGCAGCCAAAGATGCCAGGAAGGCATCCTTGAGGGTAAAAGGAGATTCTGGCATCTGCATCAATATAACAGAAGACAACCAGTCTTGGGACATCTATGGTTCATTTTGAGGGTGGCCTTCCATGATGAGGAGGTACTTGGAATGGTGGGGAGTATATGGCCCATAATTGGAGGTTTCTACGATTGCAAAGGAGAATGCAGGGCTTACCCCTAAAGCGACCAGATTATACAAGGCCCAAGTAGTGCCTTCTAGAGGGGATAACTAGGATATCCCTCTGGCAGTGGTCAGACCTCCAGAAATCAACCTCTGGAAAGTTTTCGAAGCTGCATTTCAATTGGTAGGAACAATGCTAGCTAGACCACCACCAATAGCGGCCAGAACAAGAAGGGGACAATTGACAGTCGCAGTGTCCCATAGGCAAAGGCAAACCACACCTTCAAATGCTAGCATGCAAAAATATAGACTCGGGTCGCAGGGGCAGTCGAATCCTCCAATAGAGGGCAACAATGAAAAGTTAGAGGGCTAATTGTAGTTTAGATGCCACGAGGGCGTGGCATATGTTAGGCATGGGGGGATGATGAGCACCAAAAATGCTCATATTTTGTACATATTTCTTTGATCAATATGCGACTGTATAATAAGGATTGCATACTTTTATGAATGATTATATAGATATTTGATATAATTATGCGTGTTATCTAATTTGTGTGCTTTTACTATGTTTTGTGGAATTGCAGTTGATTTAGTTAGATTTGGAACGATTGAGGTCTTTTTGATGGACCTGGCACTTTATTTCATTGGGGGTCAATGTAGAGAACATAGGCGCCTCCCTGCAAATGGAAGGCACCAACCGAATACGAGAACCTCCTTGCAGTCAGAAGGTGCCAACTGAATGTGAGTGCCTCCCTACAGATGAAAGGTGCCAACTGAATACGAGCATCTCCCTACAGTAAAAAGGTGTCAACTAAATGCAAGCGCCTCCCTACAGTCGAAAGGTGCCAACTGAATGCGAGCACCTCCCTACAACCGAAAGGTGCCAACCAAAGACAAGCACCCCCCACAGTCGAAAGGTGCCAATAGAAGGCGAGTGCCTCCCCATAACCGAAAGGTGCTAACATAAGGCAAGCACCTCCCTACAACCAGAAGGCACTGTAATAACAAGGTACCTTCCTCATAAGGAAGGTGCCACTGATTCTTTACCCATTGACCAGATTTGAACGACGTGGATGTCAATGACTGGTGTAGTTCAAGCTCTGCATCATGTAGAGCTAAATTGGAGATCGCACCAATGTATCAAAACATCTTACTAATGCCAGGCAAAGCACGAACTGAAATGAACATGCCACCATCAGAACAAAATTCCAGACATCGATTGCATTCACCAGACTGTTCTAATTTAGTCTGGGAAGAATTGACTGTTGTAACCACTTTCGTAACAAAATTTTTGCGGGTGTGTTATATAAACACACACATATCGTTCTGAAGAATATATAGAAATAATTAATAAAGATCCATTTAGAGTTACAGAATATAGATTGTAATACGTTGATAAATATATTACAGTTCCAGAATTTCTAAGCGCATGTTCGATCGGGAAGAAGCTACTGGAGCCTGGGCCCACTCCAAGCCAGTATCTCTTCCCCATTTCCTTTTTTTTTGTTTATTTATTTTAATTAGTTTATTGCTTTCATAAGAACGTTCATTAGTTTACTAGTTCCAGTATTTGCAATAGATTTATTTTCAAGAATGTGTACATGATTTATTTCTGTAGATTTAATTTAGTTCTTCTTACATAATTTATTAAGGAGTGTGGGAATGATTGACAACCATTTCAAGAACACCCCCCAAATGTAGGATTAGAAGATTTACCTCCAGTGGTATTGTAGTAACCTAATTTTGACTCTTCACAAGTTTACGAAGCTCCCTAGGTTGATAATTAAATGCACGGACATGTGACAAAAATAGGAAACCATTCACCTTGTTTGGCCCGCAACAGTGCCCAAAAAAATTATTGAAGAAATATATAAGAAATATTTTGTCATGGTTTTTACCTGAAAGGATGTTTCCACGTAAAAGCTATGTCTCTCATATATGTGATCATTTGTTTCATTATTGCATTAATATTATTGCTATTATCATTTGGACTAAAAAGTCAAAAGTTTTATCTTATATTTCCTAATTTCCTAGGAGGTTGGGTAGCACCCAAATTTTTGCATTGATCTACCCATATTCCATTCAATAATCTATTGTTCTAAAGGTTACTCATTTCATCCTAATATTGGTTTGGACTTATCCACTGACCTTATTGATAGCCAATGGCATACGACTCAGTGAGGATACAACTTTAAATTACATAACACACGGATGGTGGTTTGGGAAACTTGGGGAATAAGAGTACCTCAATGCACTACAATGAGTAATCACTTGGCAATGGTCATAAATCTTCCATCAATAGTGTTGCTATGGGTGCTATTTTCACATTGTGGAAAGGTCTGAGACCATTTTACATTGTGGCCTAAGTAGGTTTCTAAATTAATTAGCTTCATAGGGTATAGGCTTAGTCAAAATCAAGAGTTCTCCCTCTTTAAGCATTCACTTTTATTGGGTTGGCCTACTAAGCATCGATTACAAGGCGGTGTTGTGAAGACACAAGCTTCTATTCATATGCTATATAAAATCCTCTAATCATATGCTATATAAAATATTCTAATATTATGATAAATAAAATCTAACATACATGAAATATTATCACCGCACTATCCATAACCATAAAATGCATGAATCATAAACCACTGCACCATCCACAAACATGTTAAAATTACAAATATTTAGACATATAGATCATGAAATATAGGATAAAAGGTTTTAATGAATTAATTTAGAATGGAGAGGATAAGAGATTTCTCCAACCTAAAATTTTGCAAACTTCAGAAATTTCTTCCTTGGCTTCTAAGTCCACTAGTCCTCTTTTCTTTTGTGCTCTCTTTTATGAGTGTTTTGACAAAAGGTCACTAATACTTAGGTCTACTTGGTTTTTGATTTACCAAAAATGTAAAGAGAATATTCCCTAAGCCCAAGTATAACTATCAAGACTTCCTCAAGAATTTTTCTTAACCTTCATTTTTTTCTTTTGGTTAACCCATGGTGGCTATTTATAGCATTTAGGGGTGCCTTCTCCAATGGTGAATGGTATTCTAGGTAGTGACTTGTTGGAGAGGTCATGAGGATGATGATATAGGTAGTTTAGTGGCATAGTATTTTCTTCTACATATTTGAGGACATGTGCACATCAAAGGGCAACCAATAGGGCTTTAGAGGACTCTTGAATGACCAATATTATTTTTAAATTCTTTCTAGAATATTGGGGTACATATTCCTTTTTCTCATGGCCCTTAATGGTATTTTAGGACCAAAATACTTTTCTCAAAGTATTTTATCACCATATTAGTTTGCAAAGCACACTAATAATTAAGTTCACATGAGAAATCCTTTTTTCTATTTAAAATATATGTTATTTCTTTTCTTGGATGCATTTTCAAAAATAATAAATGAATTACCACTATTTTCAATACCTAGAAAATTTTAAAATATTTTCTATGCCTACATTAATTTTTATTTCTCTTTGCCAAGCACAAGGGTTCGGGTCAAGGTGGGATGTGACATACTCATCCCTTTAGAATAAACATAGTCCCTTGTGTTATCATAGTTAGAAAACAATAAAATATTAATGCATAACCAAAACATAGCAAAGGAAGTAAGTAACCAAATTACTTTTACTAAATTGTAATCAAAGGCAACCATGCAATCTCAATATTCTACACCATTATTTTTATCCTGTGAAAGGCCTCTTTAGGATAGGTCTACTATCACCGTCATATCTAGGAGGCTAGTCTCAAACATTATTTTCCAATGATGTAGTCATGAGTATACCTATATGCAGGTAATTATACATGTTACCCATGGGTTGTCTTCTTCATCATTTCATTTTTTCTAGTATCTCATTATTGGTGGTTGAATCAAATCCTTATTCTTATGAGAAGACCAACTTCTTCCACTCATGAGAGCTCTTGGACTTGTGATGCAATAAAATATTAGTAGTACCATATTCTTCAAAAATAAAATAAAGAATATATACTACATGAAATAATTCATGATTACTTTGCATGGTAAGATCAAAGTATAAAAATTAAATATCATCATAAAGTAATGAGATATAAATCAGTGCATACATACCACCATCAATTCAAAATTTTCTCTATAGAGTATCTATCTATGCATCAAATAAAGTATATATGAAACAATATTACACATTGTTTTAAAATAAATAAGGAAAGTGATTCCTCAAGTCCCCCACCCTTTCTCAAGTGGCATTCCTTTCAGAAATTAGATCCTACTGGATTTTGCATTGCTCTATGTTTTGCTTCCTCATGATATTTGAATGAAACTCGAGGATATTGACTGGTTTCACCTCAATGTACATTGGGTTTACCATTTGTAGCTTTGAGACATCCAATACATGATTAGGATCAACAATACATTTCCTAAGGGACACATGGAAATAATTATGGATATTTGTAAAATTATGTGGCATGTTGAGTTTGTAGGCAACAGGGATAATTATTTCCAAGATGGTGAATAGTCCAACATATATGGGATTCAATTTTTTGACTTGATAGCACTTTTCATATGCTTTACCCTTAAGAATACCCTATCTCCTATAGAGAATTATCAAGGAGTTATCTTCGATTAACTATTATGATGATCCAAAGCTTCCTTAAGCCTTTTTTGAATTCCTCTCATTTTGTCCTCCATTTCCTTGAGTGTCTCGAGTCTGATAGTATCCTGATCCTATGTATTATCCCATAACAATGGCATTCTACATCTCTGGCTATACAAAGCCTCAAAAGGAGACATTTAAATAAGCATGATATCCATTTTTGTAAGCAAACTCTACTAAATGTGAGAAGTATTTCCATTGATACTTTTGATCCATGCAATACATGTGAAGCATGTCTTCTAAGAATTTATTGGCTCTTTCTATCTGATTGTCTATCTCCATATGGTAAAAAAAACTTATTTTTAGAGTAGTACCAATTGAATGATGGAGGGCTTACCAAAAATCATATGTGAACCTAGAATCTAGATCATATATGATCACTTCAATAAATCCATGCAAGCTAAAAATCTATTTGGTTAATCTATTGGTTACCACTATTATATCATCCTTGGTGCTACTTGATATGAAGTGTGGTACCTTGGCTAGTTTTTCCACCACAACAAGTATCGCATCATGTTGGTACTTGGTCTTAGGCAACCCAACTATGAAATCTATTGATATCACTTGCCACTATTGCACATTTACATCATGTGGGTATAACTATCCTACTGGGTTCTTATGATCTACCTTCACTTTCTGGAACTCCAAACATCAAGCAAAAAATTTAGTGATATATTTCTTCATACCAAGCCAATAGAAGGTCTTCTTATGTTTTCCCTCATCTTGACCCCTCTTAGATGAGTGAAGTATGGGGATCTATGAGCTTTCCTCATGATCACCCTTCTTAGATTTCTAGCCTCAAGAATGACTACCCAATCCTTGAGACACAAAAGTCCATCCTTGAGATCATAATATCTAGCTATCTTAAGGTCTTGTGTCATTTTGGCTTGGATTTCAATATAGAACTGATCTTGAGATTGAGCTTGTTTAACTTGATCCATAAGATCTATATGACTTTGGGTTAGTGCAGTAACATGTCTTCTTCTACTCAAAGCATCGATGACATTTTTTCCTTAAATTTGATGTATTCTCTACAAAAATCATATTCGAACAAAAACTCAATCCACATTCTCTATCTTACATTTAGTAAAGGTTGAGATAAAATATACTTTAGACTCTAGTGATCACTTCTCAACTCAAAGGATATACCCACAAGCTAGTGCCATTAAATTTTCAAGGCAGGTACCATTGCAACTAGTTATAAGTCATGGGTGACAGAGTTAACCTCATGTTTCTTGAGATTTATTGACTCATATACCATCACTTATTTGTATTGGGATAACACTCCTCCGAATACTTTCAAATAAGCATCTATGCACCCCAAAATCTTGCCTTGGGGGTCTAGGATTTTTAGTACAATATTAGAGGTGAGCTTTTGCTTAAGAAACTAGAATATGGCTTCACATTTATCTATCCATATTAATGCTTTGCCCTTCCTTTGAAGACTTGTTATTAGGGAAGCTATCTTAGAATAGTCCTTCACAAATATTTGATAAGACCTTGCTAAACCCATGAAGCTCCTCACTTTCGTTACATTAGTGGGAGGTGATCAATTCAAAATGGCCTCAATTTTCTAAGGATCTACTACAATCCCGTTTTTGGAGATCATGTCCCAAGTAATGTACTTGTGGTACATAAAAATCATATTTAGAAATTTTTCTATAGAGTTGATGTTTATTCAACAATCCTAGTATGACTTTCAAGTTTTTAGCATGCTCTTAGTTACTAGAGGAATATATTAGAATATCATCTAAATATACCAATACAAATAATTCCAAGTAGTTTCTAAACACATTGTTCATTAGAATGCAGCTGGAGCATTGGTCAACTTGAATGGTAGGGTAGTCAACTCATAGTGCCCATACCAGGTTTTAAAAGTAATTTTATGTTTATTCTCATCCTAGATCAACTAATTATATCCCAATATCAAATTAATATTGGAGAAGATGGTGGTATCCTTTAGTCAATCAAATATATATTCTATTCTTGGCCAAGGATATATATTCTTGATGGTGGATTTGTTCAACATCCTTTAGTCTATACAAATCCTTATCAAACCATATTTCTTCTTCACAAATAATACCAATACACCCCATGGAGATACACTTGGTTTTATTAACCCTTTGTCAAGTAACTCTTGAAGTTGCACCTTCAATTCTTGCATCTATATAGGGTTCATCCTATAAGGGGACCTATGGATGGATTTTGCACCTACTGCTAGGTCAATGGTGAAGTCAAATTCTCGCTTGGGAAGCATTCCATGGAGTTCTTAGGTAATAATTCCCTATATTATTGCAAATCTAGGAAATTTTGAAATGCTTCCTCCTCATGGACATCTTCAAATTCTTTCAATTTTGACCACGTAGATCATCCCTCCTTTCCTTATGGCCTTGTTTAGTTACATTACAGATAATAGCATAGGCTTAAAGGAACCTTGTTCACTAGCCATTTTTACCCTTTCTTTCCTATCATTAGTGAACTCAATCCATCGATATTGGAAATTGATCAAAGCCTTTGGGAGCTTTTAGCCAATCCATACACAATATGATTTTGAAATCATGTAGTGGTGCTACATATAGGTGCTAAATGGTAGAGCTAGTGGGTAGGGAAATTTTAGCTATGGGAAAGCATTAATCCATAGAGTAGGTCTGACCCGACCCATAATCCACTTTCCACCCTTGTGCGAAAGATCCAGGTCTCCCCAACATGTCCCTTATTATGCTACTAGAAATAAATCTATCTATAGCTCCACTATCTATCAGAATTTTAACATCTCTACCATAGATTTTACCATTTATGTGTAAAGGAGTGGCTTGTATTTCTAGGTTCTAGTTCCCAGTGGTTACATAGATCTTGTGGCCTTTTACACTTGTCTTCTTGATAGAATTTGTATGAAGGGGACAATTCCTAGTATAATGAAAACCTCCACATTCATAACATCCTGATTTATGATTTTGGCATGTTCCTTGTGTAGAGACCCTGGGATACATGCACTGCTCTTTTTATCATGCTACTTGCAATGTATTAAAAACCCAAGATGAAATGGAAGACAATTAAAAGCATATAAAATGCAAATAACAAATATGGATCTCTTTATTCGTATTGAAATCCAATTACATGTTAGTCCCTCTTAGGGATACCCATTTCGATACAATAATATTACAAATAGGTAAAGAGTGCCCCTTTAACGAAGAGGTTGTGCATTTTCAAAAGGCTTATTTGTTTTGCACACAAAAATGTATGAGGGCTTATAGATGCCTCCTTCTCCAGGCCTATTTCCTAGAGGGATCCCTTTTGCTCTCGTATGTTGCAGATTCCGTCCAATGAACCTATGGCCCTGTAAGCAATGAAACAACAACACACATTTAGATGTCCAGGAATACCTCCTCGTATGAGTTTGTTAGCAATGGATATAACAAATGAAATCAAGTGGAAATTAGACTAATGCTATGAATGCTAACAAATGAAATGATGCTATGCTCATGATGTGCTAAATAAAATAATGAATCTAATGTCTAAACCCTAAGCTAATCCTATAGGCCACTGTCTAAGATAGCAGTCGCTAAAGTGAATCTCGTCCTCTTTGCTCCAAAGCTATGGATCAAAGCTTGTATCCGATGTTTGAAATAATGGTTGCTATGCTCTCCAATTTGTTAGGACTTCGTCATACATGTGATATCCAAGGGAACTCTCCAAGTATCAGAAGCTCTCCTCAATTACCAATATCGATAAAAGGATGTATATATGATCCCCCCTTGGTGCTCTTAGGATTGCATCTTCTATAGTGTGAAACCCTTGGTCTATGTCCAAGCCCTAGGAATGAATTTCTCATCCGTAGTGCAAGTGAGCATGAGAAGAATTTTGTATTTTCTATGTTTGGAGGTCATTTAACTAAAGTATAAATGCAAACTCAAGTCTTCTATGTGAACTAGTCATTAGCATGAGAAGCTTTTGTCCTTTTTTTATGTTTAGAAGCTAGTTAACTAAATTCTAAATGCAAACTCAAGTCTCCTATGTGAACTGGTCATGAAAGGGAATGCAAAGTTACTCCCACTCACCTTTATTACATGTAGACTACCACTTCCACCTGTGATTAGGCATGTTTTTCAACAAAATTGCTTTTAGGGTTTAGTCATTGTCATTTGTAGCAACTAAGATCTGGTCATTGTCATCTATAGTGGCTAAGTTATGGCCACTCTAGGATTGATCGGCTAGGATCTGGCCACTCTTGGCTTGAGCGACTAGGCTTGTATGACTTGAAAATGCCACAAATGAGTGGTGAGAACCACTATTGATGTTTGGAAAGTCCAATATTATGTCATTTTATCTTATGAATGTGTCTATGTGAGAAGCTCCCCTAAGAATGCCATGATTTAGGTGTCTACAGATGCCCATTTTTATGATGCGCTATGTGGAAAACACAACACTGAGCAAAAACGTAGACTAGTCTATTTGTAGGGTGTATGGTGATCAATGGTCTAATCAATGTTGGATGGCCCAATCATGCAAGATGGCATGCATCCATTGAATCATTGCCTTAATGTTTGAAGGACTTATCTCAATGGCTTGGGCATGTTAAATTGCACTCATTCCTCAAGATCAATCAGGTAGCTTCAACTACTACAACAATCTGACCGGTAGGGGAGCTATAATTGAATATGTCATGTCTACTTACATTCCCAGCAAACAAGGGAAATTTGTGATTGTTGTATGCAATTATTCGTAGGACGAACATAATTTTGTTATGATCAAGTGATATTTTGTTGATTTTCATTATGATTATGTTGAATTTTTTAATTACTTCCTCACACAATGGATTGGTTAAGAAATGAAAATGAATGAAATGACAAGTCACTTGACCAATATGACTAATCTGGTTTCTTTCTAGCATTTATTTCTTTTAATGGGTAATCCTACATCCATGTGTGATTCCAATTGTTTATGATAATAATCTATCCCTATCCCGAGGAGCGATCCAACTATCAATAGCTTTCTTAGGGAGTTAGGATGAGTTATTCTATTTATGTTTATATTGTATCACTTTGGCTTAATGATTTTGGTATTAAATGGGAATTAGGATGATCCTTTTGCTCTCATGGAGAAGTCTAACCATCTTTGTCTTCTTCGAGATTGAAGGGTGGCACATCGTAATTCCAAAATGAAATGTTTTTACCCCAAGTAGCTTTATGGTAGCCTACTCATCTCATCAAAATGCATGGAGTGTGAATCGCTGCAATCGTCGAGTGGATAGAGCAAGTAACTGAGCATGAGGCCTACTTGAGATTATACTTTTATGTGATTTTTTTTGTTATCTTGGTCATTAAGATGACTTCAATTCATCAAAATGCATTTATTTAATGTTTTTGTCACCCCCATCGAAGGATTTTTCTTGTTTTTAGCTGTGGAGTAGGTTGTTGTCAAGTCCAATGGCCTTTGAGTTTCTACCTATGGCTGATGTTGCCTTGAGCATCCAAGAATTTTGGGCCACTGACGTTCATAGCGACCAAGGCATAATTTGAAAATATAAAAAAAGTGATTTTAGGGTTTTGACCTATCACTTTCATTTGCTATCAATCCACTTTTTAGAGCTCTAGTGAGACAGTGACAGTTGCAATTTTTGAAGCTACCTGCATCGAGGACATGGCTGCACAAGGTGAGGCATCAGATGCTAGAGGAGCCGAAGTTTCAAAGGTATTTTATTTTTTAAACCCTAACCTCTCTTCATTTTCAAGGTAAAACTGAACCTCACTAAGTAATTGGCAAATGAACCTCACTAAACCTGTTGGTAACGAATGAAATCCATAGTTAGGCTTAGTATAGGTTTTTAAGTGGTGGTTTGGTCCCCATTTTTTTATTTTATCATTTTTTTTTTAATTTTATGGCCTAGGGTTCACGGGTTTACCGTGTTACCCTTCGATCACTATCGCTCAGAGTGGCGATAATTTGGCCATTGTCACTCAGAGCAGCTAAGTTTGAATTCCAATGGCTAGAAATTTTACCGTTGGGCTTTGGCTACTGCTATCTCCAATGGCCATATTCTGGTCACTGTAGGCAATAGTGGCTAATCCCTTTAGCCAATTTTGCATATTTTTTTTGCTTTTTATTGGATTTTTGAGATAGTTTTTGATTTTTTTTGAAATTTTGAACTACTCTTTAGCCTATATTACATTGTAGTTATGTTTCATATTTCTTTTGCTTTGCTTAGATCCTTACTACTTGGGATTCGGACTCAAGGATCATCAGTGACCTCCTACCTCTTCTGAATGACATAGATTAGAGGTGGATTAAGGCTCATGGGATCCAGTATGTTACCATATTACCTCATATTATGTCAGACCAAGCTTATCATTGGGACCCTTGAACTAATACCTTCCACCTCCTAATCGGTGAGATGACCATTACATCAGAGGATGTGTACAGGATCTTCCAGATCCCTTTTGATGGGGTGGCTATTATTTCTTTATCTAGTAATGCTCAGGTGGCCATATTCACTCGAGTATTCGAGAGGCATTCTGAGGATGCTCTCAAGGACATGTATGGGAGAGTGTCTATCATCCACTGGTATCAGGAGTGTGTTTTCATAGTGAGGCATGTGGTGCTACTGATGATCATCAAAAATGTCCTTATCCTAGATTGCTCAGGCTTGAGGTTCCCTTGGAACCTCCTTGCAATGGTTTAGAACCTGATGGACAGTGAGGAGCCTATCATATGTGCATGGGGAAGGTCTCTGTTGGCTTTGTGTTATGATGAGTTATACCACATCTGCCATAGGGGTCATGTCAGCATCGCCTGTAGTTGGATTTTATAGATCTAGGGATGGGATCACATTAGGGTAGATCACCCAAAGTGGATTCCTATTGAGATCACAGCTATGGACAAGAGGATGTAGTGCTATGGTGCTAGATGGGCTAGAGAGAACGAGGAGTGTAAGACACACTTTTATAAGGGAGCTGACTCATTACATTGATACTTTTACTGGACTTCGATATGAAGATGTCATATGGTACCCGTATCATGAGTGTCCTACTTGGGATGACCTTGCTAGCTTTACTGCTAGGATGTGGCATGAGCGATGGCTCATTGACCATAAGGTTAATATATGGGAGCACTTCTTCCACTTTCAAGTTCTTTGTCATTACGGTTTACAATAGGATGTGCCACTAGTACCATTTCTGTATAGGCACATCAAAGTAGAGAGAGAGCTCCCTCCCTGATAGGTTATAGAGCTATTTGATGAGGAGGATGCCCCAAATATTGATCCTAGAGTAGTTGGTGGAGTTACAGAGGTATTTGCACGATGGTGGGGCAACCTGATGTGCTATAGTGAGGGTAGTTTGGATCGAGAGGATGATGGTAGAGATGGGGCAGATCCATCAGGGCACAAGGTTCGTACTAGGACTACGACATAGGGCCAACCAATAGAGTAGGTGGCAATGGAGGAGGAGGCTCCTAAGGAGGTAGATGAGGAGATGGAGCTTGAGGAGAGATATTCTCCTCTTAGGGCATAAATACATGATGTGGAGTCCGAGCTCCAGTCGACCAAGATACAGGTACAACAATGCGATGCCATCATAGCTTAGAGAGATACTACTATAACACAACTATCAGACCAGATATAGGATTTGCAGGTTGCTCTAGGAGGAGCTACCCAGATGCAGGTTTTTGTTGCCCCTCCTACTCTCAAGGATCCTTCGAGGACAACCCTCAATAATGATATCCATTATCTATAGGGTTTGTTATACGAGAGTGATGTTTAGATTTATGAGGATGCAACCCATATTGTCACTCTCTCGAGGCAGATCAGGAGGCTAGGAGCCATCCCTAGGGAGATACGGGCTATAGGTGGATCATAGGTCAGCAAGAGCTCTATAGTAGGGCAATATTACATCTGACTTGGTCATGGGGCCCGAAGTCATACTGAGAGACCAGTCGGGTCCAGCTCACACCATTCTCCCAGAGATTTATCTAGAGGGGGTGGTGCTGTAGGGGGTGCAGGCCCAGTATTCGATTGATGATGCTCCTGGTTTTGATTCATTTTTTAGATCAATTGACCAATATGACTGTCATCCATGGGAATTTTGTATATCCATGGACTTGACACACATACTTTTATGATATATTTACATTATGACTCATGTGTATCGTTTATTGCTCATATTTTTCTTGTTATTTTGTTTTATGATGTGATGTGATGATGATGTTATGATGATTTTATGTATATTCTAGACAATAGATGATATTGTAGATTCTTTTATGGATGTGTAGATGCTTATATGATTTGATGATATGACGTGATGTATTTTGATGATGAATGATGAATTCATGATTGTATGCAAATGGATATTGCCTATATGTTTTATGATGTGATAATGGATGATCAATGACTTGTGTTTATGGATGTGTTGAGTGAATATTTTGCCTTATAACAAAATGATCACCACAACTAGAGTATAAAATAGGAAACTCTCTCTTGCAAATAAATTAAGTAGCGTTATTCATTTATCCAAGGTTCTTATGAACAAAAATTCATGTGCATATAATCAATCAATACTAAAGCAAATGAACGAATGTATGCCAGAATAACTTTAAACCATGCAAGTAACAGTTAACAAGGGGCCTTTAATTATTTGAACAAGTACTTTGCAACCATAATCTATTAAACCAACTGAATGTGAAGATAGCTTCTTTTAATGCTCTCAAGATTAAAGTGATCTACCCGAACCCAGTCAGTAACTTATTTTATCTTCAGCTTAAAATAATTCCAAATGAGAAAGTGTGTGGTATAAGCCACTTCATTTTAAACTCTGTGCCTTTAACATGAGGTTCATTTTAGAGTTAGCGGGTTCATTTTATCTTCACTTAAAATTGTTCCACTATCCCTATGTTAGCATTTGGTGTTAGTAAAATTAGCAAAATTTTTGGAATGGACCAGAATAGAAAAGTAGACTTTAATGTAATATTAATCTAGATATCAAGAAACTAAAACAAAAGCACTATTTACAAAGGTTAGCTGGAAAAACCAAAACAGGACATTAATTTGGTTAGCAATCTCCTCCCTAGAAAACCCCAAGTTATGAGATGAAATTCTAAGAAAACCTGACCTAAATGACCTGCAACATATACATAATCAAATTAGATCAGATGCAAGACTCCAAGGAAACAAATAATTGCATTATTCTATCATTCACCTATCGTAACCCACTGTATGGCATAAACGAATAGATACAAGAAAAAATAATGCAAAGGAAAGGTTTACAAAATAACAGCAGTCTTAGTTTCAGTCCCCTTTAGATTTTGCACACAAAATTTGCTCTTTCCAAATAAAAAAAATCCTTTATTTCGAAAGATAATCCTTTTCTTGTTACAATTTCCAGCCCTTTCTGCATGCCTTTTTTTTCCTTTTAAAATTTTTGGTGTGACTCTCCATTTCCATTTGGTGGCCCTTTTTTTCACTTCCCAGAACCTTTCGTTTAGCCTTCCCATGTCTCTTCATTGTTTTGGCTCTTGGTTTTGGCCTCAAAATGTTTTTCTTTCTGACTCTTGGTCTTCGTGTGCCACGCGGTTGTGCTGATCTGTCGCTGATTGTAGTCACTGACTATAATCATTTTCATGGAATGTTACAAGATAAACCTTATGCCTTGGTGCCACGTTTTGTTCAATGCTGCCACTGTAGACTCTATCCACCTGTCAACCAACAATGACATTCAGTATATCCATCGCTCGATGATTTGACTCTGTAACGGCCCCTATAACCATCGTACTAACTTTCGTTCACTGTCACACTTCTTATTTCATCTGCCTGCCTACCCTTTTTGAGTCATGAAAAAGTAACATGTTGCTTAATCATGACATTTCTATGTCTTTAGCTTGGTTCTTCTTCTTGCATCATGAAAATGTGACATGTCGCGATATCGTGACACTTTTTCCTTCTTGCTCTTTCTCCTTGCTTTGGACCGCGAAAATGCGACATGTCGCGATATCGCGACACTTTTTCTCTTTTGGTCTTGAGAATGCAACATGTCGTGATATCGCGACACTTTTTCTCTTTTGGTCACAAGAATGCAACATGTCGCGATATCGTGACACTTTTTCTGTTTTTTTCGTGAGAATGCAACATGTCGCGATATCGTGACACTTTTTCCTTCTTACTCTTTCTCTTCTCTTTTGGTCGCAAAAATGCAACATGTCGTGATATCATGACACTTTTTCTCTTTTGGTTGCAAGAATGTAACATGTCGTGATATAGTGACACTTTTTCTCTTTTGGTCATGATAATGCAACATGTCGCGATATCGCGACACTTTTTCTCTTTTGGTCACGAGAATGCAACATGTCGTGATATTGTGATACTTTTTCCTTCTTACTCTTTCTCTTCTCTTTTGGTCGCGAAAATGCAACATGTCGCGATATCGCGACACTTTTTCCTTCTTACTCTTTCTTGTTGCTCTTAGCAACAAAAACACATGTTGCGAAATCGCGACACTTTTTCCTTCATGCTCTCTCTTGTTGCTCTCAGCCACGAAAACGCAACATGTCGCGATACGTGACACTTTTTCCTTCATGCTCTTTCTCCTTGCTTTGGTCATGAAAATGCAACATGTCATGATATCGCGACACTTTTTATTTCTTTGCACGGTATTTTACTTTTCCTTTGATCTTTAGCATGTGGGCCACTTCGGTCTTCTCAAAGAATATGCAAAAATGTGGGTCCCCAATTTTGGGGTATGTTGTGGAGTAGCCACAACAAATGGTAACTCTGCTATAAAATGCTTCTGAGAATTTTGGTGAGAACCCAACCTGAAAATATACAAACTTAAATACAAGCATCAACACATATCCAAAGAATGCAAATAGGTAAAAAATACATGAAGCATCAGAATCATTAAGCATCAGCTCGGTGTGTGCATATGTGAGGTTATGGATGATTCCTATAGTATTTAATGCATGGTGAAGATGTTAGAGATATAACAACATGCTTTGCAAATGCTCAAACTTTCTAGTACCATGAACAAACATATTAAAATTGTTAAACCCTCTTAGGACAAAATATGTGTATACTAAATTAATTTACTAGATACCAAAATTGGTTATGTGTCACTACCATCTTGAACCCATGTGCAAGTGTAAGTGAAATCAAAGCTTTGGGGAATAGGATTCCCAACCTAAGCGAGATGGGAATTTAACCCTATCCTTACTACTCGATCCGGAGTTCATTACCTCATCTTGAACAAAATGATTTAACCTGTTATGGATGAAACTGTCAGGCTACCCCATCTGTTTGAGTAGTCAGTGGTCTTGCTTTTAGGCAAGACATGTTGCCATGCATGAGCATACTCCACTGCCAGTCAGGTGTCTATAACCCCGATGGATATTAACCCCATAATCCAAGATTGGTTTTACTTTTGATTTCTTGAACCCTGGGGATGACTACCCATCCTTACAAGGGACATGTAGTATGATCCTTCCAATCCAATGAAATGAAAAAATATTTGCTTTGGAATTTCAAGTTCTTGAATGGGTAAAATAGAAGCTTTGGGGAATTAGATTCTCAACCTAAGCAAGATGAGAATTATACCCTATCCTTACTACTCCATGAAGGTCAAATCAGAGCTTTGGGGAGTTGGATCCTCAACCTAAGTTTGACGAGGATTTAACCCTATCCTTACTACTTTTATTTTAGGCTTTAAGCTCTATAGGAGTGATAAAAACCATTATTTTAAGGATTATGTTGCATGAGAGGATAGACACGAAATAATCCTTTCGCCTCACCTTTCCTTCCAAGTATGGTTTTGACCATTTTGCTCAAGATCCTCTTTAATATGTGTAGAACATGCTTGGTTCAAGATAGTTCGGGCATCAGTTCCCAACCTTAGGATCCTTTTAATATATGTTATGTAATAACCCTAAGAGGATTCGACACCTTTTCCATGATTGTATATGAAGTGAAGATGCAACTGAGATGCAATGTGGAATGTAATATGAGATATGGATGAATGCATTGCTCTTTTTGAAATGCGGATGGAGTATACCACTTACTTTGCCATAATTTGTGAAACTGACAACTTCATGCATCACAAGTTCCAAACGATATTATTACTATGTTTACAATACTCATGGAGCTTTCTGCAATACAATTCCGATGTTTCATATTCTCCTAGTCTTAGTCAACATTCATAAGGACATAAGCTGACATCTCGATTTTTTTTTTTTTTGAAATTTTTTGCATTAAAAATATTTCATTTTACAATAGCATAATTTGTGGTTTTTTCCAAAAACCAGTCCAAATGGAAGGAAAACATTTAGAAAAATCTAGTGCCAAAGCTCCTGCCTTCATTACTACAATCTCCTCTGAAAATTTTCCAACCTTAGGATCCTTTTAATATTTTTAGGCAAGTCATGGACTACCCCAGGAATATCCAAGGGAGAACTTTGCGCACCATGCCAAAGGACAGGTGGCTGTTGTTATTGTTGTTGGACCATGTTATTCAAGGGTGTTAATCCTATAGGAACAATGGAAACACTTGTAATGATGGGGATAGACACAATTGGTGTAGTTGTCACACTTGAAACTGAGGGCTTAGGCCCACTAGACATACTTGAGTCTAAGGAAACCCCTAACTCAAGTATACTAGGTGGTATTTTGATCTCTAATGTTTTGTTTCTCAGCTTTCTAGTAGTGGGAGAAAGGCTTTGGAAAATAGTTTCCCCTGTGGTCTTGGACCTAGTAGCTATGTACTCAGGTTTGGCCAACTTGAAAACTCTAGAACTCTAAAAGACTTCTCTCAACTCACTTGCAAAATAAAACACCTAAATGTTATACCTGTAAGCACAATAGGTGGAAACAAAGCTACCCATGTTAATCATTAGAACAAATCACAATCACAATGCAATAAAGAAGGCCCTCCTTCTAGCATGAAAATGTTGAGTGAATATTTTGCCTTATAACAAAATGATCACCACAACTAGAGTATCAAATAGGAAACTCTCTCTTGCAAAGAAATTAAGTAGCATTATTCATTTCTCCAAGGTTCTTATGAACAAACATTCATGTGCATATAATCAATCAAGACTAAAGCAAATAAATGAATGTATGCCAAAATAACTTTAAACCATGCAAGTAATAGTTAACAAGGGGCCTTTAATGATTTGAACAAGTACTTTGCAACCATAATCTATTAAACCAACCGAATGTGAAGATAGCTTCTTTTAATGCTCTCGATATTAAAATGATCTACCCGAAACCCAGTTAGTAACTTCTTTTATCTTCAGCTTAAAATAATTCCAAATGAGAAAGTGTGTGGTATAAGCCACTTCATTTTAAACTTCGTGCCTTTAACATGAGGTTCATTTAGAGGTAGCGGGTTCGTTTTATCTTCACTTAAAATTGTTCCATTATCTCTATGTTAGCGTTTGGTGTTAGTAAACTTAAAAAAAATTCTAGAATGGACCAGAATAGAAAAGTAGACTTTAATGTAAGATTAATCTAGATATCAGGAAACTAAAATAGAAACACTATTTACAAAGGTTAGCTGGAAAAACCAAAACAGGACATTAATTTGGTTAGCAATATTCTCCCTTCAAAACCCCAAGTTATGAGATGAAATTCTAAGACAACTTGAACTAAATGACCTGCAACATATACACAATAAAATTAGATCAGATGCAAGAATCCAAGTAAATAAATAATTGCATTATTCTATCATTCACCTATCGTAACCCACTGTATGGCATAAATGAATAGATACAAGAAAAAATAATGCAAAGGAAAGGTTTAAAAAAATAACAACAGTCTTAGTTTCAATCCCCTTTTGATTTTGCACACAAAATTTTCTCTTGCCAAATAAAAAAAATCCTTTATTTCGAAAGATAATCCTTTTCTTGTTACAATTTCCAGCCCTTTTTGCATGCCTTTTTTTTCCTTTTAAATTTTTTGGTGTGACTCTCCATTTCCATTTGGTGGCCCTTCGTTTCACTTCCCAAAGCATTTTTTTTTCACCTTCCCATGTCTCTTCGTTGTTTTGGCTCTTGGTTTGGGCCTCGAAATGTTTTTCTTTCCAAATCTTGGTCTTCATGTGCCACGCGGTTGTGCTGATCTATCGCTAACTATAGTCACTGACTGTAATCATTTGCATGGAATGTTACACCATAAACCTTATGCCTTGGTGCCATGTTTTGTTCAGTGCTGCCACTGTAGACTCTATCCACCTATCAACCAACGATGACATTCGGTATATCCATCGCTCGATGATTTTACTCTGTAATGGCCCTTGTAACCATCATACTGACTTTCGTTCACTGTCACACTTCTCATTTTAGCTGCCTGCCTACCCTTTTTGAGTCATGAAAAAGCAACATGTCGTGAAATCACAACATTTATATGTCTTCAGCTTGGTTCTTCTTCTTGCATCGCAAAAATGCGACATGTCACGATATCGCAACACTTTTTCCTTCTTGCTCTTTCTCCTTGCTTTGGACCGCAAAAATGCGACATGTCGCGATATCGTGACACTTTTTCTCTTTTGGTTGCGAGAATGCAACATGTTGCGATATCACGACACTTTTTCTCTTTTGGTCGTGAGAATGCAACATGTTACGATATCGCGACACTTTTTCTGTTTTGGTCGCGAGAATGCAACATGTCATGATATCACAACACTTTTTCTCTTTTGGTCCCGAGAATGCAACATGTCGCGATATCGTGACACTTTTTCCTTCTTACTTTTTCTCTTCTCTTTTGGTCGCGAAAATGCAACATGTCGCGATATCGCGACACTTTTTTCTTTTGGTCACGAGAATGCAACATGTCACGATATCGCGACACTTTTTCTCTTTTGGTCACGAGAATGCAACATGTCGCGATATCGCTACACTTTTTCCTTCTTACTCTTTCTCTTCTCTTTTGGTCGCGAAAATGCAACATGTCGCAATATTGCGACACTTTTTTCTTCTTACTCTTTCTTGTTGCTCTCAGCCACGAAAATGCAACATGTCGCGATATCGCGTCACTTTTTCCTTCATGCTCTCTCTTGTTGCTCTCATCCGTGAAAACGCAACATGTCGCGATATCGTGAAACTTTTTCCTTCATGCTCTTTCTCCTTGCTTTGGTCGCAAAAATGCAACATGTCGCGATATCGCGACCCTTTTTCTTTCTTTGAGGTATTTTGCTTTTCCTTTGATCTTTAGCATGTGGGCCACTTCGGTCTTCTCGAAGAATATGCAAAAATGTGGGTCCCCAATTTTGGGGTACGTTGTGGAGCAGCCACAACTGGATGCAATGTTATTGTTAAATGCATGTTTAATTTTGTTTTAATTGTATGCATCTAACTTATGTGATGAGATGGTATAAATGAACCTTTATACTCTAATCACTTAAAACATATAGAATGCATATGACATTGAAAATATTAATGGGTGATACCACATAAAGTAAAAAAATAATCATGAATTTAAATAATCACTCTTATCATAAGAATTGATTAAGTATTCATATATGAGATATAATGGTGTGTAACATATTTTCTTGATAAGTTTTTGTAAATTAAAATATATAAAGTAGTCAGTGGCCATCTATATACTATTTCTAATATATATGCGGTATCTATCCTACTATGTTGATACCCCCTAATTTATATAATCTTATAAATAATGTGATGGTGTGAATGATGTTATGATTTGTTTCTATGTAAGAATTTTTGGGGATTTTCGGAGATTCAAACACTCTAGTTACCCTATCAACAGTTGTCTACTGATCATTCTAGACTTTTGAAAAGTAAGGCTTTTACCACGGACCTATTTTTTCATGATCTCTGTGTGTGCAAGTGATTGTATATTTTAAGATAGAACTCAAAAATTTCATCTGATATCAGGCAGGATTATTTCAGCCCATTGTTAATATTAGGGATTCTCAAGTGTTCGTCTTGTCCTAAGTTGGACTTAGTTGGACTATACAACTAGGCAATATTGGGTTACATAAGCTAGCTCGTCCACATTAAAACATTTATCTACACAAATGCATGAAGAAATTGTGGTAGACATATCATCATGTGTAAGGATCTCTCCTTCCAGTTTTTTACAATGCTGAGAATTCCAGGGATTCAAGCTTTATTCCTTTTTTGGCTTCCTTTTGGATTTGGATATTTGCTCATATGTAGTGATGAAAATAACTTTTTATTTTTGGTTGATTTTTATTTGAGCGAGGATTTTTGTAGTGATGATAATCACTTTTTATTTTGCTCATATGTAGTGATGAAAATCACCGGTTATTTTTTATTTTTCTTTGAGGGAGGTTTCTTTGAATTTCTGATTTGTGTATCGGATCATTGCTATGAAATCTGGACTGTATGCTTGGATTTTTTTTAATATGTTCTTTGCTTTAGGATTTTTAATTATTTTGATTTAAGCAAGGTATTTGGATAGGGCAAAGCTTGTCATTTTGCCAATTATTAGCACCTTTAAATCGGTTGCACAGGGGGATAAGCAAGGAAAATCATTTTCGCTTAAGCTAACCTAGACCGCTTTTGTAGCTTTCATATTTTCCTTGTTCCAACTAGGATTTTAGTGTTTCAATTAGTTACGGGATATTGAATATCCAAGGCATTATCATAGCTAGACCTTACCTTCTACTAATCAAAGTTGTTTTCCACAAAATTTGATAAGATCACTAGGTGTGATTGATTAATCAAAAATATTTAGTATATTATGTATAGCAACAAATAACGGTTGTGTTGAAAAACATAATTACACACGTGTTAATGGAGGTACGAATTTGAATTATATGTGTGAAAAAATTTGGTATCACTTTTAAGACTCTCATGACATATGCAATTGTAATGGTTTTAAAAATGCAATGCAATTATGTGGATGCAAGATATGAAATATAATTGCTTTTGTATTTTTGATTTATATGTTGTTTTTGTATTTTTGTTTGATTTGACCAAAGGGCTTATTATGCCTTTGGGACTTTTTTATTTTTTACCAAGTAGCATGAAGTACCCTTGGAGCATTTTGATTGAAGTTGACCAAATGATTTGTACACCCTTGGATATTTTTGAATTGATGTTTGACCAAGCGGTTTGAATTACCCTTGGAGATTTTTGATTGAATTTGACCAAGTGGCTTGAATTACCCTTGGAGCTTTTTGATTGAAGTTGACCAAGCGGTTTGTATACCCTTGGGGCATTTTGAATTGATTTTGACCAAGCGACTTGAATACCCTTGGAGCATTTTAAATTGATTTTGACCAAGCGGCTTGGATACCCTTGGAGCCTTTGATTTGATTTTGAAATTTTATGTTTTTATGATTTGTTTGTGTTTCTGACATTTTTTATTTTTTTTGTGTTTTTGACATATTTGAATGTTTTTGTGTTTTTGACATATTTGAATATTTTTGTGTTTTATGTGTAGAATGCCTTTAATTGAATGATATTAAGAGTTTTAGGCTCCTCAAAGCCATATAATGATATAATGCGATATGATCCAGGCCCAACTCTATATAAAATAATGTATGGGCCTATCCAGTTTACTGTGAACTTGTCTCACATATGCGATGATAGATTTGAATGCTGCTGGTTTTCTTTGAGTTCTAGATCTCCAACCTTGAATTCCCTTACGTTGACTTTACTAATGTAAGCTCGCGCAAGGCAATCTTGATAAACATGAAGATGCTCTAAAGCATTGACTCAATGTTCATCAAGAAGCATCAACTGATCAAGGCGGCCTTACCACATGATATCATTATCTATGAAGTCCTTTAATGCTATGCGTAGAGTTGGAATTTCCAAATCTAGTGGCATGATGGCCTCAATGCCATATACGAGTGAAAATAGTATTGCCCCAGTGGGCATCAGTATACTAGTCATGTATGCCCATATTGCAAGAGGTAACTACATGTGTCAATCCTTGTGATTGTCTTGCACCGTCTTCCTCAATATGGAGACTATTATCTTGTTTGAGGCTTCTGCTTGCCTGTTTGCTTGCAGATAATAAGGCATTGAGAAATTGTGTTAAATATGGTATTTGTTTATTAAAACATGCACATTTTTGTTCTTGAAATATGGCCCATTATCTGATATTATCTTTGAAGGGACCCCAAAATGACTTCTGATATTTTGGAGTATAAACTTCGCAATCCTCGATCCAGTTGTCAATGTTAAGGGGATAACTTCCACC
Organism: Wollemia nobilis; assembly: GCA_028583015.1. Classification (NCBI taxonomy): domain Eukaryota; kingdom Viridiplantae; phylum Streptophyta; class Pinopsida; order Araucariales; family Araucariaceae; genus Wollemia; species Wollemia nobilis. The sequence goes on from JAQPPZ010002621.1 coordinate 1,450,212, forward strand.
CATTTAGTGAAGTATTTGGTAGTTGTTATGATGAATGTGTGTTAGCCTAAGAACGGGGGTGAGATTTTCCTAATCAAGTCTAGTCCCCACTATGAGAATGGCCATGCTTCCTGGATGGGTTGCAAGGCTTACGATGGTAAGTGCATTAAATTTTCATGATGTTGGTACTTACTGTATTTCTTGACATACTCATAGAAGTCCTTTTCCATGGTGGGCCAATAGTAACCCATTCTAAATATTCACTTAACAATGGCCATGCCATTAAAATACCCTCCACATGTGCCATTGTGAGCTTGCGAAATTGCCTAGGATGCTTCCTGGGGCTCAAGACAATGGAGTAATACTCCATCATATCCTCATTTGTAGAGGATTTCTCCTATCAATATGTATATTATTGCTTTTTGTTTAAACATTCACCTTTTATTTTGTGACAAAACTTGAGGTACTATTCCATGTTTCAAGAAGTCCCGCAATTGGGAAATCCAATCCTGATAAGCCATGACTTCTATAGAAAAGATGACTTGTTTTTCCTGTATTTCTAAGTTGGTGAACATGGATTGAGGAACAACTCTATGGTGTATGGTTGCACAACACTCCATAGGTCCTTGGAATATCAAAGACCCCTAATGTACCTTTTGCAAGAAATCTCTGGCTGTGAAGGACCAATCTTGATTTGGCTCAATTTTGATCATGTTGACTGATTCTTGATTGTCAAAAGCTTCACGACATATTACTGAGTGCAAAAGCACTTTTACACAAACGGTTATAAAATCATAAGATGAATTCTAAGGGATCAAGGATCCCAAAGAGGCCATGGTGTCTGCAAATCTATTTGAAGTATGAGGGATTGCCTCGATGTTATACCATTCCAGTCGGGCTAGGTAGGTGTCAACAAGTTCCTTGTAAGTTTTTAGAAGTGGGCACCTGCATTGAAATAGTCCTTTGGCCTAGTTTACTATGAGCAAGGAGTCACAAAAGATATTCAGTATTTTAATGCCCATTGCTACAGTTGTTTGGAGTCCCAGGATCAATGCTTCATATTCTATATTGTTTTTTGTGCACATGAAGTCTAGTTTGAATGATAAAGACAATGGAGTACCCTATGGTGTGATAAAGACAATCCCTGCTCCACACCCTTGTTCACACTTTGAACCATCGAAGAACAATGACATATCTCTTTATTTCTTAGGTTCTTCAAATTTTGGCAGATCTGATAATGCAAAGAGCACATCATCAGGCAATTATATAGTGAGAGGCTTGTTATCCTGAAGAGGTGACTTTGCTAATTGATCTGCCATGACTTGTCCCTTGATGGAATTTTGGCTTATGAACTCTAGATAAAATTTTGTCAATAGCATGATTCACTTTGTGATATGTGTAGTGTAATATGTCTTTCTCATCATGTACTACAAAGGATTTTGTTTTGATATGACATAGGTCGTATGGCTCAACATGTAGTGTCGTAACTTTTGAGTAGCAAAGACCACTGCTAAACACAAATTTTTGACATACACATATCCTAGCTCATAACTCACCAAGGTGCGACTAATGTAATATATGGATTGCTCTTTGTCTTGTGCATTCTTTTGGGCTGATATGGTGGCCAATGTGTAATTAGTAGCTGATATATATAGTAAAAATGGTATGTCTGGCCTTGGTGGAGCCAATACTTGAAGTGTTTCCAGATAAGTTTTGATCTCTGCAAAGGCTTGATGACATTTTTCATCCCAATTAAAGGGGACCTCCTTGCGTAGCAACCGATTCATAGGTCGATATTTTTTTGATAATTGCGCAATGAATATTTTGATGGATGCTATCTTGCCTTGTAGGATCAGCCATTTCCAATATATCCTTTACCTTTGTAGGATCAACTTTGATGGCTCTCTTGGATACGATGAATCCCAAAATCTTGTTAGAAGTTACACCAAATATGCACTTCATAGGATTCAATCAGACATTGTCCTCAATGAGGCGGTCAAATACTTGTCTAAGGACTTCAGCATGCTCTTGCCACAATAGGGACTTGGCCAGTAAGTCATCCATGTAATATTCTAAGATCTTATGCATATAGTCATGGAATATGTATGTCATGGCCCATTGATATGTGGCACTAGAATTTTTGAGACCGAATGGCATCACTTTGTAACAGAATGTCCCCCACGGAGTAATGAAAGTAGTTTTATGTTGATCTTTAGGCTTAATCTGGATCTGGTTGTATCCATAAAAACCATCCATTAGGGAGAGTATATCATGACCTACAGTTGCATCTACAAGAGTTTCTATGTTTGGCAATAGGAATGAATCCTTTGGTGTTACCCTATTTAAATATCTAAAATCTGTGCAAATATGGATTCTTCCATGGGGTTTCTCCATGGGTACCATGTTTGACACCCACTCAGGGTAGTCTATAGGAACTATGAATACTAAATCTAGTAGTTTTTGCAATTCGTTCTTCACCATCAAAGTAACGGTTGGATGCATTTTCCTCAGCTTTTGCTTGACTGGCTTCTTCATGGGATCTAATGAAAGGTTGTGAATGACTAACTTTGGATCTATCCCTGGCATGTCTTTGTAAGTCAAAGCAAAAATATTTGGCATCTCTTTGAGGAGAGATATTAGGACGGCTTGTTCCTCTGAAGATAGACTTTCTTTAAACTTGAATTTTCTTGGTTGGGTAGGATCATCGTTGATGTCCACCTCGAAAGTCGCTTCTATAGCCATATGTGACCCATCCTCTAGTTTATGAGATGTGGGTATCAAATGAATATCATCGACAGGATTTATAAGACCTACTCACTCAGGTTACAAACCAACATGGAAGATGCCATACACACAACCTAATGCAAAATGAAATGGTTGTAACATCTCTTCATTGGGGAAGAGGTCTTCAGGATCTATGGGGAAATTAGCATAATCCCAATCAATAGCCTCTACATCAAGATTGAATGATTTGGTAGGATCTACTGGATAATGAAGTGGAGTGGTCAAATCAATGGAGATCAAGTTGATGGATGGAATGAAATCTATAGGACCACATGGGTGCAATCTTATCTCAGGGGTTTCCCTTCCATACTTACAATGAGGTTCTAGAAGAATGGGAGTTTTTGGATCTGGTCCATGAGCAGGGCAGATAATAGGATCATTAGGATTTAATCGCTCTTTGAATGTAGGTAGAGGGGGATTGACCATCTGGTGAATGGTAGCTAGATCAACAGGTCTTACCAAAAATTGTAGATGAGGATCTATAGCATGAAGTGCTACGTCTCTCTCTACTAGCTCATTGACTTACCGCAAGTGGCGAGGCCCAAGATAAGTCATATCGATCTCATTCTCAAAGTCATCATCACTTATCTAGAAACCGTTAGCATTGGTATGTGGCCATAAGACAAGGGGATCATGTCTTGGACCTAAGTAGGCCATTTCTATTTCATATTCATATTCTTCATCACTTATGAAGAATCCATTTGCATTTTTCTCTTGCCCTAAAGTTAGGGTTGATGGCTCAAGAGGCTCTTTCTATTGAGTATTCTGATTCATAGTCACTTTCCTCTGATGTATATCCACTCTCATCATGGATGGACCATGTGAATATTTGTAAATAGTGAGGCCCCTAGAAGGCTAAGCCAAGTTGCACCTCATCGTCACTTGCTTCGTATCCATTTCCTTAATCCCATGAGTTGTACCCTATTGGGGTGGAATCAATTGAGATGTTTGGATGATAAATTGTTGGTGGTGGTACGTTTACCATGGCCACTTGTCTATTGCTCAAATTTCCTATTCTTAGGGGGTGATAAGGAATGAAATTGATGTATTCTCCTAACCCTAAGCTTAATCTATCCAATGTTGCTACAAGAGAGTCATATCGACCTCCAATATAATAGCCTAAGCAAAACCTATCAGAGGGAAGCTGATATTGTAGCTCGTATGGCTGTATGCACCCATACTCATATATACCAAGGCCATAGACATACCAATGGCAATGCTCAAAGTAGCTTAGAGCAAACTCGATAATAGAGAGATAATGAACATTGATCGTGAATAATTCATCACTATCCTCTTCTATGTCTAAAGATTTTTGGGCACAGTCCAGGCCAGCATAGACAAAATTGGTTTTGTTGGGAGGGATTCTAAGTGGAACCACTATTCCCACTAGTGGCCTCAAGTCCTTAGGTCTTCCCATGTTTTGTACAAACTCAATGATAGATATGAAGGTAATTTTCTATACAAGGTACTCTCATATTCCTATGCTTTCCAAGTGTATTGATGCATGCGATGTGGATGACCCTACGAATGATACTAGCGAAGCGGGGTGGTAATCACTATCTTCATCTTGATATTGAAGATATTCTTCTTCCATAGGACTTGGAATTTCAACAATGGCTATGGTTGGCACTTCCTTGGGCCTTTCTTCTTTGACTAAGTGTGCCTTTAGCTTCTGATTGTCTTTTGGTTTTGATGTTGATGGTACTTTAGAAGCATTGACTATTTTGAGTGCACCAGGAGGTGTTGATGTGCATGGGTCTTTTCTTACCCTTTTGTCTTTGTTATCCATTTGTGTGGTTGGGGATGAAGGCACTACGTACAGGTGGGTAGAAGTGATTACAAATTCTTCTAGAATTTCCACTTGATGGATGTATTGAAAAGGCTTTTCATCAGCTAGAACCACATAGACTTTGTTTTTGTTCACATACTTGACACACTGGTGCAAGATCGAAGGCACACACTTCATGGCCCTTATCCAAGGATGCCCTAAGAGGATGTTGTACTGCATAGATCCTTCTAAGACATGAAACATAATAGGGATGGTATTGTTCCCCACCTTGATGGGTAGGACTATCGTTCCCATAGTATTGCATAGCATCATTAAAAGCTCTCAATGTGTAAGATCCTAGAATGATATTGGACTTGGGGATCTTGAGGTGCTCTATTGCTATTGTTGTAATGATGTTTATTGATGAACCTGTATCAACCAAGACCCTATTGAAAGGTAAGTCATTGATTTCCACCACAATGTTTAGCAGAGGATCTGGTAAGGCAACAGGTACTATCTTAATCTCATAATCATAGAATCGAATTACAGGTTCCTAGAATTCTTGTACTTGTACCACAAAGTGAGCGAATGCATTTGCATCTTGTGGTTGGAGCTCAATTGTCCTTAAAATTTTCATTAGAGTCTCCCTATTCTTTGGGGACTATTGTCTGAGCTCATAGATGGATAACTTAGCTGGAGTCATCTGTAGGTTTTGCTCCAATCTACTCTGGATAGTTACCATAGGTCATGGTGGAACTGTAAAATTGTCTTACCTTTGCCTAGGTGCAACTGGGAAATTCATGGGAGCTTCAAGAGCTTTCAGTTGATCATACCACCTAGTCCTTGTTGCTATGTTAACAATCACAACAATCCTAATGCATCTATGGGTAGGCATATCAACTCAGACGTGATTGAACTGGGTCTGTTACTCTCTAGGGGCCTCATGATTTGGAAATGGATTTCTATATATGCCCATGTTTCTATTATAGGAAGCCAGTGGGTTTTCAACTTTGAGTTCTCCAACATCAATCATGTTTTGCACTTGATGCTTAAAACAAATGCAAGCCTCAATTTCATGCCTCAGTATCCTATGATAAGGATAAAATTGATCTTCCCTATATCCTTTTGGCTTAGGATGGTTGGGATCTATAAGAGGTATATGAAGAAATCTGATCCTCCTAGCCTTTCTCAAATGATTAAATATTAATTGCATTGATTATGTCAGAGGCATGAAATAGCGAGGCAGCTTGTGTTCTCTATTTCACCCATGATTGTTCCTTTGGTCGTAATTGAATAGTGGGGGATGTGCTTGATATTTTTGGGGTTGTTGTGCACCCCCATACTTAGGTGTAGCCAATATGACTTGATTTACTGGAGCAGGGTTGGCTTGCTTCTGTTTGTACTTGTCATTCTTACCATTCTTGTTCCACTCCTTTTTATTTCAAATTTTAATGGTTCCCTCATCTACTTTTATTTCTTCGATGAGATTGGCTTGTGCCAAAGCTTCCTCAAACAAAGGATACTGTTGAATTTGTAGTAAGAGGGATATGTGTTTAGAGAAAATTTTGGTGAACATGCAAATGATTTCTTATGTGGAAACAGAGAATTATAATTTTGCCATGACTTTTCTCCATATATTCCCATAATCCATTATTGGCTCATCATACTATTTCAAGTTGGCCAGGTCTGAAAGGTTCACCTTATTCTTAGAACCAAAGGAGAAACACTTTAATAATGTATTTACTAGTTGTTCAAATTTGGTTATTCTATGCTTAGGTAGTTGGTTGAACAATTGAGTGGCAGTACCTAAAAAGGTCATTATGAATGTTCTTAGCATGAGACCATCATTGTCTTCAAGATTAAAACAAGCATTGATAAAATCGGTGACATGTTCTTGTGCATCCTCTTCACCCTTAAAATTTTCTAACCTAGGCATCTCAAAGTTCTTAGGATATGGAGGGCTAGGGATTGATGGGCATAATGGTTGGTTGTGTATTTTGCTCAATTTTGGTGAGTTCTCGGCTACCTCTTGTTTCTCAAAGGCTTTCACATTTTTAGCAAGCTCTTGAAATGCCTTTGATGCACAAATTTCCTCCTCTTGTAAGCCTAATCATAGTGGCAATGGAGGTAACTCTCTATCCATTTTATTTGTTCCATTTTCCTCCCTCCTATGATGGGACTCAGGATTGTGATCTTGGTTTGTTGTGTTTGCCCTTTCCCTACTAGTTGGATTTCATTCATGGTTTAGTGGGGGATTTCGTTGTGGGCTATCTTGTCTAGTGCGCCTCTCCTTAGGTGAGTCAGTGCATCTAGTTATTTTGTGGTCACCATAATTTGTCAGTAAATTGTTAAGAGCTAGCCGCTCAACCTGCTCTCTTAAGCACTGCTCATGTTGGTGCATGAGTCTTTCTCTTTGTTTATCCTATTCAAGAGCTTCCACTAGATTTCACTCCTTATGTAATGCATTTTCTAACCACCTTATTCGGTTAGTTTTTGCTATCACAGAATACTCATGTTTATCTGACTCTGTTCTTATTTTCTTGACTCATAGATTCCTCGAGGAGGTTTATGATGTACCTATACTCTTACTAGCTAATGTGACTTGTTCAACGTACTATTGAGTATACCTATGATCATACTCTAGCTATTTACTATGGGGTTGCTTTAAGGTACCCCCAGACTGAGATATGTGTTTAGAAGTCACAGTTCATGAGCTTCTAGATGCAAAGTTCTCAGTAGCTACAGTTCTTTGAGTTGGTCATGTAGGAAACAGATCCAACCCATATATCTATCTTGTTTTCCATGGCTGGTCTCATGTGGTGTCATTCACTCCTATGAGGTCATAGTATACGAGAATATTTCCTTTTATGTAAGGGTTTCTTCTATCTAATTCCCATGACTAGATGTAGCTCTAGTTTCCTACCCTTCAGTGGGTATACCTATTTCATATGTTTCTTGTGAATCTTGAGGTGTTGCGACTCTTGCTTGTCTTCTTGATGAAGAGGGCTTTGTGACATGTTTTATCCATGTGGATGGAGATGTATCAGTCTCGTCATCTGGAGAATGATTTTTAGAACCTTCTTTATGTCCATGTGAGGAGGAATCCCTTGAATCTTCCTCATGTCTTTGAGATGTTTATGTGTGTTTAGAGGAGGCCCTTGAGGTCTCTTCATGTCTCCTTGATGAGGATGGTTGTAAAGCCTCTTTTTTTTTATGTGACTTTGTTACATGATGTGGTTCCATACTTGGGGTTTCTCTAAGAGATCCCCCAAGGGTTGAGTTATCACCCCTTAGGCTCATAGAGCTACGTCTCATGGTATTATGGGTAGGTTGTTCAATGTTAATACGACTCTGCCTATGGGTATGAGTTGCTTTAATATCTCCCTCGATATCATACCGAGGGTGTTTACTTCTTGTTTTGACCATGTTGTTGATGAATTGATATTTTGAGTTGTAATTTAGGAATAGCCACACAATACCAAACAAATGTTTATATTGATTATTGATTTAAGTGTGTCCTAAACTTTTTGGTGTGTTTTAATGTGTTGTTCTTTTGATTTATTGCTCTTGTTCTTGGATTAAGCATGAGAATACTTATCCATAGTGATAATCAAGTACACACATGCCAAACATGGTTTGTTATTGGATCTAAGATATGCAAAATTCTTAATTCTTTCTCCTTTTATTCTTTCAATTTCCAATCATAAATGTGCTTTAAGTTCTCTATTTCAGACACAGTAGCAGACAAAAAGCTATAAAATATCAGAGAAGTTGTACCAACCTATGATCCAGATCAAAGATTCGGTGTTTTGAACTCTATTGCACTCTAATTCTAGCCACTATTGACCAGAGCAACTAATTCCTAGCCACTATTAGTGGGATTGGCTAAATCTCTATTGTTTGTTGTAGCTCAAAGTGGCTAATTTTTGGCCATTGTAGCTCAGAGCGACTAAACCTGCACACAAAAATAAGTTGGTATTCCGAAAGCAAATGGAAAATCAGTGGATGTCCCACCATGATCACCATCTATAGTGACCTCGAGACGCATGCACCACTCTTTTTATCACACTAATTACAATGTATTAAAAACCCAATATGAAATGGAAGACAATGAAAAGAATATAACACAAAAATAACAAATATGGATCTCTTTATTCATATTGAAAGCCGGTTACAAGTCGGTCCCTCTTAGGGATACCCATTTTGATACAATAAGGTTACAAATAGGTAAAGAGTGCCCCTTTTGCGAAGAGGTGATGCACTTTCAAAAATCTTCCTGGTTCTACACATGAAAATGTATGAGGGCTTATAGATGCCTCCTTCTCCAGGCCCATTTCCTATAGGGATCCCTTTTGTAGCACCCTAAAATTGGTGCAGTTAAACCATTAGTAAAAGATAATTTTTTTTGAATTTTAACCCCAAAACCGCCCGTTAACCACTCACCTCATTTTTCGTGCCATTTTTAGAAGTTTTTTTGACCATTGGACGATATCGTCGTCGATCTGATGATATCGTCCTAGATCGGACGAATTCATCTGGAATAGAACGTCCAGATGATTTCTTCCCAAAACCAAATTTTCATAATTAGCTTCTATTTCAACAACCTCTCCAACTTGGGTGGAAGCGTTTCTGCGTGGTTGGATATTCCTACATTGGAGATCTCCTAGATTGGGATGATCCCCAACCTCCTAACCTCCCCCTAATCCTATATAAACTTGGTATTTTCCCAGTTTATCCCCCTAGATGATCATTTCCCTACAATTTAGTTTTTTTTGTGTTAGAACGTACTATCTCCCATCATTTGCACTTGCATTTTCAAGTTTTTATTGTAGGATTTCACTGTGTTTCATTCAGAGGAAGTTCAGATCGTTGTAGATGATTCAACACAATTTTGGATGATCCTGTTGAGATCGACAATGATCTTGTACGATTGCAGATTATTTTGACTACAGTTTAGATTTGGAGAAATAAGAGCCCTGAGTTTGCATTTTCTATTTCTTTCATTATTTAATTATGCATTAGATTGATTTATTTATATTCTGCATCTTGGAGTTCACCTCATTTAGCATAATTGCATGATAAAGTTTAAAATAAATTACTAAAATAGTGCATTTCATTTAAGTTGATATCTAGATTTATCATTTAAGCATTTATATTCTCATCTCTATCATTTTGTATTATTCTTGCAATTGCATTTTTTTGTTTTTGGTGTCTGTTTTTATGATTACATGTTTCTGACGAATTTGTATGATGAATTCTTTAGGTCACCGATGATCTTCTCTGAGCTCAGATGATCACCTATGATTTGGGATGATTCTATACAATTACAGATGATCTTGTCATATCCAAGATGATCTGGACTCCTACAAGCTTCAGAATCTTCATCATACATCAGGAATCAGGTGTATTCTTCTCCATTTCACATATTCTCTGTATTTAGGATTCATTCATGTTTGTTGTCTTCATATAAACCAGAATTTCCATATAGAATAGCTTCGATTCATTTTAGCCAACCTAGGAATCTGAATGATTGAATATAAAATGAACACATCAAACCCATTCTTAACCTAGAAATGGAAACTACCACTCAAAGTTTCCTGGTGAACCCCACCATTTATTGAAAATTCACCTTTATAACCCTCCCCGAGAGGCGTGACGTTCAAAGGGCCTCTCTGTTCGAGGTATTGTCCCATCCTTCTCGCATCCCCATTTCGGGCACGAATCCTTTAGCCTAAAGGTAAGGGTGCAAAAAATTTGGGCGATACATTTTGGTGAACTCGACGTGAAACTAAAACACCTTCTGATAACAATCCAAAAAAAAAAACACATTATTAATAACATCTAGAACCATTAGAAAACTGTTAAATTTGCATATCATACTTAGATGGTAGATTGCAATAGAAGACGAGCTGTCACCATAAATGTTGAAAATCAATTAATGGCCATAGAGATTACATCTGTGCTTAGAGTACCTCAAACAAATAGAGCCCAATATTTTTGGGATGAACTTGATAGGATATTGGATACTATTGCATCTAGATCTGCAGAACTTAGGCAAATTAAGAGGTTTTTCCTAGATAGAATCTTGGACCCTGATCAGGTGGCTTTGTACCATGAACTTCAGAGAGCTTGCCATAGGTGGTTAGCCGATAAAAGAGCACTTGTGTCTTTTGAATTATACACCTTTGAGGAATACCTCGAGAATGCATTTGTAGTACATAAATTTCTATCTTGTATAGAGGATCAAGAAGTCATTCTTACAGATAGAAAGAGATGGAATAGAGTTCCTAGAGCTGTGTTGTATCGAGAGTATTGCCATGAACTTTATTTTTATAGGTCAAATCCTGAAATAGATCATATTACCATAGCACACTTTTTCAAATTCTTGAAAAACCACTTCCAATTTGAAGAAGAGCATTTCATGACTCCTGATGAACTTGACCCTATCAATGATATCCATAAACTATTTATAGAAAACTAAGTCATTCTTTTTATTATTGTTATTTCTTGCAACTAGTATGTTGTTTGTCATTTTTATTCTCGCAAAATAATAATACAAAAAACAAAAACAAAACATTTCTTTTTAAGTATTATAGTAGGTATATAGTTAAAGTATATACCTCTCAACCCTATCGCATATATATATATATATATATATATATATATATATAAGTATATATATTTGTTGAAACCTAAGCTTAGCATAATGCCTAGACTTAGGAATGGAAAACAAATCAAAGAAGATGAATATTGGTTAGGAAAACAATTAAATGACCAATATGTCCTTCTTGAGGATCAAGTTCTGGAAGAAGGAACCCTAGACCAGCAAGAAGAAGAGCTTGTTGTAGGAAATGAACAAGAAGAAACTGTTAGAGAGGAAGGATCCTCATCCCCTAAAATGTCTTCGAGAGGAGCTATCACTTTTTATAACATGGAACAATTCTAGAAGTTCATCAATACTAATATTGGTGTTTTTAATAGAGCAACCCATATGGACAAGGATAGAATTAGTGACACTCATGCAACTCTAGAAGAATTATTTCAAACACGCACTAATCCCTTGTCCTTTATTGATCAAGAGAGTGATCAATTTGGACCATCCAACTTGGATATGGTAGCTATGATTCAGAAAATGCAACAACAATAGGTTACCCAACCATCTAAAGTGCTTGTTAACAAGCCTAGGGTCATTCCTGCACAAAATAAACCATCATTTACTACTCTATTTTGCCAAGCTCTTGATCAACATACCTCAAATAAAAAAAAAACCAAAACAAAACCAAACACCAATTACCAAGAATCTAGGGTACAACATAATACTATTACAAATCCCCTTCATAATATTCTTCCTACCAACACTTTGCATAATAGAAATATAGCATCTAATACTTATGTCACACCATCATACACTCACAAATCCCATACCTATGTCCCACCGAACCAATATGGTGTACAAACTAGTAATATTGAAGCCATGGTGAAACAATTAGTTTCCCGCATGGACCAGATAGATCCCTACCATCCACCGTACAATTATCGAGAGATGTGTAGTCAGCCTTTAGATCCTATAGTCGTAGCACAACCGTATCCAAAACATTTTCCTATGCCTGTTCTTCCCATATATAAAGGAACCGAAGATCCCATAGAGCATCTTCGTATGTTTAGGATAGCATGTCATGATATATCACATGATAACTTATTATTACTAAAAATGTCCCCAAAAAGCTTGGGAGGAATGGCATTAGAGTGGTATTATCAATTACCCACAAATTATTTGAGGAATTTCAAAGAAAATTCCGAGTCTTTTGTTCATCAATTTAGTGCCTACATCGAAATGCATGTGACCATTAAATATTTGTATAACTTAAAACATGACAAAGATGAATGTTTTGTTGATTTCCTAGCTAGGTGGAGACAGTTGATAGGAATATTACACTTTGTGCTACCTTATAGAGAGATGTTGGACATCTTTATTAATAATTTGCAAGAGCAACTATATTATGAATTATCAACTGCCACCTTGACCACCTTCGATCAGGCTATAGACTTAGCTCGAAGAGTGGAAGATGCTCTCATTAGGAGAGGCCAGCTTAAAAAGAAAGATGATGAGAAAACATCCAGAAACCAATATAAGAATAAAAAATTTGTGGGTGATGGAGTCACCAATAGCATAAATATTGCTAATGTTAATGCTGTGAAGACAACGAAGAAGTTTATACTGAAACCTCTTGATAAACCTCCTCAAGAATTTACTAGGTTAAATCAACCTTTATCAACTATTCTATCGCAATTATTAGAACGAGGTTTGATTCAATTACCAAATATCCGGGAACCTGATCCAACTATACCCGGATATAGAGTAGATTTACACTGTGACTTCCATAGAGGACCTGGACACACTACCAAATTTTGTAAAATATTAAAACATAAAATACAGGATTTGATTGATAACAATCAAATGGAGGTGCAAGCCTTTCAACCTAAGCAAAATCCTCCTAATAATGTTCAAAATAACACCCCACAAAACCAGAATCAGAATGACAACCAGTCATTGGATATATTTCAACATCCTTTACCAAAACATGGTAAGGAGGTGGCTAATCAAATTGAACATCATAATGTCCCCCCTCCTACCCGATATGTAGGGACTATTAGTGGGCATTTACCTGTTCATGATCTAGAAATATTTGACACCACTTTATCCATGGTTACAACCAAGCCTCTACATAATATTCAGATACTTGATCTTAGTGATATAGAATATGATACTGAGAGTGATATGGAAATCACATCAAATCAATCGAATAGTTCTGAAGATGAATCAGATACTATTCACCCTATCACAATTTGTATGGATCCAGAAAAACCATTTCCAAGAAGAATCACTACTAGACCATCGTCTCATCGATTACTTTCTATTGAGCTAGCTATAAATGCCAAACCAAGACCCATTCATTATCCATAAAATAATATTGTGGGTACCATCGACATTGTTACTAGACAACAGGCTCAAAATTCTCAACAAGATCAAATTCAGAATGGTGGATCAGCTCCATTTGTTTTGAAGGTTCCTAATAAAGGGAATCATGCACCCAATGTTCAACCTAAACCTCCTTATAATATTAATGAGCAATTATCAAATATTACAGCTAGAATTTCCCTCTTAGAACTTTTAAGATCTTCTCCCACACATAGAGATGAATTAATGCTCATATTAAGCCAGATGATGGTACCACAAGACATTCAACCTGAAGCCATGGCCAATAATTTAACAACTCATGAAGTTGATTGTATTGACTTCCGAGATAGAGACACCACAACATAGTTTACATAAATCTAACCCCTTGTATATTACTGCTTTAATTGGAGATGTAGTAGTCAAACGAGTTTTGATTGATAATGGTTCATCTTTAAATATCTACACTTTTGAATTCTACCAAATATTTGGATTTAGAAGTGATGAAATGAAAAGAACTGATATGATCATAAAATATTTCAATGACGAAACACAAGAAACGTGTGGAGTTATTACCATTCCATTACAAGTTGGTCCAAGAACCTTGGATACGACTATGTTTATTGTACATTGCCCTGCATCGTACAATATACTCTTGGGTCATCCTTGGATCAATGTGATGTGAGTTGTTCCCTCAAATTTACATCAATGTGTTAAGTTTGAATTTAAGAATCAGTTAGTTACCATTCATGGTGATCTTAGACCCTTTGATATGTGTGCTTTAGCAGAACCTATTGGAGTTCAATTTTGCCCTGCTCTGTCATCCACACATCCTAATTATCATTATCCATCTAAATGTGTGAAACTCACACCTACAACATCATCTACTTCTTATCCATCAGTTCCACCTCTACATATAGCTCAACCATCTTCTAAAAAAACCACATTAGGACCTCAGAAAGATCATAATCCCATAACCAATGACTCTTGTTCTACTCCTATAACTTCTATACCTATAATAGACCCATCTATCGACACCTCTACACCGTTTACATCCACCAAATTCATATTTTCTACATCAAAAGACGTAGGGAATGTTCCTTCTACCTCTTATGCTCTTACTGATGAACTCTTGCCCGATCTATCTAAAATTCTTATATTAGGGGAAACGAATGCTTCTATGCAAGATTCCCTCATTTTAAATAATTTACCACCATCTCCTTGTACCTTGGGCCTCCCATAGCCTATGGGAAGTATTTACCAAGTCAAAAGGTATGCTTTTATTTATAAGGGATATGACTGGGGTAGAATACCCAGAAACATCAGAACTCATTATGATGGATATGCTCGATGTTATTTTACTAATGAGTATATTAAAGCCAAACCTATAATGCTTAAATTGGGATATAAATGGAAAGGTTTGGGACATTTCTAGAATGGTATGAAAGAACCTTTTGAGGTATAACCATGGCCCATCCGATGTGTTGTGGCCCTATTTTCTAGTAAGGGTCAGCCATTCCCATTTGAGGATGATGACCATCTTATATGTTACCAAGATTATTTAGATGAACGTGATGCTTTGTGTTTAACGAATAAGACATTCACATGTAATCTGCTATCTATAGCTTACCCTGAGATGATCGCTGAATTTGATGATGAGTTGGAGGGAGATATCTTCCATGATGTCTCCGTTGAGGAATTATTACATAATGGATTTTATTTTGATGGCTCTATACCTAGTATAGCCCAGCTTGAGGCCATGATTCCTCAAGATGAATTATCCAAGCTAACCTTGGCAGAATTACAAGAATTGGGCATTTCACCCACCCCACCTAATTTTGAGAAAAATCTACACATGGAAGTAGAAAATGTCATAAAAATTAACATTGGAACTGAGGATAACCCTCACATAATCAACATTGGATCAGAATTGAGTCAAGACAAACAAGATAAATACATTCCATTTCTTAAAGAATATGAAGATGTCTTTGCTTGGACATATGAAGATATGCCAGGTTTAGACCCTTCTGTAGTTATGCATCACCTATTAGTCCATCCAAATGCTAAACCTGTTAAACAAAAACTTAGAAAAATGCATCCTAAAGTGGCCTTACTGGTCAAATGGGAGTTAGAAAAACTCCTGAATGTTATTTTTATACAAGCCATTGATTATGTTGAATGGATCGTGAATGTAGTTCCAGTAACTAAGAAAGAAGCTACTAAGGTTAGGGTTTGTATAGAATTTAGAGATATTAATGTTGCATGCCCTAAAGATGATTTTTCCTTCCCAATATGGATCAGATCATTGATTTTACTACTGGGAGTGGAATGATATCCTTAATGGAAGGATTTTTTGGTTATAATCAGATCAGGATAGCTCCTAAAGATCAGGCTAAAACGGCCTTTATTACCCCTTGGGGGACCTTTTGTTGGAAAGTGATGTCATTTGGTTTGAAGAATGCAGGTGCAACCTATCAACAAGCCATGACTTATATCTTTCATGATATGATGCATGATATACTACATGATTATGTAGATGATATTATAGCTCATTCTATTAAATAAGATGACCATTTAGATGACTTGAGAAAAGTATTTGATCGGTTAAGGGAATATCTCATCCGATTGAATCTAGCCAAATGCATATTCGAATTTAAGTTCGATAAATTATTGGGGGTTATAGTTTCTTTATGTGGCATCAAAATTGACCCTCTCAAGATTATGACTATCACTAATATGCCTGCACCCACAAATATATCTAAATTACAAAGTCTACAAGGTAAGCTTCAAGTTATCCGTCGCTTCATTGATAAGCTAGCGGATAAAACTGGACCCTTTCTTAAGCTTCTTAAGAAGGATGTCTCTTTCCATTGGGACAATGAATTTCAGGAAGCATTTGAACTCCTCAAACAATATCTTCTTAACCCACCTGTACTTTCACCACCTAGACCTGATCACCCATTTATATTGTATATTTTGACTTCAGATTTTCCTAGCTCAACTTGATGATGAGAAAAGAGAACATGCTAATTATTACATTAGCAGAACATTAATTAGTTATGAAACCCACTACACAACATTAGAGAAGTTATGTCTAGCAGTCGTATTTTCTACACAAAAACTATGCCATTATATGCTCAGTCATAAAATGTATGTTATTGCTAAATCCGATCCCTTACGATATCTCATGAGTCGACCTTATTTATCTAGTTGCATAGCAAAGTGGGTTCTTGTGCTAAGCAAGTTTGAACTCATGTTTATAGGACAAAAGTCTGTTAAGGGTCAAATCATAGCAGATCAATTAGCTGATGCACCCTTAGAGTCCACTCATCCCCTCATCATTGAGTTTCCTAACGAATGCCTTAAACTAGAAGCAGACCATCCAGAGCAATGGTCCTTATACTTTGACAGAGGCCGATGCATGAGTGGGGCTAGTGTAGGTATCATTTGTATATCTCCATAGAAACACCTTATACCTCTATCCTTCAAATTAATGTTTGCCTGCTGAATATGAGGCTCTAATCCTTGGATTACGAGCTACATTGGCACTAAAAATTAAAAATCTATTAGTTTTCGATGATTCTAAACTAGTTATAAATCAAATTAATGATGTTTATCAGACCAGAGATGATAAATTGTGCCTGTATAAAGCATATGCATTACAATTACTATCTTTATTTTATCAAGTTACCTTGGAAGCTATTCCTAGAACTAGCAATCATGTGGCTGATGCCATGGCCACATCTACACCTCTTTTACCCTTGGAGTTAGATGACGAATATGATACCATCATTATTCATCGACTCCTAGAACCCACCTCAATTAAATCATGCTTGGAACCTTTGGATGTGTTTCTAATCAACGAAACTACTCCTAAACTTTGGTACATTGATATCCTCAATTTTCTTCAAAATGGGACCTTTCCTGAAGGTTTTAATAGAAACCATCGTCGGTTATTACGTAGATGAGCAAGTAATTTTGTAATAATTGGCAATACATTATATAAGAGATATTTTGAAGGTATCCTACTTAGATGTTTGAATCTAGAAGAATCTAGATCAACTTTGAGTGAAGCCCATGATGGATCTTGTGGGGGACACGTTAGTGGTAGCACCATTGCTAAGAAGCTCCTTAGGATAGGATATTTTTGGCCTACCATGGAGATTGATGCACATGATTACGTGCACCATTGTGACAAATTTCAAAAACAATATGACCTTGTCCATACGCCTGGACAAGAACTACAAGCTATTTCATCTCCTTGGCCCTTTTCAAAATGGGGCTTAGACATCATTGGAAAAATTAATCTTGTGTCATATGATGGACACAAATTCATCATAACCACCATCGAGTATTTTACGAAGTGGGTTGAAGCTATGCCCTTAGCTTCTTGCACTGGAACCCAAGTTTCCAAATTTATTTTTAATCAAATTATTTATAGGTTCGGAATTCTTGCAAATATCATCTCGGATAATGGAACTTGTTTCAAAAATAAAGATGTAAAGAAACTATGTCAAAAATATAAAATTCTACATCGTTGGTCCACTCCCTATTATCCTCAGGGTAATGGCCAAGCAGAAGCATCTAATAAAACATTAATTAAAATCCTCAAAATACTGGTCAATAAATCTGGCCGAGATTGGTACATTCAATTATATCTTGCTTTGTGGGCTTATCGAACTAGCGTTCGTACTCCCACGGGCACTTCACCTTTTGTTTTGGTTTATGGTGTTGAAGTTGTTTTTCCCTTTGAATTAGAAGTTCCTTCTTTGGCTCTATTACTTCAACATACTGAAGTAGGAGATGAATATCGTGCTGGCAGATTTAGTCAGCTGGAACTCCTAGATGAGAAGCGCATTAATGCTTTGGAGCATCTTCGTGCCTACCAGAACAAGGTCAAACGAGCATACCTCAATAAAGTTCATCATTGATCCTTTGATATCGACGACCTCGTCTTAAAATAAAATAAAATAAATACTAATGAAACTAAAGACCTTAAAGGTAAATTTGAGCCTAACTAGCTTGGACCTTATATTATCACTGCTAAATTCGGATCGGGAGAATACTTATTAGCTACCTTAGATGGTAAAGATCTTAAATAACCTATGAACATTATGCATCTTAAGCGCTAGTATGCATAAGTCTAGTAATTTCGTCACTGTCTATATTATGTATATTGTATTATTTTAGTAATTCATATAAAAATTTCAAAAATAGTAATATTATGTATTCCCTCAATTCATAAATTAAAAAAAAAAAAAAAATCAAAATCATCAAAATCTTCAAAAACATCTTCTATTTTTGCACCTGTCAATTCTTGAAGTATTGCAGTTATATTTTCAGTTATTTTGGATAAATTAGCATTTATTTGGAATCCCTCACTTTCACACTCATATGAATAAATATCTTAGTCTTATTTGGTATGATTATTAATCTCTCTTATATCAAAGTCCACAGTTTAATTAAATAAATTTTTGAGCATAGAGAATTGATCTTGTTATTTACTTGAAACAAGTACACATTTTCATATTAAAATGATTTTATTGCAAATTCAAAGCGATGCTACACAATAGAAGTGGTCTCTTGAGCAAAAAGTTTCCCTTGCTATCCTATCATGCACATGGTCTAGAATATTTGAGAATTGACAAAAGGACAAGCTCACCCCTACCTAGAATAAAAATCCCTTGCTTTACAACCAATCATAGCAAGTATCCCTAGTATAGGAAGAAAAAGAAAAAGAAAATCAAGAAAAATCATGAGAAAAAGAAGCATTATTTCCATATCATTTTGTACCATTTCAGAAAAATTTTAGCATTATCTCAGTGTCAAGCAAAAATACAAAGAAAAAAGAGAGAAAAGAAAAGAAAAAGCAAAAAGCAATAAAAATCCCTTTTCCCTACCCTTTGAAAGAAAATAAGGGTGAATGAGCTTGAATCCCTGGAATTCTCAATTATTCAAAAACTGTGAGGTAAGCCCCATAACAGGTGGTTTGTGCCCAACCCACTTGGCCTTGGGTAACTCCTAGAATGGTGATATGTCTGTCACATTAACGACCTTCTTTTGTATAGACCTATGTCCGCTCATGGATTAGCTAGCTCTTGATGACCCGACTTACATAGTAGTCTGGTACGGTTACATGCATACAAATCATGGTCAACGAACACTCATTTGGTTAATTCAAATTACTTGTATCAAATTATCTTGCTCAAAATTGGTAAATAAACAATACAATTGCACACACATTTGTATTTGAGAGATTTTGTAGCATTATGATAGATCAAGATCGGAAATGAACTCACATCTGCACATGGGGTTCCTTATAAATCTAAATTTTTTCTTTGAGATAATTCAAAATATTTATGCAAATATTCTGGAATAATTTGATTTTCTTACTTGAGAACATCTATTTAGCGTAAAAACAATTACATACATTTTTTTCAAAAATCCAAAATTTCTTTCAAAACATGTTAAAAAATCTGGCAATAAAGTCACATTTATATATTTTCGACTTTCGCAACGATGGTATAGTTCCTAAACCTAAATTGGAATTTTATGCCTAGTGCAAGTCCTCATTTTATCTTCTGTTTATCTCAAAATCAAAAATCAACTATGCAATAAAACTATTATATCAATTCTTGGATTTCATGATGATGGTATAAGTCTATACCTAAAATGCTATGCCTAGCGCAAACCATTGTTCTAATTTTATCTCCCAATTATTTAATCCATAAAAGCATATGGCTTAAATCATTATGTTATACAATTGTGCTTTAAAAAGAATGAAAACATTTCTATTTCATTTCATTATGTCAACATTCAGTTTTGCGACGATGGTATAATTCCTAGGCAATTGTTCAAATTTTTATCACACTTAGGAATTTTATGCCTAGAAAAAATCATATTTTTAATATTTCATGCATAATATTTTCATGAAAATCTGAAAACAAATCATCACCACCATAATTTTCATCATCACAACACAAAGTCTTAAGAAAGTCTCTTAAGCACCCTTTTACTTTTAACAATATTTCTCTCATATCGGGATTAGCTTGATGACCTAGCGAGCGATGACTCCATGAAATGGTCATGTAATAGTGACAATGTCCTTTGAAATTATTGTTAGAAGTCACTTTATTTTTCATCAAATCATACCACAACAACCAATTTGTTTACATCAAATTATTTCATTTAAATTTTATAGCATGACATAAAATTATAATATTTTCAATGACATAATTACATGAATAATCAATCAACAATTAAAATATTAAAGCATCATAAAACATATGCACAAGTCATATCACAAAAAGAACATATATATATATAGTATATATATATATATATATATATATATATCAAGAAATATGTACATCATATCAAAACGGATTTGTATGCCACAATCTATACCCTGGCATACTCAATCCTCTCAAAAATATACAGTCTCGATATAATGTGCAACTAGTCTCGAGAAGCCCTCGAGCTCTCAGCCTCATCTCCTCTCCCACCCTGAGGTGGAGGAGGTGGTCCCATCAAAGTTCATGTCGTATCGTGGGTCCTTGACATTGATCATGATGATGTCCTTGATGACCCCATCCTGATAGGCTCCGTAATGCTGGCTAGAAATTGTATCCTCTAGAAACATCTAGAAGTACACTCCCTGATAGAATGTGGTCTGAGCAACCGATCGCACCAACTCCAAAATGCTCACCCCTCCACTTCGAGCCCTGATTCATGTAGCCTCATCCTGTAGAGTTTGCACCTAATCTTGTAGGTAGGAATTCTATGCCTAGAGAGCCGCCACCTCGCTGCTTTCCCCCACCTTGACACCCTTGCCCTTATCGAGCGATGGTGGCCTATACCTCTGCTAAGAATGGAGCCCCTCCTCCCTCCTCTCCAGCTGCTACGGTCTCTCTAGAGCCTATGGCACTCTTCGATGTCTCTCTTGAGGAGGTCATCACTACTCCCTCCCTTCGTGACTCCTAATTGCATCGATGGCATCCTGGTGCTGCCTCCCCATCCATCGCACAACAGCGTGCATCAAAACTTGTGCCATCATCATCCGATGAGGGTAGATGCCTGCATACCAAGCATCATACTCGTCTATAACCCTAGTGTCATCCCAATCCACTAGCTTATAGGGGCATCATCAGCATCCTGACTCTAGAATCATTGCATATCTGGAGCCCTGCTCAATGTGGTATTATCTCGGATAGTCCAGGGGTACTCATAATCCCTAAGAGAAGGGATCCCCTACTGTAGACCGAACTATCTCAAAACTTGGTCATACCGATGGAGCTCTACCTCTCTCCACTCCATCATTAACCAAAAGACTCGCCTAATGTGAGCCAACTCCTATCCATCCTCTCCCCATCCTAAATGCTCTCTCCATGGTCTCCAGGTGATCTGATCTAGGATGAGGTCATCTAGCAACCTCTAGGACATCGACAGATCTATTTGCTGTTGTGACCCTATCTAGAGCCACCAATAGAAAACTCGGGGTCTCTCCTGGTCAACCCTTATCAGTGGAAGCCCTATCGGCCTCCTCACCACAATGTGCTTCCAACACCAAAATTGTAGCAGTGATGTCAACACCAGACATCGACCTCCCTTGTATATGACCCCGTAAAAGATCCTATACAAGCGGCATAGTACAAAATTGCCCTAAGCAAACCTGTAGTCATAGTCTCTCATGTCGTAGACCACATATGAGAGGAGCCATGGTAACATGTATCCTCTCTGGTGGCATAGAAGTAAGCCACCCACCACTCCTACAAAACCTGGGTCAATCAAGACACCCCAGGCATATGCCTCAATGCCTCGATGTTCACTCCATCCTTCTCTAGGGCGAAGCTTGGGTCACTGCACAGTCGCATCATGGCATGGCCCTGATTGGCCAAAAGGGTCATAAATCACCCATGTATGGGGATCCTCAAAATCCTCCATACATCCTCTAGAGTGGGAGCCATCTCCCCTATCGGTAGTCGAAAGCAGGATGACCCCAAATACCATCTCTCAACTAGGGTTGTCAGTAGCCCCATGTTTATAGGAATTTGTGGCATCTCTACCACATGCTGTAGTCCAACCTCTGCTAGTCTGTCCCACTTGGCCTGATCGAGCATGACTACATCATCTCTGAGAACCCCATATTTCCACTCCTGACTCTTTAGTAATCCCCTCTGCAAAATAAACAATAAAACAACAAAAATCATTAATAGATAATCAATAAAAATCAATTTCATCTCATAAAAAAAAATGATATCATCCATTATTGGACGATATCGTACCAAATTTAGTTAAAATCATCCTTAATAGGATGAAATCATCTATGATTGTTCAATTTAGGGATCATCTGTTATTGGACAATCGCCCCTATTTCTTCGATTTCGTCCCTAGACGAAATTGACGATCTAGGGACGATTTCGACAAAATTGGGACGATTTCGTCCCGACATTGTTGATGGCCTAAAAATGGCCGTGATGCCCAAAAGCAATCAAAATTCAAATTACAAATCAAACAAATCAAGTTAAAAACATAATACACTAGGTTTAGACCCTTACCCGAAAACCCGCGTCAAGCCTTTGTCGATCTGTGTGTCGTCTCCACCATTTCGCCTGTAGAGCTCCGAAGCAGTGGAAGTGAACAGTAAAAATGAATTAGGGTTTTACCCTATTTTTTTTAATTTTTTTTAAAAAACAACATTTTTTTTAATTTTTTGCTTTTCTGCGTTTTTATTTCAAATGTTCGATTTGGGTAAAAACACGGAGGGGGCACCATAACAAGCAGTCGTACGATTCGATCTAGAATCATCATCTAAAAAATGGAATAAAGTTTTTACTTTCTTGTAAAGCATGAAGAACTCATCTTTAACGCATTTTCTTTGGAAAATTTGCTAAAGAGGGGGCAAAATGTAGCATCCTAAAATTGGTGCAGTTAAACCATCAGTAAAAGATAATTTTTTTTTGAATTTTAACCCCGAAACTGCCCGTTAACCGCTCACCTCGTTTTTCATACCATTTTTAGAAGTTGTTTTGACCATTGGACGATATCGTCGTCGATATGACGATATCGTCGTTGATATGATGATATCATCCCAAATCAGACGAATTCGTCTGGAACAAAACATCCAGACGATTTCATCCCAAAACTGAATTTTCATAATTAGCTTCTATTTCAACAACCTCTCCAACTTGGGCAGAAGTGTGTCTGCATGGTTGGAGATTCCTACGTTGGATATCTCCCAGATTGGGATGATCCCCAACCTCCTAACCTCCTAATCCTATATAAACTTGGGATTTTCCTAATTTATCCCCCTGGATGATCATTTCCCTGTAATTTAGTTTTTATTGTGTTAAAATGTCCTATCTCCCATAATTTGCACTCGCATTTTCAAGTTTTTATTGTAAGATTTCACTGTGTTTTAGCCAGAGGAAGCTCGGATCATCACAAATGATTCAACACAATTTTAGACGATCCTGTCGAGATCGGCGATGATCTCATACGATTGTAGACGATTTTGACTGCAGTTCAGATTGGGGGCAATCAGAGCCCTAAGTTTGCATTTTCTATTTCTTTATTTATTTAATTATGCATTAGATTTATTTATTTTTGTTCTACATCTTGGAGTTCACCTCATTTAGCATAATTGCGTGATAAAGTTTAAAATAAATTACTAAAACAGTGCATTTCATTTAAGTTGATATCTGGATTTATCATTTAAGCATTTATATTCTCATCTCTATCATTTTGTATCATTCTTGCAATTGCATTTTTTTGGTTTTGGTGTCTATTTTTATGATTGCAGGTTTCTGACGAATTCGTCAGGTCGTCAACGATCTTGTCTGATCTCAGATGATCGCTTGTGATTTGGACGATTCTGTATAATTATAGACGATCCTGTCATATCCGAGATGATATGGATTCCTAAAAGCTTCAAAATCTTCATCAGATATTAGGAATAAGGTGTATTCTTCTCCATTTCACATATTCTCTGTATTTAGGATTCATTCATGTTTGTTGTCTTCATATAAACCAAAATTTCCATATAGAATAGCTTAGATTCATTTTGGCCAACCTAGGAATTTGAATGATTGAATATAAAAATAACACATCAAACCCATTCTTAACCTAGGCATGGAAAATTCCAATCAAAGTTTCCTGGTGAACCCCACCATCCGTCAAAAATTAACCCTTATAACCCTCCCCCGAGAGGCGCGACCTTCAAAGGGCCTCTCCGTCCGAGGTATTGTCCCATCCTTCTCGCATCCCCCTTCCGTGCATGGATCCTTTAGCCTGAAGGTAAGGGTGCAAAAAAATTGGGCGATACACCTTTTTCTCTTGTATGTTGCATATTTCATCCGATGAACCTGTGGCCCTGTAAGTAATGAAACAACAACACATGCTTAGATGTTTGGGAATACCTCCCTAGATGAGGTTGTTAGCAATGGATATAAAAAATGAAAGCAAGTGCAAATTAGACTAATGCTATGAATGTGAGTGAATGAAATGATGCTATGCTAATGATATGCTAAACAAAATAATGAATCTAATTTCTAAACCCTAAGCTAAGCATACAAGCCATTGTCCAAGATAGCGACCGCTAAAGTGACTCTCGTCCTATTTGCTCCAAAGCTATGGATAAAAGCTTGTATCCGATGTTTGAAATAATGGTTGCTATTTTCTCCAATCTGTCAGGGCTTCCCCATACACGTGATCTCCAAGGGAACTCTCCAAGTCTCAAAATATCTCCTCGATGACCAAGATCGATAAAAAAGATGTATATATGATCCCCCCTTGGTGCTCTTAGGCTTACAACTTTTATAGTGTGAAATCTTAGGTCTATGTCCAAGCCCTATGAATGAATTTCTCATGCATAGTACAAGTTAGCATTAGAGGCATTTTGTCTTTTCTATGTTTGGAGGACAGTTAACTAAATTCTAAATGAAAACTCAAGTCTCCTATGTGAACTGGTTGTTAGCATGAGAAGCTTTTGTCCTTTGTTTATGTTTGGAAGCTAGTTATCTAAAGTCTATATGCAAACTCAAGTCTCCTATATGAACTGGTCATGAAAGGGAATACAAAGTTACTCCTGCTCACCTTTATTGCATGTAGACTGCCACTTTCACTAGTGATTAGGCCAGTTTGTCAGCAAAACTACTTTTAGGGTTTAGTCACTATTATCTATAGCGACTAATATCTGGCAATTTTCATCTATAGTGGCTAAGGTCTAGACGCTCTAAGCTTGAGTGGCTAGGATTTGGCTACTCTTGGCTTGAGTGGTTAGGCTTGGATGGCTTGAAAAGGCCCTAAATGAGTGGTGATAACCATTGTTAATGCTTGGAAAGTCCAATATTATGTCATTTGATCTTATGAATGTGTATATTTGAGCAACTCCCTTAAGCATGACACGATTTAGGTGTCTACACCTTGATCTAGTTTATTCTTCTAATTGGGAGGAGGGGGTCCTATTTTTTTTAGAAGTTCTATTTTTTAGCATTATTGTTGCTCTTATTCCATAGTTGTAACTTCTTCTTAAAGTGCCCCGAATTCTCATTATTCTTCTTTGTAAAATTGGTATTTTACTTCCTTTTATGACTTGGTTCAGGCTCCCATTTCCTCTTTTATTGAGGACTGTTGAGAAGCAACACACCCCCACTGAAAATGAATTTCCACCCTTTGAAAATATTGAGCTTTCATTTTGCAGTAGGGACCCTCTTGATGATTTTCAGGTTTTAATTCCAAATTTTTACTTGCCTCTTTCTTCTTCAAGTTTTGCGTATGTCAAAGTATCCAAGTATTCTTGCATTCTGGCTTTGTTATCTTAGACTTCACTTTTTAAATGCTAGAATCCTTCATGGATAAAGAAAATGCAACGACATGTCACATTTTCGCTGCGGCAGAAGCAAAAAATTGGCTAAGGCATGAAAAGGTCGCAATTTCGCGACATGTCACAAAATTGCGACGTTTTTCACAGAGGGAGCCCGAGGCGTACGAATTGTCATGATTTCGTGACATGTCGCGAAATCGCGACAGGTCCGAGTTAAAGCAAAGCAAGCAAGACGAAACAAAGAGGAATCAAAATTGAAAAATCGACCAAGGCATAAATTTGTCGCAAAATCGCGACGTCGTGATTTCACGACATCACGAAATCGCAACGCAGTTGACAGAAGGGGCCCAAGACCGAAAGATTCATGATTTCGTGACATGTCGTGAAATCGTGACATGTCGTGGTTTCACGGCTGAATTGACAGAAAATCTGCCAAGGCAAGGAAGGGTCGCGATTTAGCGACATGTCGTGAAATCACGACATGTCGCGTTTTCGTGGCTCATAGGGCAGAAAGGAGTGCAAGGAAGGTAGGCATCGCAAAATCGTGACAAGAAATGAAGAAAACGCCTAAGGCATGAAAGGCGTTGCGAAATCATGACATGTCGCAAAATCGTGACATGTCGTAGTTTTGCAGCAGATGGAATAGAAGTTGCTGAAAGGCCATGAAGGGTCACGATTTTGCGACATGTCACGAAATCACGACATGTCGCATTTTCACAGCATCAGAGGGAGAAAACGGCTAAGGCAAGGTACATGTCACGAAATCACGACATGTCGCATTTTCGCAGCGGAGGCAAGAAAGGAAGCAATTGCCAGGCAGAGGGCGCGATTTCGTGACATGTCGCGAAATCATGACATGTCGCGTTTTCGTGGCTCATAGGAAGAAAGATGCATGCAATGCAGGAAAGGTCACGATTTCGCGACATGTCGCATTTTCACGACCTGGACAGAAAAGGGCCAGAATGAAAAGACAGCTGAATGGACACGTGTCATGATTTTGCGACACGTGTCAAGACAAATCAGGCCACGTATCAGATGATTAGAGCCGACATGCAAGTGAACTTTAGGGTTTCATTTTAATATTTAAGCTTTTGATTTAATAATTTTAAAATGCTAATCCATCTTTTGTCTTTTTTGCAGGAAGCCATCTGGCACTTGCATGATAACGGAGAAATGGCCATAAAGATAAAGTTAAGTGCAAATTAATCAAAGATAGCCATATTGAAAAGAAAGGTGTCGGGGATTGTTGTTTCATCCAAATTTTACAGATTTGGCCGCAAAAGACTTTACGGTGACTAAGCAGCTGCCCTTTTAATGGATTATATCGAGAATTGGCCGAAAAATGGAAATATCTACACTCAATTACCAAAATTTCTCGATGGATGCATTTAATGAAGATTTATGGCAGAATTAATGGCGTGCAGATATTTTCAACTCAGGGATGGCTCTACGAAGATGAAATGTCAGAGAAGTGGTGACTCATCCAGATTACTCGAGGGAATTAATGAGGGCATTTACTCACAGTTGCAGGTGAATGCAAGTGGCATTTGAATCCTGTCTTCTCCATTTATGGCAAGTAACTGCACTGAGTTGCAGAGTGGTTAAGTTTTATCAAGACTTTGTTTTAAATGGCTTTATATTGTAAAACCCGGGTCCTAGGGTTTAAGATGATAAGATTTAGGGTTTGAGAAGAAGATATTTTGAAAAGATCAGGATTTGTCCTGAGTCTATAAATACAGCTTCTAAATGTAATCGCGAGAGGCGGAGACTTAGAAATAAAAGGCTATTGAAGCAATTTCTTGCAAATTTTGTTAAATACTTTGTTTATGGACTTGGAGTTGATGTGCTTTTGTTTTCTGTGATAACATGGCCAGGAGCCTAATCTTTTGCAGATTGTGATAAGTTCATTTTCTTTTGTTATCCGTTTCTTTAAATTTTATTAGATGTATGTTTTAAAGCTGCAATATCAAGATTAAATATGCTATTGGGCTTAATTTGTTCTATTGTATGATAGGGAAAATTACAGATTTAAGGTTCAGGCCTGTTCTAATTGCTCTGTCCTCACTGTGCGAGCTAGGCTGTCGGTGAAAGATATCAATTTTAACCGACTTCCCTTTGGTTTATAATTTTTTGTTAGATATGTTCCATCTCTGCCTTATGCTCTTAGTAGGAAGTGATCTTAGAAAGCTGGACACTTTCTTCTTTGATTTGTTCTATTGTGAAGCTGATAGTATAAATAAAATTGGTAGTTTTGTTTTACAGCTAAGTTTGATAAACTTATCTTTCTGCCTTACCCTACCCTCTTTGTTTTACCGTGAAATGATCCATTTTTATTTTCTTTAATTTGTATTTTATTTAAATCTGCTGACCCATAAGAGCTAGATAAAAGAATCAATTTTAAATCTGATTTTCAACAAGTGACAACTTATAAACATTACTAAAAAAGTTCAGTGAGCCCGTTGTAAGGTACAGACAGTCCATATTGAAAACTATTCCAGAAGCAGAAAAGAGTGAATTGACATTCAACCCAACTCTGTAACTCACACCTTGGATAACCAGCTAGATCCTAAAGTGAGTGGGATTTATCCCGTATAAGTGTTATCAGAGTTTTATGCTCATTCTTCACGGGGTGTGTATAAAAGTCGGACCAACATTTAAAAATGGCGCTAGAAGGAAGGCTTTTGAACTCCGTTCAAGTATTGTAAGTTGTATGTGCAGAGTCTGGTATTTTATATTTTGAATCCTTTTCCCTCCTCTTTAGCTCTTTTAAATTTTGTTTTTTGAGTTTTTGCCGGAACAGCGGAACTTAACACCAACATTTAAAAATGGCGCTAGAAGGAGGGCCCAGTGAACTCCGGTCAGTATTGTAAATTGTCAGTATAATTTTTTAAAATTGCCAGAGAAGACCTCAAGTTCAGTAGTCTGTTAAGAACTGTAAAGTTATAAGTGCTTGTGAAAAGCTGGATTCTACATACAGGGTAACAAGGTCCCACCCCAGAGCTGGAGAGCTCCTTGTGCCTAAATTAGAAACTTCGAGAAGAAGTAGCCTCAAAAGGGCCAAGTCTCTGTCTAAAATAGTTTTATCATCACTCATAGTTACTCCAACCACAACTTAGAATATCACCGTCAGCCAAGTAGTGATGGCAAATTGGTTGGGTTCCATTGCTTTGAATATTTCGGGTATAGCCCATGACCTGCCTAGAAATCCGGAAAGATATCTCCCCAGATATAAACATGATGGGACAAGAACTGCAGAAGAAAATTTGGTTGCATTCAAGAATGCTTTGAAATTATTAAATGTACAACATGAAGATGTTGCCTGTAGACTGTTCCCGTTCACTCTCTAGGAGGGAGCTTATGATTGGTTTCTAAACCTCACTAATGATTCTGTCACCAGCTGAAATGACCTAGAAAATGTTTTTGTGTCACAGTTCGGTGAAGTGATAGATCCTAGTATATTGTACTAGCAGTTTTTTGGCATCAAAAGAGAATTAAGTGAATCTATCAGATCCTATAATGTTAGATTCTAGAAAGCTTATGGTAGACTTACTGGGTATTATGTACCGAATGCAGACCTAGCATTAGAGATCTTTAGAAATTCCCTAGATCCCATGACCTCTGTCTTCTTGAAGAGAGATCCCATTGTTACTAATTTGACAGAGGCTTATAAAGAAGCTTTGATTCTAGAAAGACAGTTGGGACCCCAACCTTTAAATGCTCAACAAATTCCTCTAGTAACACAAGCTACCCTTGTGTTCAATCCTATACCACATCAGGTAATGTTTCCAGTTTGTCAGACTCTACCATCAGCAAATCCATTGGCTGTGGCACCTGTTGAGAATGTACAGAACCCAGGCAAAGAGGCTGACAATGCAAGAGTTGAAGAAGTCTCAAAGATTGTTCAAAAGCTGGCCAATGATTTTTTGAGTTTTAAAAGGCAAGTTTCTACTGGGGACAACTCCAACAGGTATTCATATCAACCGAACAGATTCAACCGGCCCCCGTATGAACCTAATAAATATTACAAGGGTAAAGCTCATGATGTGAATATTTGCGATTTAGCTCTGCCTAAGCTAGTGCAGAATACATGCTACTTCTCAGCATGGGGAGTTGGATTGTCTGGAATTTTGTAATGCATTTGAAGCTTTGTCTGGAGATTTGATCTCCCCTAAAAATCAAAGAACTACGGATGGCCCAAGCTCATCCAGCCACAGTGCAGCTATGGTCTTGGATTCTTTCACTTTCCTAGATGAATCTGAGAATGTAGTTGAAATGCCTATGGATGAGGTGCAGGCTTTCCAACAGTACAGAAGGGATAACTACAACCTGAGAAACAAGAATCCAGAGCCTAATACATCAACTCCTCCAGACAACTCTCACAATGTTCCTCCAGACCCCTCTCCAAGTAATAATCCATCTCCACCAAAGGGAGGAAATCTGAGAGGACCGGATGCTTTTGTCCCTCCACTTAATAAGGGATATAACATAGTGGAGGATATGAAAAATATTAAGGCCAACATTACTCTACATGAGCTGGCACAGATTTCAGAACAGAGAGACAACCTGATAAAAACATACTCTGGCCCTACTACTAAACCTGTGGACAAAGGAAAGAAGATGGCAAATGCAAATGTAGCCATGTACAAAGAGAAAACTGAAGTTCCCCCCTTTTTACTGACTGTTCATATTTTTGGGAAGAACTTACACAATTGTTTGGTAGATTCGGGTGCATCTGCTAATGTTATGCCTTTGGCCATTTGTCAACAGTTGGGTCTGACCCCAATGAAGTCTGAAAGGAGAGTTGTCCAATTGGACAAATCAGAGGTTAAAGTTGTTGGAGAACTTCAAAATATCCATATCCAATTAGCATCTGAGCCAAGGGCTCAACATAAAATTGAAATCCAGGTTGTGGATATTCCCGTGGGGTACGGGATGCTTTTGAGCAGGGATTGGTCGAGATCTCTGAACGGATACTTGGCAACAGATTTTTCACACATGTGGTTGCCGTGGAAAGGAGTGGCAAATCAATTACGGGTTGAAAGAGAACCCAGGTACAAGCATACAATTACAAAATACAATGCAGAGAATGAAACTGTAAATATTGCGGAGGTAGATATTGGAGTTTACAATTTAACAACGAAACAAAATGGGAAGTTCAGTAAAGCTCATCCTGTACATAGTAATGAAGTCTGGACGCTTCATGTGGATGGAGCTAGATCTAAACAGGGTTTTGGCACAGGGGCAGTCCTCAAAGGGCCTGAAAGTCAGACATATTTTATGTCTTATCGCCTACAATTCCCTTGTACAAATAATTTAGCAGAGTATGAAGCTTTGGTATGAGGTTTGAAATTTTCTTTGG
Organism: Wollemia nobilis; assembly: GCA_028583015.1. Classification (NCBI taxonomy): domain Eukaryota; kingdom Viridiplantae; phylum Streptophyta; class Pinopsida; order Araucariales; family Araucariaceae; genus Wollemia; species Wollemia nobilis. Next base: position 1,481,881 of record JAQPPZ010002621.1, read on the forward strand.
ACAGAGGAGCAAGAAATATTCAAGTTTTTACTGATTCGAAATTGGTGGCAAATCAAGTCAAGGGTAAATTCTAGTGTAAAGCATCTTATTTAAAAGGATACAAACATCGGGCTTGGGATCTTATAGAAGACTTTGATGCTTTTAATCTGACACACATACCCAGAGAGCAGAATTCACCTGCAGATGTCTTGGCTTCTTCAGCCGCAAGTTTAAAACCATTGGAAGAATTTAAATGGAACAAGTTTTCAATTGAGTTTGTCCCTTGTCCTTCAGTCCCAAATAACATAGATAATTTTCAGGTTTTCTCTGATGATCAACAGATTGTAAACTTTTTGCAAAGTACTAACACATTTGAGAATGCTATAATTGATGAGGGCCAAAGAGATACCCTGTTGGAGCAGTTAGATGATGATAGGGGAATAATAAGATTGAAAGACAACAAAATTTCAAAATGGATGGTGGAGCTGGAGCGACTCTTTGATGTTGACAAAATCAGTCAAAAGGTGAATTCTAAGGATTATGTGGGTGCCACAGACAGTGATACTGAAAACCTGAACATGGGGATTGAAGAAGATCCCAGGCACATCAAGTTGGCTAAGAACTGTGATCCAGAAGTAAAAAGAAGTATGATTGATTTTCTTCACAGGTCCAAGGATGTTATGGCCTGGTCATACAAAGACTTAAAGGTATTTGATCCGAAAGTTTACACTCACATTATACCTTTAAAAGAATTTTGCAAACCTTTTCGGAAAAAATAGAGGCATGTTAATGCTCTGTTAGAGACCATCATCCAGAAGGAGGTAGAAAAACTATTAAGTGCTGCCATTATTTTTCCCATCAGGCAATCTACTTGGGTGGCTAATTTGGTGCCAGTCAGAAAGAAGAATGGAGAGATCCGCCTGTGTGTGGATTTTAGAAATTTGAACAAGGCATCTGAGAAAGATAACTATCCTCTGCCTTCTATGGATGAAGTCTTGCAGATTGTCAATGGTTCAGAGATGATGTCTTTCCTGGATGGTTTCTCAGGGTATAATCAGATATTGGTTGAGAAGGAAGACAGAATGAAAATTGCTTTCACAACTAAGTGGGGAACTTTTGCTTACAAGAGGATGCCATTTGGATTAATAAATGCTGGAGCTACATTTCAACGAGCAATGGATCATGCATTCAAGGGCCTTATGCGTAAATGCATTTTTGTTTACATGGATGATTTAACAGTCTTCTCTAAATCTCGGTTTGACCATGTAAAACACTTGGAGTCTGTGTTTAACAAATGCAGGGAGTTTGGCATATCTTTGAATCCGAAGAAGTGCATTTTTGGTGTAACAAAAGGAAAGCTCCTTGGGCACTTGGTCACAAAAGATGGCATTTCTATGGATCCGGACAAAGTTGAAGCCATATCCGGTATACCATTTCCCAACTCCAAGAAAGAGTTGAGGTCCTTCTTTGGAAAAATTAACTTTGTCAGGAAGTTCATCTCCGATTTTGCAGAGATAGTCAAGCCAATGAATGACATGCTAAAGCAAACTGCTCAGATTGTCTGGACCACAGAAGCTAAAACAGCCTTCCAAGAAATCAAGACAACCATCAAACAAGCACCAGTTCTGGTAAGCCTAGATTTTAGTGCAGATTTTTATCTGTACACCTTTTCTTCTAAACACACACTTGCTGCAGTTCTGACCCAACGGAGAGATACCGGAGAACATCCAATTGCTTTCAAGAGTACCAATTTAAAGGGGGCTGAGCTGAAATATTCTCGTTTAGACAAACAAGCTTATGCCTTGGTGAGAGCAGTTAAGCAGTTCAGGCACTACATACTAAGAAGCAGAATTCATGCTATAGTTCCAGACCCAGCTGTTAAATACCTATTAAGTCAGAATGAGTTGGGTGAACTAAGAGGCAATTGGGTTACAAGGTTGCAAGAGTATGACTTAGAGATTCGACCTGCTAAATTGATCAGAGGACTTGGTTTGTCTCGACACATTGTCGAAATACCTATACGGGAAGAAGTTAATCAGTTAAATTCTGAATCTGATGACTGGTATGGAGATATTATTCATCTGCTACAATTTGGAGTTTTCCCGTCTCACTTGAATAGAACCCAAAGGAGAGCACTAAAACTGAAAGCTACTCATTATCTCCTCAAAGTAGGTAATTTGTACAGAGAGAATTATGCTGGCATTTTCCTAAGATGCATTTCTCCAAGTGAAGTCAATGAAGTCATGTCTAGTTTTCATGAAAATTTAGGGGCAGGGCATTCATCAGGATCTACTACTGTGCATAAAATATTGAGAGCGAGGCTATTATCGGCCTACACTATTTAAAGATGCCCATCGGCATGTGAGAACACTGCCATCGGTGCCAAAATTTTGCAGCCAAAGAGGCCAATCGGGCTCTACCATTGCAACTTGTTGTAATAAATAAACCTTTCATGCAATGGGGACTTGATTTTGTGGGAGTGATTAATCCAAATTCTTCAGCAGGGCATAAGTATGTTCTAATAGCTACTGATTACTACACAAGATGGGTCGAAGCAGTAGCCACCACAAGAAGTATAGCTCATGAAGTGATAGAATTTCTAAAGTCAAATGTCATAAGCAGGTTTGGGGTTCCTCTGAATTTGGTGTGTGATAATGGACCAGCATTCCAATCATTGGAGTTTGCAGAATGGGCATACCAGATGGGGATAGTTATCAGATTCTCATCCAACTATTATCCCCAAGGCAATGGACTGGCTAAGTCCACAAACAAGAATTTAATGAATGCCATTAAGAAATCAGTAGCAGACAAACCCAGGAAGTGGCATACATTGTTGAAATATGCACTTTGGGCAGACCAGATAAAATATAAAGTGGCTCTTAAAACTTCCCCTTTTGCTTTGTTGTATGGTACCCAGCCAATTGTTCCCATCTCTCTGAAGTTACCTACTTACCAATTTGTCTTAGACTATTTTGAGGATCAAGCAGATTCAAAAGCTCATGTTTTAGATCTAACTAATTTGTAGGATGAAAGACTCCAAGCCCTGGAACACTTCAGTCGGCACCAAGAAACCGTCAAGCACTAGTTTGACAAGAGGGCCAAAGTGAAAGCTTTTAGAATGGCAGACCTAGTGCTTCTATGGGACATGGCCCATGAGAAGAAGGGTAAGCATACAAATTTGTAGCCACTGTGGATAGGCCCGTACCAAATTGCTAAGATTCTGGGTAACAATGCATTTCGTTTACAAGACCTTGATGGTAATTTTTTGGACCTCCCTGTTAATGGTCAGTACTTAAAGCATTATTTCTCAGTTGTTTCGTCCAATATATCATTTGAATGAGTCACAAAGAAGTTGTAACATGTGTATACATTGTAAATAGCTCTGCAGTTGTCTGTACAATGTTTTTTTTTAATCTTAATTGCCTGTACAGTTTTTAGTTTTTTTACTTTAGTTTTAATTTAAATGTCAGTGCAGTTTTAGTTTTATTTCCTTTGTTTGTGTAGTTTTATTTCCTTCGTCTGTCAGTGCAGTTTTATTTTTTTTATTTCCTTTGTAAATAACCCTGTAGTTTATTTCCTTTTAGGTCTGTACATTTATGTATTTTATTTCCTTTCATTGTTTGTAGGTGTTGTTTTATTTTAAAGTTCTGTATTTTATTTTTATTTAAGGTCTGTGCAGTTTATTTCCTTTGTAAATAGCTCTGCAGTCTTGTTTTATTTCATTTCCTTTGGTGCCTGTACAATTTTATGTTAAAGTCTATACAATTTTATTTTTATTTTGTTCTTAAAGGCCTGTGTCTATCCTTGGAAGTCTGTACAAAGTTTCTTTGGCTTTTAAGATTCTGTTCTTTAACCTTTTCCTGAGCATCAATAAAAAAGTCAGCCTTCTAAAAATTATGAGTCCAGAATCTAGTGTTCATTATCATAATTGTGAGATAGTCTATTTGAACTGAACAGTGGAACTATTTTTTTAGTCAGAACAACAGTGGAAGGATGATTGGATTTTGTGTCTTGCTTGCCATAGTTGTTTTAATTATAAAGAAACTGCTATGTTGTTTGGCTGGAGAAACTCCCAAGGAATCCAAGAAAAGTTGGTCATAAGAGGGGACTATGATTCATGTAATTATTTGAGTATCCACAGAGGCTATCAGTGCCCAGGCTGAAGCAGTTCCAGATTGATGAAATATTAAAAGAAAATTGTTATTCTTTCTAAGGCTTTTCAGATGTTGATGTATTTCAAAAGAAAGAGATGAAAGTTGAGCAAGACACCATAGAATTGGCACTCTGTTATTTCCAATATATATATATATAAAAAAAAAGAGATAAAAGAAAAAAAGGAAAAGAGTTATATAATGAAAGAGGCAGCCAAGAATTCTAAAGATATTTTTCCTCTACCAAGTTGTAAATTCTACCTTACAATTGTAAATTTGGGTCGTGTAAATCTAAAGGGTAACTCTGTCGGGGCTGTAAAAGGCTAAACTAGTAAACAGAGCTCTACTCGGTTTCCCCTTTTTACAACCTAGAAAAGCTGATCAATCCAGAGTTCAACATTCGATCCAGTCATTCTTGAAGAAAGTTTTATACACTTGTAATTGCACATGAGAAATCTTCCTTAAATGATTCAGCCTAGTATGTCCTTAGGAAATTTTAACAACTATCAGTTAGTAGTCAATTTATTTTGAAGAATATCTGTGGCAAAGCTTGATGCATGGTCTATGTTGTTTTGAAACTAGAGTCCTGGGTTCTAAAATAATGCTACTATTTTACCCGTAGATATCGCCATTTGTTGAGAAGCAACACACCCCCACTGAAAATGAATTTCCACCCTTTGAAAATATTGAGCTTTCATTTTGCAGTAGGGACCCTCTTGATGATTTTCAGGTTTTAATTCCAAATTTTTACTTGCCTCTTTCTTCTTCAAGTTTTTCCTGTGTCAAAGTATCCAAGTATTCTTGCATTCTGGCTTTGTTATCTCAGACTTCACTTTTTACATGCTAGAATCCTTCATGGATAAAGAAAATCTTACACCGGTATGAAAAAAATGCAGAAAACAGATAGATAAATTCATTGAAAATCAAAACTTTCATTTTTTGGCAAAGTCGTGAAATCGCGACACTTCCATTTTTGGAAATGTCACGATATCACGACACTTCCATTTTTGGAAATGTCACGATATCACGACACTTTCCATTTTTGGAAATGTCGCGAAATCGCTACAAGTCAAGAGAGTGAAATCCAGATCGTACAGAACGTTGTGAAATCGCGACATGTCACGAAATCGCGACATGTCGCATTTTCACGGTGCAGGAGGCAAAAGACAAAGCAAGTCGCGATTTCGCGACATGTCACAAAATCGTGACATGTTGCATTTTTGTTGTAGCAGAAGCAAAAAATTGGCTAAGGCATGAAAAGGTCGCGATTTCGTGACACGTCGCGAAATCGCGACGTTTTTCATAGAGGGAGCCCGAGGCGTACGGATTGTCGCGATTTCGTGACATGTCATGAAATCGTGACAGTCCGAGTTAAAGCAAAGCAAGCAAGAGGAAACAAAGAGGAATCAAAATTGAAAAATCAACTAAGGCATAAATTTGTTGCAAAATCGCGACGTCACGATTTCGCGAAGTCACGAAATCGCGACACAGTTGGCAGAAGGGGCCCAAGACCGAAAGAGTGTCGCGATTTCGCGACTGAATTGACAGAAAATCCACCAAGGCAAGGAAGGGTCGCGATTTCGCGACATGTCGCGAAATCGTGACATGTCGCGTTTTTGTGGCTCACAAGGCAGAAAGGAGTGCAAGGAAGGTAGGCATCACGAAATCGCGACAAGAAACAAAGAAAATGCCTAAGGCATGAAAGGTGTTGTGAAATCGTGACATGTCACGAAATCGCGACATGTCGCAGTTTTGCGGCAGATGGAACAAAAGTTGCTGAAAGGCCAGGAAGGGTCGCGATTTCGCGACATGTCATGAAATTGCGACATGTCACATTTTTGCGGCATCAGAGGAAGAAAACGGCTAAGGCAAGGTACATGTCACGAAATTACGACATGTCATGAAATTGCGACATGTCGCATTTTCGCGATGGAGGCAAGAAAGGAAGTAGTTGCCAGGTAGAGGGCACGATTTCGTGACATGTCACGTTTTCATGGCTCATAGGCAGAAAGATGCATGGAGTGCAGGAAAGGTCGCGATTTTGCGACATGTCGCATTTTCACGAACTGGACAGAAAAGGGCCAGAATGAAAAGACAGTTGAATGGACACGTGTCATGATTTTGCAACACGTGTCAAGACAAAGCAAGCCACATATCATATGATTAGATCCGACATGCAAGTGAACTTTAGGGCTTCATTTTAATATTTAAGCTTTTGATTTAATAATTTTAAAATGCTAATCCATATTTTGTCCTTTTTGTAGGAAGCCATCTGGCACTTACATGATAACGGAGAAATGGCCATAAAGATAAAGTTAAGTGCAAATTAATCAAAGACAACCATATTGAAAAGAAAGGTGCTGGGGATTGCTGTTTCATCCAATTTTTACAAATCTGGCTGCAAAAGACTTTACGGTGACTAAGCAGCTGCCCTTTTAATGGAGTATATTGGGATTTGGCCAGAAAATGGAAATATCTACACTCAGTTACCGAAATTTCTCGATGGATGCATTTAATGAATATTTATGGCAGAATTAATGGTGTGCAGATATTTTCAAATTAGGGATGGCTCTGCGAAGATGAAATGTCAGAGAAGTGGTGACTCATCCAGATTACCTGAGGGAATTAATTAGGGCAATTACACACAGTTGCGAGTGAATGCAAGTGGCATTCGAATCCTGTCTTCTCCATTTATGGCAAGTAACTGCACTGATTTGCAGAGTGGTTAAGTTTTATCAAGAATTTGTTTTAAATGGCTTTATATTATAAAACCCGGGTCCTAGGGTTTAAGATGATAAGATTTAGGGTTTGAGAAAAATATATTTTGAAAAGATCAGGGCCTGTCCTGAGTCTATAAATACTTCTTCTAAATGTAATCGCGGGAGGCAGAGACTTAGAAATAAAAGGCTATTGAAGCAATTTCTTACAAATCTTGTTAAATACTTTTTTTCTAGACTTGGAGTTGATGTGCTTTTGTTTTCTATGATAGCATGGCCAGGAGCCTAATCTTTTGCAGATTGTGATAAGTTCATTTTATTTTGTTATCCGTTTCTTTAAAGTTTATTAGATATATGCTGTAAATCTACAATATCAAGATTAAATATGTTGTTGGGCTTCATTTGTTCTATTGTATGATAGGGAAAATTATAGATTTAAGGTTCAGGCCTGTTCTAATTGCTTTGTCCTCACTGTGCGAGCTAGGTTGTCGGTGAAAGATATTAATTTTAACCGACTTCCCTTTGGTTTATAATTTTCTGTTAGATCTATTCCATCTCTGCCTTATGCTCTTAGTAGGAAGTGATCTTAGAAAACTGGACACTTCCTTATTTGATTTGTTCTGTTGTGAAGCTGATAGTATAAATAAAGTTGGTAGTTTTGTTTTACAGCTAAGTTTGATAAACTTCTCTTTCTGCCTTACCCTACCCTCTTTGTTTTACCGTGAAATGATCCATTTTTATTTTCTTTAATTTGTCTTTTATTTAAATCTGCTGACCCATAAGAGCTAGATCAAAGAATCAATTTTAAATCTGATTGTCAACAAGTGACAACTTCTAAACATTACTAAACAAGTTCAGTGAGCCCATTGTAAGATACAGACAATCCATATTGAAAACTATTCCAGAAGGAAAAAAGAGTGAATTGACATTCGAACCAACTCTATAACTCACACCTTGGATAACCAACTAGATCCTAAAGTGAGTGGAATTTATCCCGTATAAGTGTTATCAGAGTTTTATGCTCATTATTCATAGGGTGTGTATAAAAGTCGGACCAACAGGGACAATATTCCTTTCTTGACCCATTTGAAGAGTTGCCAAATTTCTTACTAGGATGTTGATTATATTCTGCTCGGCAAGCAATTTTGTAATCAGTCTCCATATCCCTAGGTTTATGCATGCTTACTAAATTTCTAATATGATATCTAGCTCCTGAGAGGAATTTGTGCACTTCATATTGTTATCCTTCTTTAAAGATAGAGCATACTTAAGAAATTTCAAGAATTGCCTATAATACCCTTCTATGAACTAAGTCCCTTGATGGAGTTGAACAAACTCATCAAGTTTCTTCATATAAAACTACTCTATAAGGAACCTCTTTATGGAGGCTTTCACGAAGCCCTTCCATTTGAAATGAATGACATTGATATTTAGCTCTTCACTATAGATCTTCCACATTCTAGACTTGTTTCAATTATAAGTCATATGGTCTAGACCATTTTAGTTTTGGGGGAGTATTTTCTCATGGAGAAGTAGATCCCTAACTCATTCAACCAAGCTTCCATAAAATCTTCCCCTTCTTTTCCAGAGAACCTTCTAATCTTGACATTTTTTAGGTTCTTTTTTAGTTATCTATTAATACGAGCCTTAGTCACATTATTTGCTTCATCTGTGTCATTATGTTGCCCTATTATGTGTTTTTTTGGCTCAATATTCCTATTCTCCAATTTTTGCATCCCTGCTCTAATGGTTTCCAACAAATTATTTTGCTAAACCATTTTCTCCCTATATAGGGTCATTTCTCCTTGCATTTTTCACACAATAGTCGTTAAGTTTTCTACTTTGTTTAAATTTCTCATGCGTAGGACAAGTTAGCATGAGAGGTGTTTTATCTTTTCTATGTTTGGAGGCCAGTTAACTAAATTCTAAATGAAAACTCAAGTCTCCTATGTGAACTAGTTGTTAGCATGAGAATATTTTGTCCTTTGTTTATGTTTGGAAGCTAGTTATCTAAAGTTTATATGCAAACTCAATTCTCCTATATGAATTGGTCATGAAATGGAATGCAAAGTTACTCCTGCTCACCTTTTTTGCATGTAGACTACCACTTTCACCAGTGATTAGGCCAGTTTATCAACAAAACTACTTTTAGGGTTTAGTCGCTATTATCTGTAGCGACTAATATCTGGCCATTTTCATTTGTAGTGGCTAAGGTCTAGACGCTCTAAGATTGAGTGGCTAGGAACTGCCTACTCTTGGTTTGAGTGGTTATGCTTGGATGGCTTGAAAAGGCCCTAAATGAGTGGTGATATCCATTGTTAATGCTTGGAAAGTCCAATATTATGTCATTTGATCTTATGAATGTGTATATTTGAGAAACTCCCTTAAGCATGACACGATTTAGGTGTCTACACCTTGATCTGGTTTATTCTTCTCATTGGTAGGAGGGGGTCCTATTTGTTTTAGAAGTTCTATTTTTTAGCATTATTGTTGCTCTTATTCCATAGTTGTAACTTCTTCTTAAAGTGCCCCGAATTCTTATTATTCTTCTTTGTAAACTTGGTATTTTACTTCCTTTTCTGACTTGGTTCAGGCTTCCATTTGCTCTTTTATTGGGGACAATATTCCTTTCTTGACCCATTTGAAGAGTTGCCAAATTTCTTACTAGGATTTTGATTATATTTTTCTTGGCAAGCAATTTTGTAATCAGTCTCCATATCACTAGGTTTATGCATGCTTACTAAATTTCTAATATGATATCTAGCTCCTGAGAGGAATTTGTGCACTTCATATTTTTATCCTTCTTTAAAGATAGAGCATACTTAAGCAATTTCAAGAATTGCCTATAATACCCTTCTACGAACTGAGTCCCTTGATGGAGTTGAACAAACTCATCAAGTTTCTTCATATAAAACTACTCTATAAGGAACCTCTTTATGGAGGCTTTCACAAAGCCCTCCCATTTGAAATGAATGACATTGTTATTTAGCTCTTCACTATACATCTTCCACCATTATAGACTTGTTTCAATTATAAGTCCTATGGTCTAGACCATTTTAGTTTTGGGGGAGTATTTTCTCATGGAGAAGTAGATCCCTAACTCATTCAACCAAGCTTCCATCAAATCTTCCCCTTATTTTCCAGAGAACCTTCTAATCTTGACATGTTTTAGGTTCTTTTTTAGTTATCTATTAATACGAGCCTTAGTCACATGATTTGCTTCACCTGTGTCATTACGCTGCCCTAGTATGTGTTTTTTTGGCTCAATATTCGTATTCTCCAATTTTTGCATCCCTGCTCTAATGGTTTCCAACAAATTATTTTGCTGAACCATTTTCTCCCTATATAGGGTCATTTCTCCTTGCATTTTTCACATAATAGTCCTGAAGTTTTCTACTTTGTTTAAATTTCTCATGCGTAGTACAAGTTATCATGAGAGGCGTTTTATATTTTCTATGTTTGGAGGCTAGTTAACTAAAGTCTAAATGAAAACTCAAGTCTCCTATGTGAACTGGTTGTTAGCATGAGAAGCTTTTATCCTTTGTTTATGTTTGGAAGCTAGTTAACTAAAGTCTATATGCAAAATCAAATCTCCTATATGAACTGGTCATGAAAGGGAATGCAAAGTTACTCCCGCTTACCTTTATTGCATGCAAACTGCCACTTTCACCCATGATTAGGCCAGTTTGTTAGCAAAAATACTTTTAGGGTTTAGTCGCTATCATCTGCAGTGACTAATATCTAGCCATTTTCATCTGTAGTAGCTAAGGTCTAGATGCTCTAAGCTTGAGTGGCTAGGATCTGGCTACTCTTGGCTTGAGTGGTTAGGCTTGGATGGCTTGAAAAGGCCCCAAATGAGTGGTGATAACCATTGTTAATGCTTGGAAAGCCCAATATTATGTCATTTGATCTTATGAATGTGTCTATTTGAGCAACTCCCTTAAGCATGACACGATTTAGGTGTCTACACCTTGATCTAGTTTATTCTTCTCATTGGTAGGAGGCGGTCCTATTTGTTTTAGAAGTTCTATTTTTTAGCATTATTGTTGCTCTTATTCCATAGTTGTAACTTCTTCTTAAAGTGCCTCGAATTCTCATTATTCTTCTTTGTAAACTTGGTATTTTACTTCCTTTTTTGACTTGGTTCAGGCTCCCATTTCCTCTTTTATTGGGGACAATATTCCTTTCTTGACCCATTTGAAGAGTTGCCAAATTTCTTACTAGGATATTGATTATATTATGCTTGGCAAGAAATTTTGTAAGTAGTCTCCATATCACTAGGTTTATGCATGCTTACTAAATTTCCAATATGATATCTAGCTCCTGAGAGGAATTTGTGCACTTCATATTGTTATCCTTCTTTAAAGATAGAGCATACTTATGCAATTTCAAGAATTGCCTATAATACCCTTCTACAAACTGAGTCCCTTGATGGAGTTGAACAAACTCATTAAGTTTCTTCATATAAAACTACTCTATAAGTAACCTCTTTATGGAGGCTTTCACGAAGCCCTCCCACTTGAAATGAATGACATTGATATTTAGCTCTTCACTATAGATCTTCCACATTCTAGACTTGTTTCAATTATAAGTCCTATGGTCTAGACCATTTTATTTTTGGGGGAGTATTTTCTCATGGAGAAGTAGATCCCTAACTCATTCAACCAAGCTTCCATCAAATATTCCCCTTATTTTCTAGAAAACCTTCTAATCTTGACATGTTTTAGGTTCTTTTTTAGTTATCTATTAATACAAGCCTTAGTCACATGATTTGCTTCATCCGTGTCATTACCCTACCCTATTATGTGATTTTTTGGCTCAATATTCCTATTCTCCAATTTCTGCATCCCTACTCTAATGGTTTCCAACAAATTATTTTGCTGAACCATTTTCTCCCTATATAGGGTCATTTCTCCTTGCATTTTTCACACAATAGTCGTGAAGTTTTCTACTTTGTTTAATTTTTTTGAACTATCTCCTATGGATCTATCCTCAACACTATTAGTGCTAATGGGCTTCTCCTTTCGAGGAACCCTTGGTATTCCACTCTGCAACCCAGGTGCCATGTTTTCCTAAATTTAAGAGTAGTTTTAGTTTGTAATTACACATTTATTCCTATTATATGTGAATATTAAATACCACATGCATCTTGCAATAAGGTATCTTACTATATAAATAGTATGCAACACTTTGATATAACCAACTACCATTTTATGGTCATGTAATGGTGTTTCAACCATGGTTAAGTTTTAGTTTGCTACTATTGGTGGGGTACGTTTCATCATACCCTTGCTAAGTTTCATATGACTTTCATATTTGACCAAAAAGGTTATGTTGTAACATTAGTAAATCTGATATTTCTTCCAATGTGAATATCCTACTAAGATAATTTCTTATTATTAGGATCCACAAATATCTCTTGTTGATTTGCAATACAGTATTTGCACAAGGGATAGGCTTAACTTGTAGCTACAAATGTCAAGTACAATTTATCAAAATAGTATCAAGTACACCACTTAAGACCCACTTTCATGAAGGGTTTGATTAAATCTTCCAAGATGATTCATCAGTGGTTCGGTCTTGGGAGAAAGGACTTACCCATCGATAACCTTCCAATAATTTACCTTCCCTACAAAACATGTAACTATTCAGAGTTCTTGCTTTTCCATGGAAGCTTTGTGCCTAATAAACCGAGGCTCTGATACCAACTGTAACAACCCCAATTACAAGACCAATAAACCTTAGGAATTTTTTTTTGCTTATTATTTGTCATTGTTTATAATTCATTAGTGAATTGAAAGTATGTTTATGTGGTTCTCTTATAGTTTATTTTCCAATTAAGTTCAAGGTTGCATTTCATAGGATTCCAACATGGTTAGTGTCTATCCTATGGGTAGGAGTGGACAATCCCTATTATTAACTACAGGTAAGGTTTCCTTACCTTGCAATTTAAAATTATACGATCTCAAATAGGAATTACCTCTTTCCCTACTACTTTAAATCAAACATTAAACTAGCTTCTATGTTAGGTCTCTTTCAACCTATACATTAGGCATATGCCTTGAGGATTAGTTAATTATTCCTTAAGGATAGAAAAAAATCATTTCAATTCTTATCCTTACTATATCAACCATAGGAAGCTAAGGGGATTATCACACAAACCCATGTAGACATGTGAATTTCTGCCATTTTACCCTTACTTCATTTAACTGACTATAATCTCCATGAATTAGATAACTTTCAATGATTCCTTCTATAATCACTCTTATAATTAATCTCCAAGTGACATGCATGAAGTATTACATTCCTTCTAATTTTAAATCAAATAGAAAAAAATATTAACTCTCTTTTTAAAGATTCAAACCTTGTCATGGGATAACTTCATATCATAATATAACTCTACTTTTCTTCTATGATCATTTGAAGTCAAGTATTACATTGTATACACATCCTCTCAAGAAGTAATAAAATTTATAATAATTGATCTCAATAAATACATTTTTTATTAATTATGTGGCCTTCCATTAAAGAGGCCCTTGTTACAACATGTGCACATAATCAATAAGAGTTTATTAGCTTCAACTTTCACTTAGTTCCATTTGAGCCACCAGTACGAGATTGTAGATGTTTTTAGGATCAGGACAACCCATATATGTATATGAGATGCATTCCAGACAATCAATAGCATGTAATAATTCTTTATTGAATGCAACTAAACACAATGCATTCTCCACAATGTAATTTTATAAATAATTCCACCATTCTAAGGAAGGATATCCATACTTTATGTACCTATCTAGAAAGCATGCACCTAATCGATGAAAAAATCCACTTCACCAAATCAAGTCTCTCTTGTTTTTACACCACATTGTATTTCATGCAATGTGATACAAAAAGGGGCATCTACAAGAACCAAAACATAGCCACTTATGAACTACACATCATCAAATATTAGCCATCTATTATTTATTTATATATATGTATATATATATATATATATATATATATATATATATATATATATATATGTGAATAAATATCATCCACCCATCATGTATGAATATTGACCATTCATTTAACATGATCCATATCATTTATCAAATATCAATCTCACCCCTTCATTAGGTTTTAATCTCGACCTCCCGTTTGTGTCATCGAAACCCTAACACGATTAAAGGAAAATTATTAAAGATCATTCATTTTTGTGAATGAGAGTTTGAAAAATATTGTGCATCAAAATATTTTTGAGAGATCAAGATCTGAAAAAAATTATCATTTATCCTTTTTTAAACCCTAACACTCCATAATATCCACTATATCCATTGGAAAAACCTCTATGAACCCAATAAAATTATGGAGAGCATCCCCCACAACCCCTGAACACTCTTGAGCATTCCTTGAATGTTGCAGGGCATCTCCAAAATATTGTATGGCATCCACAACCATCCCTAAACACTGTAGGGCATCCACCATTAACTGGTTTATATTTGCCAAACCTTTGGATGCTCGTGGGCATTTGCGCATCACTAGATTGGGTCAATAGGAGTGTAGATCTAGCAACTCAAACATATTTTGATAACATATCATGTATTATTGTTTTACTTACATTTTCTATATTTCTACACTTCATTTGACAAGTATTTTTAGTAAGGTTTAGTATTTTACACTTTCATGTTTTAGTGGGCCTCACAATGTGGAAGCCCTATAGGTGTTACTAAATTTATTATGATATGTTTGTGTGCAAGTATAGGAGATATGTTTATTGATGGTTTTTGCATCTTTGAGTTGTCCTATAGAAATACACAAGCCCACTCACACTTGTATTGAGTGAAGACGATCCAAAGACACCAACATTCAATTGAACAAGGGTTTTAAAACCCTCTTACTATGAAATCTGATATTCTTACAATGAAACTGAGAGGGGGGGGTGAATCAGTGTAACTATTTAAAAACTTAAATCTGCAACTTTTAAAACTAATAGTGCAAGCTTAAAAATAGATAATGCAAGTATCACACAAGAGCATCACACAACACAGGATTTTACGAGGTTCACCGATGTGGCTACTCCTCAAATAATGACTGTTTGGACTTCAATCCAAATCCAGTCTTTGCAAGGATTCTCTCTTTACAAATAATTCTCCAGCACCCACTGGAAGGAGCACCAACCCCCGATTTTTCTGCTGCAACAGAAAGGAGCACCAACCCCTTTTACCAGGCACCCACTTGGATTTCAAATTTTTTTAACAAAATAATGACATAAAAATGCCTTCTCTTTTACAAGACCCTCACTGGTCTACGGCTCAAACAATCTATCTTACAGAAGCATAGAGAGACTTGTTAGAGACTCAATATCTTCTATTTCTATCTAAAACCTCTCTCTTGAATATTCAACAAAATTGCAGGTTTTTGTTCTAAGGCTGTTTTCATACAGCTCTCATACACAACTGAGACTTTTGATATGCACAATAAAACACAGTCACAGTAACCGTCTCACTATGCCAGTTCGATCCTTATATCCTTGATTTCCTCGAATGGCTCAATTTTTAAAACGGTTCAAGTTTCCCTCCAATCTTTCATGTACTTTCGGCTACGATCAATGCATTAATCCTTCTCTGACCTGATCCGCCTTTTAGCCGCTTTCTTACTGACATTCTGACCATATTTTTCTCTGGCATATTCTGCATATATCGACAGTCCTTCTTCTCTGCACATTCGCACATATTGACGAGTATTTTTCTCTCGCATATACTGACAACCCTTCTACGCGTTTCGATGCTCTATTATCTTGTTCTTCCAAAATCTACGTAATTGCTCTTTCTAATTCTTTTGCACTCTTTTCTAAACGGTGTCGATCCTTCTATTCTACCCATTACTTTCTTGTGAGTCAAGCACAACCATCGAGAGAATTTCTTGTTTGCAGAGATTATCTGAAAAACTGCTCTTTACGCCAGCTTGCAGCATCACGGCCCTGCAACAGCCGTTCTCTTCTTAAATGCAATGCTTCGTAACTTTCCTTTTAACTTCAGCTCACAGCTGCAACATTTTTCTCTAATATTTCCTCAACACCTGTCACTGGGAACTACAGATCTTACTCCAGTTAATTCTTCGTAACTGGCGCCTTTTTGACACCTGTCACTTTGAATGCCTCTTAGACCTTTTTCCCGCCAAAACATTACCTGTCGCGATATCGCGACATTTCTTTCGGTTTGACTTTTTTAGGGCTGTTGACCGCGAAAATCCTACATGTCGCGATATCGCGACGTTTTTGGCTTGCTGAGGCTTCTCTGGAAACTTGTCGCGATATCGCGACATTTTTTAAACTTGCTGACGTCATCTTCAAAGATGTCGCGAAATCGCGACGTTTCCGGCTTGCAATGGCTTTTCGTTCACCCTGTCGCGAAATCGTGACACTTTTTGGTTTTGCTGACGTCATCTTCTAAGATGTCGCGAAATCGTGACGTTTTTGGTCTTGCTGACGTCATCCTCATTGCCGTCAACAGCCACGAAAACCTTACATGTAGCGAAATCGCTACACCATTGTTGCCTTAGCATTTTTCTTTGCTTCTAGCTAGTGAAACTCCGACGTGTAGCGATATCGCTACACCTTTCCACTTTGCACTTTGAACTCGTAGCAAGATCGCTGCACCTTCCCAACATGTGTTTCAAACCTGTAGCGAAATCGCTACACCTTCGCACTATGCACTTTCAACCTGTAGCGAAATCGCTACACCTCCGCACTATGCACTTTCAACCTGTAGCGATATCGCTACACCTTTTTACCTTGCCTTTCGAAACAGTTAGGAAATCGTTGCACTTTTGTTCTTAGTGTTTCAAGCTTGTAGCGAAATCGCTACATCTTTCATCCTTTGCATTTAGAGCCTGTAGCAAAATCGCTACACTTTCCTTACTTAGTGCCTTTTCTTCGCTTTCACCAGCTTAGCGAAATCGCTACGCTTTCTTCACTTTCTTCTTTGCCTCCAACATGTCGCGAAATCGCGACAGTTTTTATGAACTTTCTCTCTCCTCCTTTTTGTCGCGATATCGCGACACTTTGCGCCCTTAGTGCTTTTCTTTCGAAACTGTCGCGATATCGTGACACTTTCTCATGCACTTTCTCTCTCATCCTTTTTGTCGTGAAATCATGACAATTTTGCTTGCGCCTTCTCTCTCCTCAGCCATGTCGCGAAATCGTGACAGAAAACATGTCGCGATATCGCGACAGTTTTCTTCCTTGTATTTTTCTGCAAATTTCTGGATCTGGGTCCCCTCTGTTTTTCTTGAAATTTTTTGCACTTGATCTGACTGACCTCTGAACTGCATCAACTGCATCAATCTATCTGTGTTGACAACAATTACAATACTTTTGCACTGCTTTCTCTGCACCTTGCTCAACAATCTCCCCCTTTGGAATTGTTGGCAACACTTTGTAGCCTTGCTCAAATTCTTCTCCCCCTTTGCCAATAATGCCAAAGGGCTACTGCAAACTCCCCCTGAGTCTATGCACAACATTCTCAAGCATAAATAACTTGAATGCTCCCCCTGAGAATGTATTTCCCATAGCTAGTCAATGCTTGGGAAGTGTGACTACTCCCAACTTCTTTCGAAGGTATTCAAATACTTCCTTTGGTAAAGGTTTGGTGAATATGTCTGCTACTTGCTCTGTAGTGGGAACAAACTCCAATCTGACCTCTCCTTCTGCAACCTTATCCTTCAAGAAGTGATACCGGATTGCAATATGTTTGGTGCGGGAATGCATTACCGGATTCTTTGAAATGTTGATTGCACTAGTGTTGTCACATTTGACTGAAATGGGCTCATTGAAGTGAATACCTAGATCTTTCAATGTTTGTCTCATCCATAGTATTTGTGTGCAGCATGTTGTTGCTGCAATGTATTCTGCCTCGGCTGTGGATAGAGAGACTGATTCTTGCTTCTTACTGTGCCATGCTACCAATTTATCTCCAAGGAAAAATGCTCCTCCACTTGTACTTTTTCTGTCATCAATGCATCCGGCCCAATCTGCATCAGAATATGCAAAGAGAGTGAAGTCTTTTCCTTTTGGATACCACAACCCATACTCCATAGTACCCTTGAGGTACCTAAAGATCCTTTTCACAGCTGTTACATGAGTCTCTTTTGGACTAGCCTGAAATCTTGCAACCATGCAAACAACTTGTAAGATATCCGGTCTGGTTGTTGTCAAATACAACAAGCTTCCAATCATTGATCTGTACATTGTTTGATCAACATCCGGAGATTTATCATCCTTGCTCAACTTGCAGCTTGTTGTCATGGGGGTGCTCACTGGCTTACTATCTTCCATAGTGAACTTTTTCAGCATTTCTTTCACATATTTAATTTGAGAAATAAAAATCCCCTTTTCGGTTTGATTAACTTGTAATCCAAGGAAATATGAAAGTTCACCTATCATAGACATTTCAAACTCTTTCTGCATTTTGTTTGCTATGTCTTTGCATGATTCATCATTGCTACTCCCAAAAATTATATCATCTACATAAACAACTAGAACAATGAAATTGCCATTTTCAGTTTTCACATATAAATTGCTATCCACCATACCTTTCTTGAATCCTTGCTTAGTGAGATAGTTGTCCAGTCTTGCATACCAAGCTCTAGGTGCTTGTTTCAAGCCATACAATGCTTTCTTCAGCTTGCAAACAAAGTTAGGATTATCACAAAGTTGAAAACCATCAGGTTGTTCAATATATACTTCTTCTTCAAGATTTCCATTCAGAAATGCTGATTTTACATCCATCTGATAAACCTTGAAATTCTTATGAACAGCTAAAGCCAAAAATAGTCTTATTGCTTCAAGTCTGGCCACGGGTGCAAAAGTCTCTTCAAAATCAATCCCCTCAACTTGGGCATATCCCTTACAGACTAATCTTGCTTTATTCCTTACAACCTGTCCATCTTCATTCAGTTTGTTTCTAAATATCCATTTAGTACCAATTATGTTTTTATTTTCAGGCCTTGGTACTAATTCCCGGGTTTTGTTTTTCTCAATTTGATCTAGTTCTTCATTTACTTCTTCCATCCAGCTTTCATCCGTGCTTGCTTCAATAATATTCTTGGGCTCAATCTTGGATAACGAGAGAATAGTTATTTACTACTCTTCTTCTTGTCCGAATGCCAACTGTAGGGTCCCCAATAATCTGCTCTTTGGGATGATTTTTCTCGCCAGTTGCTCGTTCTGTATTTTCTATTTTCATCTCTTTCTAAGTCCTCTGAATCTGATTTCTGTCTCTCTTCCTTTTCTTGATCTTCATCTTCTTCAATAAATTCTTCATAGGTTGGGTAGTTTTCATTATTGCTGATTTCTTGTTTCCTGCCTTCATCAACCTTCACATCCGCACTCTCCACAATTTTCTTTAGTCTTTTGTTGTAGCATGTGTAAGCTTTACTTTTTGTTGAGTAACCAAGAAAGATACCTTCATCCGATCTATCTTCAAATTTTCCAAGATTGGCTTCGATCCGTTTAATGTAACACTTGCTGCCGAACACTTTGAAGTATTTTGCTGTAGCCCTTTTGCCAAACCACAGTTCATAAGGTGTTTTGCTTTCATGCGGCCTTAACATACACCTATTCTGAATATAGACTGCAGTATGGACTGCCTCTTTCCAGAACCTGTCAGCAATTTTGCTCTCTGTTAACATGGTCCTTGCCATTTCCTGTATAGTTCTGTTCTTTCTTTCAACTACTCCATTCTGCTGAGGTGTTCTTGCTGCTGAGAACTGTCTTCTTATTCCATGTTTTTCACAGAATTCAGCAAACTCATTTGAAATAAACTCTCCTCCTCTATCTGATCTCAAACATTTAATTCTTTTTCCAGATTGATTCTCAACAAGATTTTTGAAAGTTTTAAACATCTCAAAGGCTTCAGATTTCTGTTTCAGAAAGAGTACCCATGTCATTCCGGAAAAATCATCTATACACGGCATAAAATATTTGTATCCATTTATGCTTTCTGTCCTCATGGGTCCACACAAATCAGTGTGAATCAGTTCTAATGGCTTGCTAGTGAAATATTCTTTTGCTTTGAAGGTAGATCTGGTTTGCTTCCCCTTTTGGCAAGACTCACATATACTGTTTGATGGTTTACCAATAGTGGGTATGTCTCTTACTGCTCTTTTCGAGCTGATTTTTATCAGATTATCAAAGCTTATGTGACCGAGTCTTTTATGCCACAGCCAGTTTTCTTCTTCTTGACCAACCAAGCAGGCTCCTTCTGAAGTCTCCGAGAGAGTATACAAATTTCCAGAAGTTCTCAATCCAGTGGCTATTAACTTTCCATTTCTTGTCTTCCTTACTTCACAGCCCTCCTTCTTGAAAATTACTTCATGACCTCTGTCACAAATCTGACTTACACTCAACAAGTTATGCTTTAGTCCTACCACAAAAAGAACTTCCTTAGAGTTGATTTTACTGTCACTTAACTTAACTGATCCTTTACCCACTATTTTTGCTCCATCATTGTTTTCGAATTTTATAGAACCACCTTCGTATGTCTGTAGCTTGTCAAACTTTTGTTTGTCTCCTGTCATGTGACTGGAGCATCCACTGTCCAGAATCCAAGGAGCAGATTTATTCTGTGCTTTGAGAGCTGTTTGAACAATCAGAGATTCCTTGTCTTTCATTGGTTGTTCCTTTTCTTTCCACTGAGATTTAATAGCAGATCTGGTCACTTGTTTTACTTTCTCCCTTTCATTGGCTTGTGACAGTTTTTCGGGAAATTTTCTGTACTGTTTTGATCCAGTTGAGTGATATTTTCTTTCCTGGTATTTATTTCCTGCAAAAGAGCTACGACAATTCCTTGCAATATGACCGAAGTTATGGCAGTTATAACATTCTACAACATAATCTATCAAGGGAGAAAAAATATTTCTACTAGTAAAATTTCTTTGTTCTACATTATATCTACAGCTTGAAATTTTATGACCATATGCATTGCACTTAAAACAATAACCAGAAAAGGAACGAGTGTACCTGGGAAGTGGTTGTTGCCAGGTGGAGGTAGGAGCCCTGGGTCTTCTTCTTCTTTGATGAGTGACTTTGATGAATCTATCATTTGCAGCACTCCTTTCAAGCTTGGACTTGTTGTTTTCTTTTGCATGATACGGCTTATCTTGGTCAACTTTAATCTTGTCTTTAATCTTTATTGGTTCTACAGTTACAGCCTTTGAGTTCTTTGAGGTTTCTCCTTCATCAAAGCCCAAACCAAACTTGATACCTGTGGGCCTTTGATTATTCAACATTTTATTCAGTTTCTCAAAACTGTCTTCAAATTTTTGATGACAACTCAGTTTCGATTCATCCCTTCTAGTTGCAACCTTAATCCAACTATATCTTCTTCTAGCTTGTTGCACTCATTTATTTTCACGATTAGCTGTGCTTCAAAATCTTCAGACTTTTTCTTATGCTCTTCAGTTTGTACTTTCAAACTGATTATTAAATTGTTGGCCTCCTCAAATTTTCTTGTAATCTTTTTATTTCTTTTCCTTTCTGCACTTAACTCTTCAAGAGCAGCCACCAACTCACCTTCCAGATCTACCTCGGCCTCATCGTCTAATTTTTCTTCACACTCCTGGGTTTCTTCAGTTCTTTGTTCTTCGAAGGCCATGAACAAGGCTTCACCAGTTTCTTCTTCAGAGTCCTCACTGGAACTGTCTTGAGAAGAATCAATGTTCTGAGAAATGAAACTTTTCTTCTTGAAGTTCCTTTTTCTAAAATGTGGTTTCTTTTTCCAGACATTTCTTTCTGGATGTGTTCCTTCATCATTTTTATTTTTCTCCTTCATTGGGCATTTTGCTGCAAAGTGCCCGATGCCTCCACAGTTAAAACATTTGAACGGCAACTTACCTCTGTACTTTCCTTTTCCCTTTACTAACTTCCTAACAAAGTTTGCTTCAGTCTCATCTGCAGATTCTTCTTCCTCAGATTCCTGTTTAGATTTTATAATTTTTTGTGCTTGGAAAGTTGCTTCTCTATCTGAGGGCTTAGTTTGACCAATCCTCATTTCATATGCTGTTAGAGAACCATGCATTTCATCCATACTAAAAAAATTTAAATCTTTTGCTTCTTCTATGGCAGAAACCTTTGCATCAAACCTTTTATTGAGGGTTCTTAGTACCTTCTTCACAACAACTGCATCTTCCATTTCTTCCCCGAGTCCTCTTATTGCATTGATGATTCCATTTACTCTCAACAGATAGGCTTCAATTTTCTCATCATCGATCATCTTTAATGCTTCGAGCCGGGCACGATGTGTTTGCGGCTTAGCTTCCTTGATTTTGTTATCTCCTTCATGAATGCTTTGCGGTTTGTCCCATATATCTTTAGCAGATTTGCAGTTCATGATTCGTATCAACTCACTGTCGACCAATCCACACATAATAGCATTCTTGGCTTTCGAGTTGTTCTCAAACTTTTTCTTCTCAGCCGCATCTGTTGGAGGAACAGTGGGAGTGGTGTATCCATTTTCAACAGATTCCCAAATGTCATAACCCAATGCACATAGATAGGTCTGCATCCTGAGCCTCCAGAAAGAATAGTTTGTTCCATCGAACAGAGGAGCTTTGTTAGAAGAAAAACCTTCACCACCGGCCATTGTATATCTCCCAAGAACACCTTAGCTGATTAAGCTTGTGCAGGTGCCTTGCTCTGATACCAATTGATATTCTTACAATGACACTGAGAGGGGGGGTGAATCAGTGTAACTATTTAAAAACTTAAATCTGCAACTTTTAAAACTAATAGTGCAAGCTTAAAAATAGATAATGCAAGTATCACACAAGAGCATCACACAACACAGGATTTTACGAGGTTCACCGATGTGGCTACTCCTCAAATAATGACTGTTTGGACTTCAATCCAAATCCAGTCTTTGCAAGGATTCTCTCTTTACAAATAATTCTCCAGCACCCACTGGAAGGAGCACCAACCCCTGATTTTTCTGCTGCAACAGAAAGGAGCACCAACCCCTTTTACCAGGCACCCACTTGGATTTCAAATTTTTTAACAAAATAATGACATAAAAATGCCTTCTCTTTTACAAGACCCTCACTGGTCTACGGCTCAAACAATCTATCTTACAGAAGCATAGAGAGACTTGTTAGAGACTCAATATCTTCTATTTCTATCTAAAACCTCTCTCTTGAATATTCAACAAAATTGCAGGTTTTTGTTCTAAGGCTGTTTTCATACAGCTCTCATACACAACTGAGACTTTTGATATGCACAATAAAACACAGTCACAGTAACCGTCTCACTATGCCAGTTCGATCCTTATATCCTTGATTTTCTCGAATGGCTCAATTTTTAAAACGGTTCAAGTTTCCCTCCAATCTTTCATGTACTTTCGGCTACGATCAATGCATTAATCCTTCTCTGACCTGATCCGCCTTTTAGCCGCTTTCTTACTGACATTCTGACCATATTTTTCTCTGCATATTCTGCATATACTGACAGTCCTTCTTCTCTGCACATTCTGCACATATTGACAGTATTTTTCTCTGCATATACTGACAACCCTTCTACGCGTTTCGATGCTCTATTATCTTGTTCTTCCAAAATCTACGTAATTGCTCTTTCTAATTCTTTTGCACTCTTTTCTAAACGGTGTCGATCCTTCTATTCTACCCGTTACTTTCTTGTGAGTCAAGCACAACCATCGAGAGAATTTCTTGTTTGCAGAGATTATCTAAAAAACTGCTCTTTACGCCAGCTTGCAGCATCACGGCCCTGCAACAGCCGTTCTCTTCTTAAATGCAATGCTTCGTAACTTTCCTTTTAACTTCAGCTCACAGCTGCAGCATTTTTCTCTAATCTTTCCTCAACACCTGTCACTGGGAACTACAGATCTTACTCCAGTTAATTCTTCGTAACTGGCGCCTTTTTGACACCTGTCACTTTGAATGCCTCTTAGACCTTTTTCCCGCCAAAACATTACCTGTCGCGATATCGCGACATTTCTTTCGGTTTGACTTTTTCAGGGCTGTTGACCACGAAAATCCTACATGTCGCGATATCGCGACGTTTTTGGCTTGCTGAGGCTTCTCTGGAAACTTGTCGCGATATCGCGACATTTTTTAAACTTGCTGACGTCATCTTCAAAGATGTCACGAAATCATGACGTTTCGGCTTGCAATGGCTTTTCGTTCACCCTGTCGCGAAATCGTGACACTTTTTGGTTTTGCTGACGTCATCTTCTAAGATGTCATGAAATCATGACGTTTTTGGTCTTGCTGACGTCATCCTCATTGCCGTCAGTAGCCGCGAAAACCTTACATGTAGCGAAATCGCTACACCATTGTTGCCTTAGCATTTTTCTTTGCTGCTAGCTAGTGAAACTCCGACGTGTAGCGATATCGCTACACCTTTCCACTTTGCACTTTGAACTCGTAGCAAGATCGCTGCACCTTCCCAACATGTGTTTCAAACCTGTAGCGAAATCGCTACACCTTCGCACTATGCACTTTCAACCTCGTAGCGAAATCGCTACACCTCCGCACTATGCACTTTCAACTCTGTAGCGATATCGCTACACCTTTTTACCTTGCCTTTCGAAACAGTTAGGAAATCGTTGCACTTTTGTTCTTAGTGTTTCAAGCTTGTAGCGAAATCGCTACATCTTTCATCCTTTGCATTTAGAGCCTGTAGCAAAATCGCTACACTTTCCTTACTTAGTGCCTTTTCTTCGCTTTCACCAGCGAAATTGCAACATGTAGCGAAATCGCTACGCTTTCTTCACTTTGCTGCTTTGCCTCCAACATGTCGCGAAATCGCGACAGTTTTTATGAACTTTCTCTCTCCTCCTTTTTGTCGCGATGTCGCGACACTTTGCGCCCTTAGTGCTTTTCTTCCGAAACTGTCGCGATATCGTGACACTTTCTCATGCACTTTCTCTCTCATCCTTTTTGTCGTGAAATCGTGACAATTTTGCTTGCGCCTTCTCTCTCCTCAGCCATGTCGCGAAATCGTGACAGAAAACATGTCGCGATATCGCGACAGTTTTCTTCCTTGTATTTTTCTGCAAATTTTTGGATCTGGGTCCCCTCTGTTTTTCTTGAAATTTTCTGCACTTGATCTGACTGACCTCTGAAATGCATCAACTGCATCAATTTGTCTGTGTTGACAACAATTACAATACTTTTGCACTGCTTTCTCTGCACCTTGCTCAACAAAATCATTGTGTCAACACAAGTTGTATTGTGTCACCCCTAATCTTGGAGCACACCAATGTTGTAATAATGGAGATCCAAGCTCCTTGAAATCAATATAATAGCATTATTCCATTGTGCAATATTTATTGTTGATTTATGTGTTATTATTATCTTGGTGTTGTTTATTTTTGCTTTACACAACTCAAATTTCAAATGTTTAATTTTATTATATATTCAATTCACTAAATCATTCCATAATAATTCCTTATAACTCCAAAAGTTCAATTTAATTATCGATATCTTATATCTCCGACATTATCCTTAAATCCTTATAAATATTAAATTTAATAAAAGCAATAAAACAACTAAAAATAACTTATAAAGCAAATGTGACCTTAATAATATTAAAAAATTTAAGACTTTATCTTAATTGTTTTCATGTCTTACTTCAAATAGAATTTAGGGCACTCTGACTAAACATTGTATGCTTTACTCACTTCTAGTAAGCATTATGACTATTTGATTGGTCTGCTTCCAAAGATTATTCAAATTCTTTCTATGTTCATGAATAAAAAATGTTTTCTTCTATCTTCATTTCTACTTTTTATCATATCTACCTCCTACTTCATATCACAACTTATCTTCATTAATGTTCTTCAAACAGATTCTCTAGTTCAACGTTCTTCACACAACTTCACTTCTTCAACATTTTTCACATAGCTTTACTTTAGCACTTTATCTTGTTCTTCACATGACTTCTCATCCGCATAGGCTCAAATGTCTCCTCACTAATCCATATTATCACTTTGTCTAACATTATATCACTCTTAGGCTTCCAACCATGTCCTTCAACATTCAATATAAAGCAATATTTATCTCTTTCATCTTAGAATTTCAACACAAGCACAATCCATCTTCCAACTCAATCTTCTCATTCTCCACTCATCAACTACTAGAAATCTACTTTAATGCAAATAATAATTAGGAATATCTCCTTTCTAGACCTTCTAAAACAAGTTCCTCCATGCTCACCTCTCTCTCCAATAAATTATCTAGGAGCTCACTCTCTGAAGCATTCTTCTCCTCCACACTTTTCTTTTACAATATCACATTATAATATTCTATAATATTCTTCTAATATTCTTGTAATTCTTCTTCCAATTATTCAAGCAAGTATTTCTAATATTCTTCTTCTTCTCATCAATCTTCTCCTTATAATATTCTTGTTAACTCTCTTAACCTATATGACTTTCACTAAGGTGACTTTGATATCATTATCAACAAATATGCCTAAATATCTCATAGGTATATATCTCTAGGATAAAAAATACTCAAATAAAATCATATTCACAAATATTACATAGTAAAATTTCTCAATTATTTTCATAAATAAGAACATCTTACATAACAAGACACATTGCATAAATCGTTCCATTTAGATTACATAGCATGGAGCTTTATCTCCAATATATAACTTTACAAATACCTCTTTAATATTGTTAACTATTTCTCTCCCCAAACACATGGGAGATGCAACCTTTCACATGCCTCATATTATGATAAAGCCCCTCATGACTACATAACCTACTACTTCACATCTTGACACATCTCATATGACTCATCACTTTTTCACTTGACAACTAACACTTATGACTCTTCATTTTAACACTTGACAAATTTTACACTTAATTACAAGACACATAAATGTGGTACACACTTTGACACATACTTTAGAAAAATATTAAACACGCTCCCTAAACTAAATGTTTATAATATTCCTCAATGGTACTTCATGGTACCAAATAATGTAATACCTCTAACATTGAATGCATCTCTCTTGTTCCCTCTTGAAAAAAATACTAGGTGCAAAATTCCCTTTGAGAATATCCTCCAAGGTATTGGGGATCATTGTTTGCTTAGGTTATTGTTTTTTTGATTGAGTCTTATGAGTGGAACTTCTACCTAGGATTTTAATTTTTTTTTATGTTGTTATGTATATTTCTTTCAATTGAAATGACAAGTCTTCCATTGATTATTAAAAGTGTATTTTAAGACATGTCATGGTTGACTAGAAAGCTTAAGATAACTAAGAAGTAGTTCACTTATACAATGAGGAGGGGAATTGTAAGGAAGCATGGTATTTTCATTTAAGATGAAGGTTGATATTTTTCCATATCTTAACTATTTACTTCTTGATACATATGATTTAGGTTTTTTGATCATGTCTAGTATGATAGCTTTTCTCATTCCCACTAGTAAAGGTCACATCATTGGAAGATTTTATATGTTATTATTAGAGGTACATTTGTTTGTATTCCTAATTCTATGCATTGGTCCTTTATTGAAGGATTTCAATTAGGGATTTGTAATTAATATTGTCCAAGTGAGGTTCTCTTTCTAAAAGAGCATTGATATATTTTGATGGAGGACACAGTGTAAGTGATGCCCATTTTTAAGGTTATTGTCCCTAAGCCCTATATTTTTGATACCCTGATTATTTGTGGTTTTAATCCTAGTTTTAACAACATAGACTTCATAAATATGATTAAAGTGATTATTGGTGAAACGTGTTTTGTTACCCATTGTAGGGTTAGGAGGAGATGTCAAGGTGCATAAAGGAAGAATAGATAAGAATCCCTAGAGGGATAAACAATCCAAACTTAGAAGGAAAATTTTACATTAGCTTCATCAAGATGTTATATAAATATTAAGACAAATCTAAATCTAGGATAAAAACCTAAGAAAGTACAATCACAACAAGATATATTAGAATTGAGAGAGAAAACGTATGGATGGATTGGTCAGTTATTAAGATAATATAAATTCTAAGGATAAGAAGGGTAAGGTGTGAGTAAGACAACAAGCATGATAGACATAAAGGTAAAATATAGAATAAAATTAACTTAGTATGTAATATAAGGTAACACAAGTAGAAGCTACAAGAATAATCACAAGACATCTAATGTATGATAAAATGCAAGAAAGTGTAGTCGAGAGAGAGACAAAAAGATAAGAGTACAAACCTTATATTTCATACATAATTTTATTAATGACATCCTTGGATATCCAAAATCCTTACTCTCATTCAAATTGGTTAATGAATATATCCAACCCATATCGCCTTCAAGTAGGGACATCTAGCTTGGAGATAGATTGCTAACTAGGGAAAAATGAAGTAGGGTATTCTTCCTATGAGCTAAGTAGTTTAATGTTATTGTTACAAAGGAAATAAGAGAGTTTACATAGTACTTCCTTGAAAAACCTTACAACCTAGTGCTAGAAGATTAAATAATTTAACAAATACCCTCAAGTGTATTTTCCTTATTTCATAAGAAGAGAGGGATTCACCAAATAAGTTGTTAAAAAAATTTGGAAGTCAATGTTAAAACATGTCTTTAATTGAGGCAAGAACCTGGTGTTTGCACTTTTTTATTTTTGGAATTGTACTATCTAGAGTGCTAGTCAATGTGACATGACCTCATTTATCAAACCAATATTCATGAAATTGATATGACTAGTGGAATTAGGAAATCCTAAGACATCGACTATAACCTTGGTGTGAGAAAATATTGTATCCTTGATAAGGGGGTCAACTATAAACATGTAACACTCTAACACTATAATATAGTAACACTCTCACAAATTATGTAGTGTCCCCTAGTAATGTCAAAAAAGAAGAATCATGGGGGTGATAATGATAGATAGGGTTGTCTTAGATTTTCTAAGGTGCCTATGGGCCTACAAGAGATGCAAACAAAGATAACACTATGGATTGATCAGTTGATAGGATATTTTATAAGGAAATGCATGATTCAATCCTCAAAGACTACTTATTTGACCCACTTGTACTTATCCCAAAGTATTATTAAGAAATTTAGTGTATCACATTAAATGATTATAAAGTTGAAATATAAAAATTATTTATTTTTCAAATTTTCATCGATGGTATGCACATCATCTATACTTTCAAGGTTATATTAGTTTATATAAGAATGAAGAATAATTTATATACTATTTTAGCATCCTTGTTGATTATACATCTTTCTTATAAAATTTAAATGATTTTCCATTACTTTGTGGCAAACAACCTAATTTTATGTTCATCGTGTATTTAGTTATATTGAATTAAAGTACAATTTCTAAATGTTTAGAATTAAAGTATATGTCTAACTTAGCTTCTTATAATAAATTTAAAAAATATATTTGTTTTTCGTGCCATGTTTTTAATTAATTTTTTTCTAGTTAATTCACATCATTATTTTGCTGCTTTTTATTGCATACTATTTTATTACTTGTTGGTTTGTTATTTATTATATATTTTTATTTTTCACTTTCTATTAATTTCCACCCTTTGCTTTTTTTTTCATATAAATCCAAAATATAAATATGAATATTAAATTTTGATAAATTTAATAATAATATTTTAAAGACTGTTTTACTTTAATATTTGATTTTTTTTAATTACAATCAATTTAAAAATAATATTATTAAAATTTAATTTTAAAAATATACACTATAATCATAAACCATACTTTAAATATTTTCAATTTTAACAATGTTTTTATGTGTATATAAAAAATTCGATTATTTTGAACTCATAAAGTGAAAGTGGGAAAAAAATTTTCTGATTGCAACTCAGTAAAGACATCTTCAACAAACAAAAATCTAGGGTTTTGACTATTCGAAGCCTGCACATGGTCCGGATGAGTGTCGAGTGGCGTGTCCATGGCGTCATGAGGAGAGAAGGAATACAGGAATAAGGTCGCATGCTGTGATGTGGCGAGTGGCCCTCATAATGCCACAAGCACCATTGCAAAGGCGGGGAAGATGGTGGGTTCGACCACCACTAATCAAAATGGGGAGAGTAATGATGATGCTGGGGAAAAGACCACCAATGATGACCATACCTATGGAAACCCTTCATATGTAGAGTTGCTTTAGAACAAGCAAAGAACCAAACCTAACACCACATGCGAGTTCGTTACACGAGGCAATGATGTCTTATGCCCTAGGAGCCTCATGGAAGACTACAAAACTCATGACACTTACTCCCTGGAGGGAAAGTTCATAGGAGGCTGCCCAGACATGGATTCAATCAGCATATGGGTGGTGTCCAAGTGGAAAACTTGGGGAAGCATGGAGCTGTTGGTAATGACTCGAGGTTTCTTTATGATCCAACTCAACATCCAGGAGGACGCAGAACGTATCTTGTTTGAAGGACCATGGTTTTTTTGGGAGGAGAAGCCTATTTTTAAAAAAATGGCAATCGAATTTTGACCAAAATTCTCAAAATATCAATTACGCTCTGCTCTAGGTGAGGCTTCCAAACCTCCCAACTCATTTCTTCTATGAAGACATTCTACAAGGCTTAGCCAAGGCTATCGAGTATCTCGTGGCCATTGAACCAACCACCTGAGCAAGAACGCGTTTAACTCAGGCCCACATCTGCATAAATGTGAACATGAAAAGCCAACTTTCGAAATAATTGAACCTCATATATAGGGAATTCAAATGAAGGGAACCGCTGATCTATGAGAACAAACCGATATTTTTCCCTGATTACCAATTACAAGGCCACCTATAGTCCCAGTGTCCTAAGGCTAAGAACCCTATCTTGGACAACCATATCATGAATCGTTCAAAGCAGATTTTTAGATGAAATACAAAAAATTGCACAATGACCATCGAGCATTAAGCTAGACTACGGGTGAACACTTCATATGAAAATGCAAGTGCTTATGTCCTTGTTACTGATAAATTCGATGTGCTTAAATACTATGGTGTTTCTAAGGAATTTGAGTAAGGGGAATCCCTGTTGAATCTAACCTAGTTTTTAACCCTAAACCCCTTCAATGCCCTAGGCCTAGCCCCACCCACCAAGCCCCCAAGTCTGCCTCTCCCTCGAAATAGTCTCCCAGTCCCTCCCCCTCATAGTCCCCTCGTAGGCCCCCCTTGAAACCCTCTGCCACGTCATAATCCACCCCATAGGACTCTCCACCCCCGTAATCCGGGGCTCCAGCCTCGTCCACCTTCTATGACCTTGTTTACTCTGAAAGTGAAGACCATGAACAACCTTCCCCTAAGTAGTGGAGCCCTAAAAAAACCCGTAGCTTCAGGAAATCCCAAATGGATGTTGGAGAGAATAGTAAAAAATGCAGACCATTGAAAGTAGACAGAAGGATCAGGGACACAATAGAAGATATAGCCAATGGGACCTAGAAAACCCTTTTTCAAGATAACAAAATCAGTGCTAAGAAAGAAACCCGAAGACCCAAACCCCCTACACAATAAGGAAAATGGGGAAAAATAATTCCTAAAAGTTATAAATGAGAGTCATCTCTTGGAATGCGAGAGGGTTGAATGGGGCAGCCAAGCAGAGAGTGGCTACAACCATGAGAAGAGAACATAACCCAACTATTTTTCCCATTTAGAAAATTAAACTCAATGATCACTGCTCACCCAGGGTGGCCAAAAATATTTGGAGAAATTGTGAATTTGTCCATTCTCCAACTTCTGGATCAGCTGGTGGGCTGCTTTGCTTGTGGAACCTCACTAAGGTGTAAGGCAACCTCATTTTTGGCTAGGACAGGCTGAGTAACATCCTGTTCCATGACCTCAGTTCCTAGGTTTCCTAGGTGATGACAAATGTGTATGCCCCTAATTCCTCCTAGGGTATCGTGGCATTGTGGAACTTGCTCACTTCGATAAGGTAAGCCTTTGACAGAACCCCCTGAATTCTAGCAGGGGACTTTAACTCTACTTTGTATTTTTTAGATAAGAGGGGAGGAATTATGATAGCTCATAGGAAAATAGATGACCTAATACACTTTATTGATTCCAATGCCCTCTTGGATGTTCAGCTTCAAGGGTCCTTATTCACATGGAGCAACAAGAGGAAATGTAATAGTCTTATTCAAGAACATTTTGATTGAGAATTGTTATCCCAGGAAGCCCTCTCGCTTTTCAGGGATGCCAGTTTGCTAGCTCTCCCTAAGATTGAGTCTGACCATAGCCCCCTCTTGCTGGAAACTGGCACCAAATCCCAGTTCAAAACCCTTTTTAGTTTTGAATCAATGTGGAACCAACATCTCAATCTCAATAATCAGATTGCTTCATGGTGGAAAATAAAATTCCTAGCATCAAACACTAACCAGTTCATGCAAAAACTCAGGTTCATCAAAGAAAATTTGAAAAACTTGAATAAGGAGATATTTGGGAATATCTTTGAAGCAAAGAACCAGGTCAAGGCCATAATTAATTAGATAGAGGACAGTTTTCAGAAGGGATCATACAATGATAACCTTCGTAATGAAGAGCAATGGTTAATGGCTGACTACCACAACATCCTCAGTAAGAAGGAAACCTTTTGGTGCCAAAATTCCAGACAGTTGTGACTCAAGGAAGGGGACTCTAACTCTAAATTCTTACATATATCCACCCTGAGGCACAGGGTGAAAAATAAGATCAAAAACCTAGCTAAGCAAGATGGCTCTGCTACCTCAAACATCCTCCAGATCATGGAAGAAGTGGTGAGCCACTTTAGAAACCTCCTTGCCTCTCCCTTGTCCTAGTCCCCTCCTACCATGGAATCCCTGCTGGATAACATCTCCTCCATCATTCCTTGGAATACGAATCACTTCCTCCTTAGCCCTTTGTCCCATAAGGAAATCCACCAAGCCCTATTTTCCATGAATCCATAAAAAGCCCTTTGTTCGAATGGTTTCTCACCCAAATTTTACCAAACCTATTGGGGCATAGTGGGATTGGACTTATGCAATTCCATCAGGGAAATGCAGTCTTCCAAATCCATCCCCAGAGATGTCAACTCCACTTTCCTAGCTTTGATCCCTAAGGGCAAGAATTCCTAGTCCCTCTCGGACTATCGTCCCATTAGTCTGTGAAATGTCATCTATAAAATCCTCTCCAAAGTCATGAACAACCGGTTGTCGAGCATTCTCCCCTCCATTATCGACCCCTACCAGGGTAGCACTATCAAAGGTCGCAACATCCTCGATGGAGTTATCACCATTCATAAACTGATCCACTCTACCCATGCCTCCAAGCCTGCTGCCTTTTTCCTCAAGTTAGACATGAAAAAAACATTAGATAGATTTAACAGGGATTTCATCACCCAAATTATCCTTAAGTTTGACTTCCATGAATCTTGGGTTAATCTAATTTATAAGTGTATTTCCTCCTCGTGGTTTTCAGTCCTGGTGAATAGGTCTGTTGTTGTTTACTTCCCTAGTTCCAGGGGACTCAAATAAGGAGATTCGCTTTTGCTCATTATCTTTATCATATTGGCAGAAAGCCTAGGAAGAGCTATCAAGAATGCTTGCTCGAACAATTTGATCTTGAGCATCAAAGTCGCCACTGGCCTCTTACCCTCAACCCATCAACAATTTATGGATGATAATTTTTGGCAACTAAAGCCTTAGTTCCTGACACCAAAGATTTCAAAACTATTCTCAACCTCTATGAAGAGGCAATAGGTTAGAAAATCAATTACGTCAAAGTCAATTTGTACTTCATTAACACCCCCCCAAAATGCAAGATAAGATAACGAGAATTTTGGGATGTTCTATTGCAGATTTCTTGACCACTTACTTGGGTCTCCCCATGTTCAAAGGAAGGCCTCTCAAAGACATGTGGAAGAATGTCATCGACAAGATCCACAAAAAGATTTCAGAATGGAAAGGTGCTCTCCTCTCTAGCACGGGAAAGGCAACCCTAGTCAAAGCCGTGTTACAGAGCATTCCCACTTTTTTCCTGTCTATCTTCAAAATCTTGGCAGATATGGGTGAGGCCATTAAAAAATCAAGAAATATTTTTTGTGGTTGGTAAATGACAACCAGAAGAAGTTCCACCTGGTTTCCTGGGACAAAGTGTGTTCCCCCAAGTATCATGGAGGCTTGGATATGCAGTGCATCAACACCACCAATTTAGCCCTTCTGGATAAGCAAGCATGGAAGGTAGTCTCCAATGCTAATATCGAATGGGTGAGTATAGTCAAGATAAAGTATCTCCAACAACAATATTTTATTTAGATGGATACCCCCTGCAACTGCTCTCACTTTTGGAAGTCCATCTCCCTCAGCAAATATGTTCTGCATTAGGGCTCTTGATGGTAGTTGGGAAATAGCAAAGAGATTGACTTCTAGGAGGATGCCTAGGCTAGAAAAGATCCTCTCATAAGCGACCAAAAGCTGATTACTATCAAGCACCTGACTGACAACAAGTACGAGGCCCACGTAGCAGATTTCATCACCTCGAACTAGGGAATCTGAAATTGAAAAAGGTTCATTTTAGAGTTAATAATAACACAATAAGCAACGGAGTGTCAGATATCCATGCGGTCATGAGGGCAAATTTCATCCCCCAAACCCAAAATAAAGATGAGGAATTCTGGAAAGGCATGAGTGATGGTAACTTCTCTATGAAGTCTACCTCCCAACTTATAGAAAACATCACCAAAAGAGCTAGTCCCAAAAGTGGGTAGACCTTAGCCAGGAGTGTGTGGCTTAAGGCTCTAATCCCAAAGATAGCTCACTTATGCTAGACTATTGTCCATAATAAACTCCTTATCACTGACAACCTGATGTGAAGAGGGATCATCATCCCCAATAGATGCTACTTATGTAAGCAAGCCTGGGAATCCACTCAGCATATCCTTATGCAATGTCCCTTCACCAACAACATGTTTTCCCTGGTGATTAGCAAGTTTTAGGTTTATTGGGTCAGGCCAAAGACTATCAAGGACATGTTTATCCAATGGCCCAACACCTTCAAAAAATTGAGAGTCAACTTCCTTTGGAGTTCCTTGGCCCATCATATTGCCTGGCAGATTTGGCTGGAATGTAACAGGTAAGTTTTTAGTGAGTATCACAAGGATCATGATGCAATTGCGATAAGAGCCATGGCCTTTGCAACAGAAAAAAATAGTCTCATTCCTTGCCCAAAAATTCCCTAGGATG
This sequence comes from Wollemia nobilis, assembly GCA_028583015.1. Lineage (NCBI taxonomy): Eukaryota > Viridiplantae > Streptophyta > Pinopsida > Araucariales > Araucariaceae > Wollemia > Wollemia nobilis. Next base: position 1,516,885 of record JAQPPZ010002621.1, read on the forward strand.
GAATAGAAGATCACCTATTTACAGCTCTCAATATTACCCAAGACTGTTGCAAAGACAAGGAGTCCCACAAGGATAGAGCCTCAGCCAAGTGGACTCCCCCCCAAGGCTGGCAGAAGGCCAATTTTGATGGTGCCTTTAAAGGCAATTCGAGAAAAGCAGGAGCAGGGGGTGTGGTCAGGGACCACAATGGTAATTTCATCTGGGTTTTTGCTGAAAATCTAGGTATCCAAACCAATAATTACGTAGAAGCCAAAGCTCTTTGGAGAAGCATTGACATATGCAAATCCATGGCCAACCCTATCATCTTTGAAGGTGGCTCAGAAGTTATAGCGAGGCTTATCCAAAACAATACCAGAGGAGGAAAAAAAATTCAAAGCATCATCCAGGATTGTCAAAAGGACTTCAATGACAAGGGTCTAAACCAAATCAAGCACGTGTTCAGAGAGGCTAACCAGGTGGTTGATGTCTTAGCTAACAAGGCCATCCTTCAAACCACCTTAACAATATGAGAAAATAGATTCTCATGTGAAGTTCTCAAGAAAGTCAACCATGATGTGGGGAATATTACTAATACGTAGCCATGGCTACGTGACCAATAGTATTTTGTCAATACCTCTAAGGGGCGAGTTTAGCCCCCAACACCATTATAGTTCCAACAACAATGGTGGTTGTTGCTACCCCAACGGTGTCCTATCGACACCTAAGGGCCTTCACGCCTCTAAAGGTGGCTCTAACCACCACACCAAGAAGTTCCCACCCATTAAGGTGTTTTTCAACACCTTGGCCCATTGGTTCCAAGGCACCTTCATCATTTTTCAAAATGGCAAAGATACGGAGAAAAGCACAGACTCCCTGGTTTATCTCATCCACCCGTGCGGTCCCAGACGAAGGTCAGGTCACTTGTGCCTCAAATTTTTGCCCACCCCTTTTTTGTCCACCATCGTCTTGCCCTACACATCCACCACTCCCACCAAGACCATCGCCCCTAGCTCGAGTCTCAATCATGCCTGTATTTGCGGCCATAAGCTGGTTGTTCGAATTCCCACTCTCATGACCTTCCAATTCTAGGATTTTATCCTCATTGCTCGGTTGCATTGTGGCATACCTCTGTGTGATCATCGTCTACATTCTTAATTGACCCTTTTTTGACAACTAGAGCCCTAGTAGCATCATGGCCATCACCGAACCAGCAACCCTTTAGATCGACCCAGGCACCACAACCCTTCTTGACCCAAAGCACTTCGTGAATTTCTTCAAAATATTTGAAGGCATGGATGATGAGGTAACTAAGGACTTCATAGAGTCCTAGAACGATGACAAGGTTCGTGTTCGTGGCCTCAATTTTGTGGTAAGTCCTCAATCCATAGCCCAGGTGTCTGGGCTTAAGTTTTTTGGTAGAATTATTCATAGAGACGGTCACAACTTCAAGGAAGATACCGATCAATTCCTCGACAAGGGGAGTGAGTTAGTTTGGGAGAAAAAAGGCATTGTGCGGTCTTCCCTCCCTCGCCCCTAGGATACGGTGATTTTCCCTATCCTCCAGTATATTTATGTGGATAATCCTAATAAGCCTCTGAGTGCCTATAATCTAGCCTTTGTCAATCACTTGTGTGATGTTTGCCCCATCAACATCACAGAGTTTCCATTTTGGTCCATCACCATCACCATAAATAACTTCAAAAAAATCTAGTCTCCTAAGCCCCTTGCCACCAAGGTCTATTTGTAGTTCTCTACAAGGACGCTCACGGTTCCCATTCCTCTGGTAACATCAGTTCCAGTAACCCCTCCTTGATTCGTCAACATGGCCTGTCTCTGCCCAAGTCCCCTGGTCATGCCATTTTGCCCACACCCCAGCCCTTGGCAGACCACCAATATCTGCCGCCTGCTTTGCCCACCACTTAGGCAATCGATGCCATCCCCCAGGGCAAGGAAAACCCTCATGTGGAAGACATGCCTCGTGTGGATAACCAAGGGTCCCCTAAATAAGAGAAGCCCCAGGTGGGCAAGAGACTTTGCCCTAAGCAGAAGGCATCCAGACCCACCTTGAAGAGAAGGGCATCTAAGCGATTTTCGATGCCAACTCAGAGTGGCAATCGATCATTCCAGGACATTACCAGCGACAACGAAGGCTCCCAGGATGGGAACCAGGAGGACCACAAGGAATAACAGAAGAAAGAGATGCGAGGGGATAACCAGAATGACCGTGGTAGCAACTTCCTTGCTCAGGACATGTTGTGTACAGTGGCTCTGAGTCACATCAATTATGCAGTTGAACACTTCTAGACGATGACTAATTTCCTATGCAAAGGGAACAATCTCATGCACAGTGCCACTAAGGAGCTCAAGAGACTCCTTGCCATTTTGGAAACTCTCTTGCCGAGTGAGGACAGTGCCAGAAACGAAGCAAGTTGCAAATCCCAGAAGACTGGGAACTAAGGCATCTGGTCTGTGTGAAGCATGGGCACGATGGTGTTTGTTTTTGCTTTACTCTGTAATTGGAATTTTTTGTACGTTTGTGGAAGGACGCCTGTGGAGGTGGTCCATGAAACTTTTTGGCTAGCTGCTTTATGTTGTTGGTTCAATACCCCCTGGGTAATGGACTGTGGCCTTCCAGCCACAACTGATTCAAATGTAAAAAGGGGCGGGACCCTTCAACCCGTAAAGTAAATAAAATTACTTTTACCTAAAAAAAAAGTCAATTATTTTAAACATGTGTGAATATAATAAATATAAATGAGTTACTGCAATCAAAATATAATTACAAATATAATCACCATTTTAATATAAATTAATCATATATTTTATTTTAGAAAATATTTATTTATTTAATATTAAAATATTATAAAAAACTAATAAATAAAATGCATGTAACTCCTCTGTAGAAGAAAACTATGTAATCCGATTGTCTTTCGTTTAATCAAATTAGTGCTTGCTTTTGTGTATTAAATCTCATTTCTTCTCTCTCCGAGTAAGAGTCAAAAGGATTCTATTCCATTTATATCTCAAGGTAAGTGAACTCTAAAAACCCCTTTTGATCGATGAGTGTTTTACCTTGTTTTTCTCTTCCTTACAACCCTCTTCATCACATAGAACACTTAGCAAAGTATTTTCTCCCACTGTCACTTGTCAAAGTAGTAATTCCCACTATCGCTCACCAAGTTGAAGTGATTACGGGAGTCATGCATTTTAAGAGTGACCCATGACAAGGTCAACTTTCTCGTTGTCGCTCATCGAAGTAACATTTTTCCACTCTCGCTCTTTGTTGTGAGTGATTTCGAGAAACCTTCACTCGCTGTCGCCACTACTTTAAGCGACCCTCAACGTTGCTAACCTGTGACAAATATCGGTGAATGCTCTATCTCCTACAGTTGCTCAAAAAAATGAGCCATGCTCGTTGTCGCTCTTCAGTGACAACAATCTGCGGTGGGAGTGTTTAGTCTCCCGCGATTGCTCAAAAGGTGAGTGACCCTCGTTGTCGCTCTTCAATGACATCGATATTCAGTGGGGCATTTAAAAAACTCTTCAAATTGGTATCAGAATGGATTAGTGTCTTGACACAAAGAATAAATAATGGCTTCCATTAGTAACCACTCACTGCAATTGCAGATCACGTGCTTCAACGACAAGAACTATGACTACTGGAGCATTCATATGAAGATCATGTTCGGATCTCAGGAGATGTGGGACTTGGTCGAGAATAGCTACCCAAAGCCGAAAGATGTAGCAGCACTGGTCACCCTCTCCCAAGAAGACAAGGACCTATTGAAGGAGAACACAAAGAAGGACCAGAAGGCCCTGTTCTACATTATACAAGCGGTCGAGGAGATGATCTTCCCACAGATTGCAAAGTCACCAAGTCAAAGCAAGCTTGGGAGATTTTGGCCAGTTTGTATCAAGGCACCAACAAAGTGAAGCTGGTGAAACTATAGATGCTAAGGAAGGATTTTGAGAACCTATACATGAATGATTCTGATTCCATGAGTGACTTCTTCACCCGAACGATGGACATTATTAGCCAGATGCAGTTGAATGGATAAATCGTGCAGAACCATATAATTATGGAGAAGATCCTCAGAAGTCTACTTGCTAAGTTTGACTCGATTGTGATAGCAATTGAGGAGTCGAGGGATCTGACAACCATTTCGATGGACAAGCTCATGGGTTCTCTATAGACGCATGAGCATAGGCTGAGCCACTCATCTCAGTCTTCTCTAGAGCAGGCATTCAAGGCGCAGGTCTCATTTCAAGAGAGTGGCAGACAAGATTCCCACCATGGGGCCTCTATTTCTCAAGGAGGAATTGGCAGAGGTAGGTGTGGGAAAGGTAACAAACAAGGAGGAAGGTCAAACCCTAATGAGGGAGAGATCAACTACAACTTCCATCAACAAGGAGGAAGATGCAGTGCAAAAAATCAACAGGGTGGATCCAATCAAAAGAAGGACAAGTCAAAGGTCCAATGTTATTACTACAAGAAGTTCAACCATTACATCTTTGAGTGCAAAAAAATGATGGCCAAGGAGAACCAATAATAAGCCCACTACATTGATGAAGCCAAAAATGTGGCAGGTGGAAACGTGTTGCTGACTTGTAGTATTGAGGAGGAGAGCCAAAAGAATATCTGGTACCTGGAAAATGGGTGCAACAACCATATGACAGGGAACAAGGACATGTTCTCATAATTGGATGAAACAGTCCAGTCTGAGGTGAATATGGGAAACAACATCAAGGTTTTCGTGATGGGGAAAGGAAAAATCCTCATTCGCACCAAGCACGACGAAAGGAAGCAAATTTGCGATGTGTATTATGTGTCTAGTCTGAAGCACAACCTGCTGAGTGTTGGAAAACTTGTGTAGAAGGGGCACACTGTTCAATTCAAGGATGGAGTCTGCACTATCAAAGACAAAGTGCATAGGCAGATTGCAACTGTTTCCATGTTGAAGAATAAGATGTTTCCACTGTAGATTCAAAATGAGTCTCTGATGTCCTTGAGTGTAGTTGTGAAGGATGCTACCTGGATGTGGCATCTCAGATTTGGTCACCTAAGTTTTAGTGGCCTGAATCTGTTGCACAAGAAGCAGATGGTGAAGGGTTTACCCGTCATTGAGCAGCCCAATCATATTTGTGAGGGTTGTTTGGTCGGCAAACAACATAGGTATTTGTTCCCTTCCAGGTAGAGCATCATAGCCTTTAGAGCTGGTGAACTTATACATCTACAGTTCGATGCAGACCAACACGGTTGTCGGCAACAAATACTTGCTGACATTCATTGATGACTTTAGCCGAAAGACATGGGTATATCCCATCAAGAAAAAATCAAAGGCTTTCGGCAAGTTCAGGGAGTTCAAGGTTCTGGTGGAGAAACAGAGCGACTACCAGATAAAAACCCTCAGGACGGATGGCAAAGGTGAATACATCTCCAATGAATTCCAAAATCTCTGTAATGCAAATGGAATTCAGAGACAGCTCACTGCCAAATACACACCAAAGTAGAATGACATAGCTGAGAGGAAGAAGAGAACCATCATGGAGATGGCACGTAACATGATGAAGGTGAAGGGATTACCTCACAAATTCTGGGTAGAGGCTGTAACCTATGCAGTCTATCTACTAAACAGATGTCCCACCAAAAGCGTGAAGGACAAGATTCCTTAGGAGTCCTAAAGTGGTCAAAAGTTGTGTGTGGATCATTTGCGTGTGTTCGGGTGCATTGCATATGCACATATTCTAGAAGAGAAGAGATAGAAGCTGAATGATAGAGCAGAGAAGTGTATCTTCATAGGATACAATTTGCAAGAAAAGGCATACTGGCTGGACAATCCTATGACAAAGAAGCTCATCATCAGTCGCATGTGAAGTTATTGGAGGATGAATCTTGGAACTGGAAGTGCAAGAGTGGCTAGCCTGAGCCAGCAGTTGTTGAGTCTGTTTATTTGGAGGGAAGTTCATTGCCACCTGTAGCCTCAAGCAGCAGTAGCAGTGCCAGTAGCAGCACAACCTCACCATCTTAGTCGCCTCCACTTACAAGCAAAATTCTCAACTTGAGGACACCAGCGAAGACGAGGAGCTTGCAAGACATCTACGAGGTAACCCAAAATCATGAAGATAAGGAACATTCTGACTTTGCCTTCTTTACTAAGTGTGATCTAGTTGAGTTTGAAGAGGCAAGTCAGAATCAGAAGTGGGTGAAGGCGATGGATGAGGAGATAGATGTCATTGAGAAGAACGAGACTTGGGAGATGGTAGATCTCCCAACAGGGAAGAAGACCATTGGGGTCAAGTGGGTTTACAAAACCAAGTTCAATGCCCAAGAAGAAGTAGGTAGGCATAAGGCCATATTGGTGGCGAAGGGCTACAAGCAGAAGTCAAGAATTGACTATCATGAAGTGTATGCGCTTGTAGCTCGACTTGACATAGTCAAAATGATCCTGGCATTTGCAGATCAGAAGGACTTGAGTGTTTACCAGATGGACGTCAAGTCAGCCTTCTTCAACGATGTTCTAGAGGAGGAGGTCTACATAGACCAGCCACCAGGTTACGAGATTGAAGTATAAGAGGGCAAGGTCCTCAAGCTGAAGAAGGCCTTGTATGGGTTGAAGTAGGCACCCAGGCATTGTACAACTGGATTGATGGCTACTTTGAGGATAACGGGTTCATCAAATGCCCATATGAGCACACCCTGTACTTGAAGATAAATGAAGTAGGGGAGTTAATCACCGTCTGCCTATATGTGGATGATCTGATTTACACTAGAAACAACGCTACACTATTTGACTAGTTCTAAACATCCATGAAGGAGTTTGAAATGATAGATTTGGGGTTGATGCACTATTTTATCGGCATTGAAGTTGACCAATTAGTAGATGGCATCTTCATTTATCAGGGCAAGTATGCGAAGGATGTCCTGAAGCGGTTCAAGATGGGGGACAGTAAACTTGCCATCACACTTATTGCCACAGGTTTGAAGCTGAGCAAGTTGGACTCTGGAAGAAATGTTGATCCAACTCTATTCAAGTGGCTGGTTGGCAGTCTAATGTATCTGACTACAACTCGGCCAGATCTGATCTTCGGAGTCAGCTTGATCAATCGATTTATGGAGACTTCGAAGGACACGCATTGGCATGCAGGAAAGCAGATCTTGTAATATGTCAATGGGATGCGAAACCAATGCATATTCTATACCAGGTAAGACTAGTTAGAATTGGTGGGCTACACAGATAGTGACTGGGTTGGCAGTACTGATGATCAGAAGAGCACTTTTGGATATGCGTTCCATATCGGTTTGGGAGTAGTGTCATGGGCATCCAAGAAGCAACTGATTGTTGCATTGTCCACTGCTGAAGCAGAGTATGTCACCACCATGTCAGCCGCATGCCATACAGTTTGGCTGTGAAGGGTTTTGGGTGAACTGAACCATCCACTAGAAGGCACGACAACCGTGTTCTGTGAGAACAATTTTGCCATAGAACTATCGAAATATCTAGTGTTTCATGGGTGAACGAAGCACATTGACATCATGTATCACTTCATTAGAGAGCTGGTGAAGTTGGGCGATGTTTAGTTACAGTTCTGTAGATCCAAGAAGCAGGTAGCTAACATTTTTACCAAGCCTTTGAAGGAAGAAGACTTTTGTAGATTGCGTGATCAGTGAGGCATCAAAGCGCTTGTGAGATCAGGTTTAAAGGAGGGTGTTAAAAATATTAAACCTGACCCATCTCACCATCGCTCGAAACAAGCACCAAAGACAAGAAAAACTCATTTGTGATGGTGATTTCGGGAATCGCTCGACTAAAACGACTTTTGGTTTTTTCACACCATTCGAGGTGATTTGTTGCCAAGTCACTTCCTGAGTGCGATGGAGTTCCTTCGGCTGAAATAATCTGACATCAGCTGTTAATTCACGCATGCGGGGTTGGTGATTGGTTATCTCCCTCGTGCGGGGGTCGTTGATTTGTTCCAGTGGTCAGCTATAAAAACCAGTCTGTCTCGCCATTTTTGAAAAACAACCGAAGCCAGAGTAGCGAGAGGTGAAGAAGAGCAGAGTAGAGCAGAAAAGAGCAGTACCAAACAACAATTTCGAAGAACTTCATTTTTGTGTTTATCCTGCATGTTATGCAAATGCCTGTAACTCCTCTGTCGAAGAAAACTGTGTAATCCAATTGTCTTTCGTTTAATAAAATCAATGCTTGTTTTGGTGTATTAAATCTCCTTTCTTCTCTCCGACCAAGAGTCAAAAAGGATTCTATTCCATTTATCTCCCAAGGTAAATGAACTCCGAAAACCCCTTTTGATCGGCAAGTGTTTTGCCTTGTTTTTATCTTCCTTACAACACTCTTCATCACTTAGAACACTTAGCAAAGTAATTTCTCCCTCGCCGGAGTAGTAATTCTCACTATCGCTCACCAAGTTGAAGCGATTATGGAAGTCACTCATTTTAAAAGTGACCCATGGCAAGGTCAACTTTCTCGCAGTCGCTCGTTGGAGTAACATTTTTCCACTCTCGCCCTTTGCCGCGAGCGATTTCGGGAAAACTTCGCTCGCGGTCGCCACTACTTTAAGCGACCATCGCCGTCGCTGACCTGCAACAGCGATCGACGGGCGCTGTGTCTCCCGCGGTCGTTCAAAAAGTGAGCGACGCTCGCTGTTGCTCTTCAGCGACAGCGATCCGCGGCGAGTGTTTAGTCTCCCGCGGTCGCTCAAAAGGTGAGCGACCATCGCTGTCGCTCTTCGGCGGGGCATTAAAAAAACTCTTCATTGAACACCCTCTATTCAGAATTCCCGGCTTACACAAGTGACCAAGTGGAAGTCGATTCTATGTGTCCATCTAATATCTCCAGTTACTGGAATAATTGTGTTTGCTGATGTACTAAGGTCGTGATCTTTAAACGCTACGTTATTTTTATGCAAAAGCTGTACTGGTTAAATCAGTAGGAATGTCCTGGTGTTTCTTCGATGTAGCTTCTTGCTATTGTTATTAGTATATTTAGTTAGATTTGTTTTAAAATTTCGTCGGATCCTGTGGTGATTAGAGATCGATTACCTGTTTATCATTTTCACACAGAATATAGTGCGTCTGCTTTGAATATTTGTTATGAAATACCAAAACAAGGCTACCACATTTACATCAATGGCTATGTTTGTCATGGACGAAAATAGCGAAAACTGCATAAATATAATAGTATAAGCGATTTCAAAGCTTAAAAGAAAGAATTATACAGTTTGTGATTTGTTTTTAAATTTTTTATTAAATCGAACTCGCCTCTTAGTAATGCTTTTTTTAATGCAATTTCGTTTCCTTACTATATTAACCAAACATAAGCATGGACGACACTAGTAAAACTGTTTCCATCAAGTGAGCTATTTCCTTAAATCTATATAAGAGTCATAGTTATATATATACGGTAGGTTTAGAGGAGTATAAGATATTTTGATATACAGAGCTTAAAAAATATTTTATTTATAAATATTTTTAATAAAATTAAAATTGCCCATTGACCAATTGTTTCTTAACGTTTTGAAAAGTGGGTGGAGCGACGATTCTTTTATTTTTTAAATATGATTTTTTAATTAAAACTAAGAGATATCCAGCACTAAAATAACAGACAATTGGATGGATAACATAACTTTATGCATTTCTATCAACTTTGTCTAAAAACGTGTAATATTTTTGAAGTTAGAGAGGTCACGTCTGTCACACCCGTTCAAAAGGTAATATAAAGATAAAAAAAAAAAATTTAATTGGATAGACAACTCTTTTTTTATCGGTCATTAGACTACAATTAAAATGTCAATTTGTTAAAAATGTTAATTTTTAAATTAAATGATAAATGATAAATGTAGACAAAAATTTATTATAATGTATATAATTATTATTTTTTATGATATATAGGGGAGTTGGTTACAACCACACTATTTTTAGTAAGAGGTAGGGTTCAAACCAAAAAGGGTTGTTCCAACAAGCCTATTCTATCTTGTTGTTGTTATCGCTCTTGTAACTTTGTATGGTGCACACTCAGAGGGTTCAGAGCACATTATCGTTGGTTTGGCGCACACTCAAAGGATTCAGAGCAGACTACTACCTTTGCAAATTGGTACCCTCAAGGTTTGAACCCAAGTCTAAGTGCTTGGGGCCGAAACAAGCAACTACCAATCCACCTAGTCCTAGGAAGGAAATGTATATAATTATTTTATTTTATATGTTGTAAAATATATATCAATAATATAGTGTTATTATAAAACATAAGATATTAAAAATTATTATAAAAACATTTAAATATCAAATATAATATAAACATGACCCGTGGGAGATATTGTACTGGTAAGTATTTGGATTTTCAAATCCAGGTAAGAGGGGAATGAGACCCCTCGTAAAAACCCGTGTAAAATCAAACTTAAGAGTTGCATGTTTATTGCAGTAGTAAGGGCTTTGGCCTCTCTTTGATAGGTCCAAGGTTCAAACCCCACTAATATGACAAGACAAGACCCCTCGTTAAAACATGAGTAAATATAATATAAGCATATTTAAATATATAATTCATTTTTTTATTTATTATTTTATAAAATGGTTGAATCCCATAGTTCTTATCAATTTCAATATTATTACAATTCAATATTCTATATAATCATGATATAGTAATATCAATTTATTTACTTATTTACTATCATAAAAGATATCATGAATCTTATCTCTAGTTAGTGATTTGTTAGCTTACTCTTATTGCTTCATAGGAGATCAAATTTTGTTAGGGTTTGCATGCAATGTCGCTACCATTGCATGCAAAATCTTTAGTAAACATATATTAAGGAAGCAAAGGAGAGAGCTACGACTAGGATTTTGAAAGGTTTAAAATAAAATTACAAAGAAAATATAGATGACAAGTTTTGTTGGCCCTAGTGGCCAACAAGAACTTTTCGATGAAGATTATTATAGAAATAAAAAGCACATTTAGAGGAAATACAATGGATTCAAAATGCAATAGACAACCATTTTTATAAGCCACATAGAGTGAAGGAAAAAGCAACAAGCACTTTTAGTTCATAGTGTAAAAAGAGACGATAGATCATAGTCTACCACAAACATGGATTCAATAGTTGAAGAGAGCCAAAAGTAAAATTCATGGCATAGACTAGATCAAAGAAGCTGAATCAGATAAAATTGACATTACCAAGAATTTGAACAAGAATTTTCTAAGGGTAAACTTCCAAAGGGGGTTGACTGTACCAATACTTGATAGGGAGAAGGAGCCATGGGAGCTATCCCCAACAATGAATTTTAGGGATAACCTTCATGGGGAAGAATCCCATCCAAATGTGATCAATAACCTAAGGGAACCACAAAGATGTTTAAGTATTCCTAATATAGAACTCAAAAAACTATGACAGGTTATTTAAAGATGATGTATGGTTCCCTAATAGTAAAGGTGAATATGGATGACATTCAAAATGGAATTAAAAATTTGAAGAGGAGAGGCCTGATATGTTGATTTATGGGGTTCACACCACTCCTTTCAGCATTTAAATTATGGGATACTAAACAATGGTGAAAAAAATATGAGTTCCAAATCTGTCTATCCCAATGTTTATTTCCTTATTGTTTTTCTTCTAAAGAAGATACAAAACAAATATTCCAAGGGGGCCAAGGTTTTGTATAAGGGTGGGTCTCTCTTTGAAACCTTGGCATATTAAATTCAAAGCAAAGGAAAAGATGTCATCAATAGCTCGAGTGGTGTTACTTTTTGGCCTGTAAGTAGAATTTTAGAATTCGACAGTACTTACAATAATTGGAAATACCCTAGATACACTCATGATGGTTTTTGATAGTACATATAATTTTGAAAAAATTATTTATTCTTGGATATGTGTCCTAGTATATTTTAACCAACCTCTCCCAAAAAAGGTCATTCTATAGTTTGGAGAAGAAACATGGGAGTATGAGGTGGATTATGAGAACATACATTTTCATTATAGAATCTACCATGAATATGGTCATTTAGAAAGAGACTACACACATAATATCCTAGAGCAAGGAAGAGAGGAAACAAATCCTAAAGGGTTCCAAGTGCCCAAAAAAATAATACCCAAAAGAAATCAACTATGAGAAATCAAGAAGTGATGTCAAACAATATGTTTGACATATCCATATGACATTTTTTAAGTATGATGAGGATACAATAAAGATAAAAGTCCTAGAGACGTAGTTCCATAGTGAGAGGTAGAAATATATGCTAGAAGAGATAAATATCTCTCTTGACATCACCCTAGCCATGTAGAGTGACAAATAGGAAGTAGTAAACTAGCCAATAATAGATTACCAATAGAAAAACAAGGGAAAAAGTAAGAATGACATTAACCACTAGAAACTTAGAGCCTAGGTAAGCCCTAATTGGATCTACCAATAATACCCTGGTGTTGTACACACACACCAAGGTTGGATGTTATCCTAGAATTAGGAGGGTGATCCAAGAGATATGTAAGAAGATGAAAAGAGAAAATTATGAAAAGGTTGTATGCAAAACCAATAAGAACCATGTCAAAAAAATAGAAAAGCTAATGGTAAAATGTAAGGGCAATGCACTTATCCACATGTTATCCCTCAATACCAATGAAAATCATCTCCTAGAACATTAAAGGACTCAAGGGAAGACCCTCAAAATAAAATCAAATTAGAAGAATGACAATTTTTTTTTTTACCACAACTCGTCTTCCTTTAAGATATGAAGGTGTTGGTGGAAGAAATGGAGACAATTGCAAGGAAAGTATGGCCATCTAGAATAGTTGAATCACTTAGCTCCTAAGGGAAATTAGGAGGCATTACATATGTTTGCTACCCTCAAGATGTAGTTATCCACCAAGTGGTGGGTAGTGAGGGTGTATTAGCGATAACAACATAGAGTAGGCAAATGAATCAAGTTATGCTATGCATGAATGTTTATGCACCTACTATCCTAGAGGAGAAAAGAAGATAGTGAAAGAACATAAACTACATTATTACCTAATTCCATCAAGTGTGGGCCCTAATAGGAGCATGTTTCAATACCATCCTATCCTTAGAACATAAGCTTGGGGAAAATAGTAGCTTAAATGGGAACACAAACCTTATGAAGGAATATATCAAAAACCTCCACCTAGTGGAAGTAATTCCAGACAATGGCCTAATGACCTAGTTTAATAGGAGGTAAGGCTCTACCTACATTTTGAAATATTAAATAGCTTCATACTATTAGAAAATTTGATATTTCATGGATACTTTTCTATAATGAAGATCCTAAACAATGCAAGTTCAAATAATTGGTCAATCATGACTATGGAAATCCAAGGCTAGACACTCACCATTTAGATTCCAACTAATGTGGTTCAAAGATAACTCTTTTAGGACTAGAGTGCAACAATTATGGAAGGAAGGAAAAACTTAGTATGGAACCAATATATACTATTTTTTTAGGATGATTTAGTACATTAGGTCCAAGATAAGGACCTAGAACTAGGAAAAGTTTAGATATGTGAAGAAGAAAAATTTAGAAGTGGTAGACAAAATTAAATATTTGAATGAATAGATCTACATGGATTACCTCATGGAGGGTCTAAATATAGAAAATATCATACTTAAATCCTAGATAGATAAATGGAAAAAATGAAGGAGTTATTATGGAAGCAAAAATATAGAATCCAATGGCTCTAGGAGGGAGACTAAAATATAAAATTCTTCTAAAAATCTCTTTTAGCCCACAAATTGCAAAAATTCATATGCACATTGAAAAAAATATAGGATATATTATCCACACATAGGAAGGTATGAGACCTATTGCTATAAATTATTTTGCAAGTCTCTTCATAGCAGAACCTCTGGATAAGAAAGCCCAATAGGAAGTGTTATAGGTGATACCTAAACTAATAATAGAGGATAATTTAGTTTTTAATAAAATAGTAACTACGAAAGAGTTACAATAGGTGTTTTTAAAAATGAAAACAAAATAAAGATTCATAGGCTACATGGATTACCCGTAGAATTCTACAAAGAATTTTGGGATATCCTACATAAGGACCTTTTGGTTATCATTGAGAAAGCTAGAAAAACTAAAGATGTCGTATATAAAATCAACAAAACACATATATACTATTTATCCCAAAGGCACAAAATGTAGAGCACATTATCAATTTTAGATCAATAACTTTATGTAATGTCTTACTCAATATAATCACCAAGGTAATGGTGGAGAGGCTAAAACAGATTGTACTTAAGATTATCTCATTGCAACAAGGTGGTTTGGTGGAATGTAGACATATAGTGGATGAGATATTTTTAGATCAAGAGATTATTCACTTCATGGAAGCGCAAAAATCCCCATTCATATTCATTCGGTTAGAATTGTCTAAAGCATATGATAGGGTGGACTACCATTTTCTCCTCAAAGAAATGGAACAATATGACTTCTTATAAGAATGTATAGATTAGATCAAGGGATATATTTCATAAATGTTCTATTCAGTTTTAATCAATGGTTTCCCTTAATAATTTTTCATTACATCCAGAGGTATTAGATAGAGAGATCCCCTTTTCCCATATTTATTCATTATTATGGTTGAATTTATAGAAAGGACATTGGCCAAATATAAGAAAAACCAAACATTAATAGGAATCACTATTATAAATGGAGCTAGACGAATCACTTTACTTCACTTTGTTGGGAATCAACAATGAAGGAATCCTTGAGAATAAAATTTTTATAAGTTGTTTCTCAAGAGCTATGAGGAAAACAATTAATGCTAAATATCTAAAGTCATTTTCTTCCACTGCTCACCTAGATAGCAGATCATGGTTTTTCATAAAATATGATACTAGAATATCTCCCTCCCCATCACCTACATAGGCATTCTTATTAAAACAAGGATATACAAAGATGATTGGGCTTGCCTAGTGGTCAAAGTAAATAAAAATGCAAAAAATAGACTAGTTGATGACTATCATAAGGGAGAATAATAACCTTGGTTAAATTTTTTGTTAAATCTACACCTATTTATGTCTCCATAGTTTTGGATATTCCCAAGGTAGTTTTGATAGAGCTAGATAAAATAAATCATCAATTTCTTTGATGGGGCAATAAATAGGAAAGGACATGGGTATTTTTGTAATAGAAAACTTTATGCCTTCATAAATATGAAATGGGGCTAGGATTCAAATTGGTTGTTAAGAATAACAAAACACTAGCAACTAAGTTGTATTGAAGGATCTTGAAAAACTCCAATGCAATATAGACCCAAAATCTAAGAGATAAATATGCAAAACATAAAATCTCAATAGACATTATTTACCACCAACTCCCTAGCGGAGAATACCCCATATTAGTAGTTTTTAAGACCTAAGAGGAGTTTATAAAGAAGGAGATATTTTGGATAAATTCACAATGGTCAACACATAAAATTTTGGATAGATATTGGGATGGGTATCAACCTTTGGCGGTCTAGTTTCTAGAGTGGATATTTTTCATGGAGTGGCTACATAGAGTAAATTGGATAAAGGTAAAAAAAAATATAATTACCTAACCAAAAATTTAGAAGTTGGGAGAAAATGGGTTCCAACAATCAAATGATCAATTTAAATCCAAGACAGATAGAAGATGGATATCCAAAAAACTATATAATAATATCACTTTCATGGTCTCAATCAGAGGATTCCCTTAGATGGAGCAACATGATTTAAGGAGAGTATGCAGTTGCATGTGGCTATGAAGTCCTATGAAAGGGTAGTCCTAACCTACTTTGAGAGTTATTTAAACAAATATGGGCACATAAGTTATGGCATAATGTTATATTCTTCATTTGGCTTATTTTCCATAAAGGGGTTCTAATGGGATAACAACTTATGACAAGAGGCTACCATGGTCTTTTTAAGTGTGACATGTGTGGGGAGAAGATCAAAACAATTTATCACTTATTTATTGAGTATCATATAGTCTCAAGGATTTACAAGATGATGGCTAACTTACATGGTATTAATTGGTTTGAATTTACCACCCTAGATCATATGTGGAGTGAATGGACTACATAGGATGGAGCATACCAATATGTAAGATAGATAGTATGGGTGGGAACTACTCTCCTACTTTGGAACATATAAAAGGAAATGAAAAACCACATATTCAAACAAGAGTCTATTGAAATCCATCATATTTGAAAAAAAACACAACCAACATAGTGGAGATAGTCTGACATATGCTAAAGTATATCCAAGAGCCCCACCATTGATAAAAATAGTTCATGACTATATAAAAAATACTTCTAAGGATGATAATTAGCAAATGGTGATAATAAGGCACCCAAACGTAGGTAGAAAGACAAAGTGGTAGCCTTCCCCAGAGGATTAGGGAAACGTTAACACAATTGGAGAATCATAGAGAAGTGTAGAAGGAATGGGAAGACAATTGAATGGGACCCCAAATTTCACCTTTGTAGAGAATATTGTCATTCTTTCCAACAACCTAGTAGAGGGTTGTGTCATCCTTATATTGATACAAGAGGCAATTAAGGAATTCTAGAATATGGTCTAGATAGAATAAGAAGATACATAGGGTATAGGCAATATCATTGTCTATGGAATAGAATCACGTCCCTAGATAGAAAAAATATAGTTGTAGATGCAATGGTCAAATAGGTTGTAGACAAAGGCAACATCACTTGTTATAGTTATCCCCCTAGATGGTGGCCAATGTGTATTAAGTAAGATATTTTTTCTATCCTGTCTCTTGATGGTAGGATAATTATATGTATTTCCTGGATTTTTAATCCTTACTACCATAAAATTTTCCAATTTCAAATATAAAATAGCCACAATATTAAGGGTAAAAATAATATTAAAAAGAAACTAATCTAAAATAACAAGAATGAAACAAATACTCACAATATACAATATCACTTTATTCTTGTTTGAAAAATTCAAATAAGAAGATACATTTTATGGAGCTTTGAATCCATAATGTAACTTTACAAGATAACTCTCCACATTCTTGATTTTTGCCTTCCATATGACCTTTAGATTATTAACTTGACTCTTTCATAGAAGACTCATAACCTTCTTCCATGACACATGTACATATCCTGCACATCCTAATTTATCAAATAATGTAATATCATCTAACATCCCCATGTATTACATTATTTGATATATACTTCTCATGATGTACATAGTAGATTCTAGAATATTTGAAATTTGTTTTGACAAACTAGTGTAAAAATATCTACAATCTTATATTTAGTATAAACATGTATTAATTCAATATGATGATTTTGAAAATTATATGTGATAAAATGATATTGAGTTTCAATATGTTTTGTTCTTTCATGAGTAATTATATTTTTTATTAAATTAAATACTCCTCAATTATCATAATTTATTTGTATAGGATTTCTTATGATACCTATATCTAATAATATATATTGTAACCACAGTTCTTCAAAGACAACATCTTTTGTTGCATTATATTTTTCTTTTATAGATGACATTCCCATTGCATGTTATTTTTTATTGTACCATGAAATAGGTCTAGAGAAAATATAGAAAACATAGCCTAATGTACATTTTCTTTTGTCTATAAATCTTACATAATCATAATCTAAATATCGCTATAAATAGAATTTTCCATCATCCTTTTTATATGTTAGTCTTGTAGACACTAAAATCATGTAAATTGGATAAGACTTCTAATGCACCATTTGTGATACTCTTATTGACATAATATGGCCCCATTGGGCAACCCTATAGGTTTGCATAGGGCTCCCAAACACTTTTGGGAAGCTTTCCATAAATTTTGGGAGGTTTTGGGTCACCTACTTTGTGACCATCCCACCCACGAACACTCATAAAATAGGCTTGGTTGTGATTGTCCCACCCAAGGATGGTCACTCTTAATTATCCCTGGGTGGGATGGCCCAAAAATAGACCTTTCAAAACTCAATGGGTGTGAAAAATGGCAATCAATTCCTACCATTTCTATGCCCAATCAATCCAAATTAATTTGGAGGTTGTCACTAAATTCAGGGACTCCAAATTGGAGGCCCCAAATGGACAACCTTTTCCACCCACACATAGAAAAGGATTTGACAAGTGTAAGCACTTTCCATGCATTATAGAACTTTATCCTTTGCCCTAGATACCCTATTTGGGATATAAATTGAGGTGTGCTCACCCAATTTTAAAATAGAAGAGTTGAAGCATAGACCATGAAGTTTTTCCCAATTCTACCCTCATTTTTGCCATCACATTTGGCCTAGTATTTCCTTGAAACTTTCTTCATTCGAAGGAACTTTAATACACCAAATACACCAAATATATTCCAAAACTTGTCAAATTGGAGAGTAATTTGACCACATTTTTTGACACAATATTTAAGGGAGTTCCAAACCAAATCCCTTTGGAATTGGTGATAAATTCCACCCAGTTTTGTAATCGTCCCACCCAGGATGATTAATAGTCTTAGTTGCACCTGCTAAGTATGGTCACAAAATTGTTAGGAATTTTGATTCAATTCTACCATATATAATTTCTAAATGCTTATATTAGCCTTTCTTTCAATTTTTGTCAAGTTTGGAGCAGTTTTGATGGGTCAATTAGGAGTTTCTTGATTATAGGTCTAATTTTATCTGTCAAGGATGGTTACAGTTTATGCTCACAATTTCATTTCAATTAATGCTTAGATATTTCTAAAATCATCTATATAACATCATACTAAAATTGTAGATTATTTGGAGTTGTTTTGATTTGTTACAAATAAGTTTTGTTAATTCTAGATGCATGCTTTCCATGTTTTCTATCAATAAACACATATGCTTTTAATTTGTTTAAATATCTTGTGTGTAGGTGTAGGTATTATAGGCATGATACAGGAGCTAAGAGGTACACTAGGATAGGCCCAAGACTAGCTCTCAGTTTTGGGTTGTGAGAAGAACACTAGAACATGCCATTAAGCTCATCGAGGGATTTTATCGCTTTGGAAAATTGTAAATTGAGATGTATCAAATTATGAAGCCCTCAAGGGGATGTAATGTAATATTATTGAATACTTTGGATTAATAAAATACAAGGAGAAACCCATCAATTTATCTCAAATAATCCATGTTTTGCAATAGTTTACATAGTTACATCTTTATGCACATTTCCCTTTGAATGCTTGTGATAAACACACTTTTACATTTCGATAAAGAACCCTCAAGGACCATGTGTCCCTTATTACCTTTTAAAATTTTCAAATTTGACCCCCTTTTTTATTTTTTTATGTTGTAGGTTTTGACCGTTCTTAGCAAAAAGGAGCCCCAAATTGGTGGTTGAACCTGCCAGGGATGGCCACATAGGTGACACACCCTAGAAAAATGCCAAAGTGCTGACTGTAACACCCTAGTATGGTTACAAAACTAGAGGGTTTCTATAAAAATTTGCAAAAAAAGCAAGTTTCAGGTCTAAAAATTCATCTTTTTGAACTCTTAAATTGCATTTATATTGTTCAAAATAGCTTAAATGTCAGTTTTTCTTATCTTATTTGTGCATGTGAAGGTTAGATACCATAATTCTAAATTTTGCATTAATAAAATAAAGAAGAATAGTAAAAATAACAACAATATTTTTTCTTTTGTATGGTTTACCTGCTTGCAACTTACCCAAAAAGGTTAAGTTCATATAGTTTATCAAATTTTGTGGTTTCCTTTTTATATACTAATTATTCTAAAAATAAAACGTACTTTCATCCATTTAGTGAATCATCATTGAATATTGTATTATTTTATTTCAATTATTTTAGAAGGAACAAATACACACCACGATCTTATTAAACGTTAGTGATTTGGAGTTCATTCCCAACCACTGATAGAGTTCAATGGCGATGGTAGTAATTTACATCCATTGACTCAAATCCCACATACCCTATTTTATTGGCCAATACTAACTCCAAGATCTATCCTAACCATGCAAAATAGCATACTTTCCTCTTCGTATGGGTGTATCATTGTACACAAGGTGCTGGGTGAGGATTGATAGGAGCTATGCTCCCTGATCGGGTATGGATTTCATCTCCATACTTTGGTTGGTTCACATGACCGGAATTTCAATGCCGGTTGTAGAGATATGAGTATATAGGTGAAAAAAACTTAAACTTTTGAGTATTACATCAACGAAATTCAAAACACGTGAAGAGTTATTTTACAAAAGTAACACATATTGAAACACAACATTTAGGGATTCACTTTTAAAATTTAAAAGAGATAATCACTTCTATTCTTGTGTGTTTCTATTGTTTTTTTGTTTCAAATTCATAAAAATTGTAAACGAGATAATCATCTAGTGGTCTAGAGTTCATATCTATGGTATATAGTTGTATCCAATCCCATTTAAGGGTGGATGTTGTGGGGAGTAGGGAAGATGACATAGAACATCTTCACCTCGATCCTAGGGACATGGTCATACCTCCCTAGTGACCACCTACTCTTCCTGGTCCTCGAGGGGTTGAAGGGAGACCTATCCAATAAGGGACCCCCACATGGGGCACCCCTATAGACGGTAGTCCCACTTTAGGAAACCATATCCCTAATCACCGAGTGGTAGATGAATGAATGGTTAGTCCTAGAATAGCAAGAAGGAGACTTAGCCAACAAGGGAATCCTACATGGGGTACTCACACAGGCAACAATCCCACTTTAGGGAATTATTTACCTAATATAGATGTTTCTAATGTATTATTTTGAGAAGATTCATCGTGTAGTGGAGCACTTCCCAATAGAGAAATACCATGCATTCACATGCCTTCTTAGTCTACTCCTTACAATTCTATGTAGGATCATGACTTTTCACCTAGGGTAGGGTTGAATGATAATATTATGATTTTAAAATTTCATTTCCCAATATGCAACAATTATGATGAGTATGATACTCATAACCATGGGTGAGCTAGTTATGCCTTATATTTCCTTGTTTATGAGGGAAGACCTAAGGGGAATCCAAATTACCCTCAATCAAATGTCTCAATGCAATCAATATGTGCCTCTATACTAGTAGCTTATCAATAAAATCTATCTAGGGGTGATCCTCATGTAAATGTAGCTTCCCTCAATTGAGGGAAAGTTGTAATAGATCTCGCAAACCCTCATGAATAGGATAGATATCAGGGTAACAATGCCAAGACACTTAGACCTAATACAACTGATCAGATCAATCAATTGGTAAAGAAGTATACTAACCACCTGACTAAGTTTAATCAACTTAGTTCTAAAAAGCACCACTTATTTCTCTTATAGTAGTGGCATCAGTTAGAAAAATAAATTCTTGAATGATAAATTCAAGATACTATGTAATGGGGTTATTACTTCAAACATGCATAGATAGGAGGCTCACCTGAGGCAACCTTATTTTCAACAATATAGGTCCCTTGGACCTGTTGGCATTTTTGCCACATTGTTTTTGTTGTTGTTGATCGTGCGAAATATTGCATAAATCATAAAAATACTCACTCCTCTGTGTTTCCCTATAAGTTTTGTGCCAAAGCAAGTAAGTTCAGAAAATGTCGCAAAATCGCGACATGTCACGTTTTTCGCGACCAAAAGAAGCAATGGAGAGTGTGGAGGCAAAAATATTGCGATATCATGACATGTCGCATTATCGCGGTCCAACAAGGAGAGAGAAAAAAAACTGAGAAAATGTCGTGATATTGCGACATGTTGTGATATCGCGGTCAAAAGCAGCAGAACAGGGCAAAGTTCCAGAAATGTCACGATATCGTGACGTGTTTCATTATCACGATGCAAGACAAAGAACCAAGTTGAAGATTCAATATTGTCGCGATATCGTGACATGTCATGTTTTCACGACGTTTGGTGGGGAAAAGAGTTAAGTGCAAAAATTGTCGCCATATTGTGACATGTCGTATTTTTGTGACCTATCGCAGTTTCACGATCAAAGGTAGCAAGAGGAACAGTCAATGCAAATTTGTCACGATATCGCGACATGTCACGTTTTCGTGACCTAATGATAAGATGCAAGGCACATAGAGAAGATGTCGCGATTTTGTGACACGTCACGGTTTCACAGGAATGAGCGAGGAAGGAGCATATGAAAGAAATTGTCACAATTTCATGACATGTCAGAGTTTCACGATCTGGAGATGACAATGTAGACGAAGACAAAAAAATGTCATGATTTTGTGACATGTCGTATAATCGTGACCTATCTCGTTTTGGCATGGAAGAAGCAGAAAGGACAGATCCAAGTACGAAATGTCGTAAAATCATGACATGTCACATTTTCGCGATGAAGAGCAGCAAAGGAGCAAATGAGAGAAAGACGTCTTGATTTCGTGACATGTCGCATTTTCATGACTTGTCACGTTTTCATGGGGAGAACGTAGCAAAGTTCAAGGCAGGTGAAAGATGTCACATTTTTGTGACTTGTCACATTTTCGTGACTTGTCGCGTTTTCGTAGAGGTGCATGAAGGAGAAGGCCAAAAGCAAAAATATGTCACGATTTTGTGACATGTCGCATTTTCGTGACTAAAGGCGACATACAAGCTAAGCAAGGCAAAAGTGTCGTGATTTCACGACACATCTTGTTTTCGCGACTATGGGCACCAAAAGAGAACAAGGAGGAAAAATTTTGTGATATCACGACATGTCAGAGTTTCGCGACGAAGACAAAGAGAAAGGACGAGAAGATGAAAGTTGTTGCGATATCGTGACATGTCGCATTTTCACGACCTATCATTGTTTCGCATGGGAAACAAGTAACAAAGGCCCATGGCAAAGACTCAAAAATTAAATGTTTTGTTGTTTATCGATGTGCGCAAGATAGAAGAACATGCTAAGGCATGTAGTTTTTGAAGTCCCCAGAATTGAAGATGCCTCCGATATTAAAAGCTCCTATTCATGATTTCCTAACAGTCCAAGCATGCTCCGAGAATGACCATTTAATGAAGAAACATTGTTCCTTGTTTTCATTCATTTGTGATTTCTCCAAGGCAAGTTTAAGGGGATCGTTCCTCTTTTCAAGTGCATATTTTGTAGATCTCAAGAAAGTCTGTTTCATGTTTTAAATGCTGCAGAGAGGCAAGACCTCTATAAATATCAATGTATATCTCAAGATAGGGGGGAGACATGTTGCATGAAAATTTATCAAGTTCTTTGCATAAATAAGAGATATTTGGCCTTTGATTTTGCAAGAAACTTTTTGTGTAATTTCCTTCTATCTTATGCTTTACTAGATTATGCTCATATTTTTGATCTGCTGTGAGATTTAAATTCTGCATCTGAGTTTGAATATTGCTGGTGAGGAAGTGAGTTCTGGAATGCAATCTTGGAGGTTATCTGTGCAAGGTCGTAAGTGAATTAGGTTGCATTCTTTTATTATATGTTGTTCATGTGCTTGAGGTTAAATTCCCACTATTGATCTATCCCCGACCTTACAGTTTTAGCCTGTGGCGACATTTCCCATCTCTTTTCGTAATTTACCATTTCTTTCTACATATTTCCAATTTCTTTCCTGCAACTCTAGTCTTCAAAAATATAAGATTTAGTAAGGGAACCAGCCCTCTCTAGATATTGGTCCGGGATACATTTCTTTCTCTTGGCCTTTCAATGTTGGCTGGGTCTAGGGTGCATATACGCATAAAATCCTTTCCTGTGGTAGATTCGTGACCAACAAATTTTGGCACGCCCGGTGGGATATAATGTTTTTGTCTCAGAAAGATCCATAATTAGTGGGACAAGTATTATTCAAATTTGACAAACCCCCCTATGCGTAACAATTTCTGTCACACAAGTCCCATACTTTAACACCCGGAGGAATCAAGATTTTTGATGAACTGTCTTGACATCAAAAGTGGAGATTGTAAGTTCATCTGGTGACTCTGCTGAGAATGATTGTATAGTACCTGGAAATATTTAATCATGAAGCTGGTGCACATCATTACTTCATGATCATGAGATCAAGTTCCAGAGAATCAGAAGAGCCATTCAAATTTTTTGAGATTGATTTTCAAGATTGGAAGGAGCGCTCAAGATTGGTAAGTCCTGTGAATCTGTCATTTGCTACCTCTTCGCATGTGGTGGGTCAGTTTGTGCCATCTCTGACTCCTCCCAGTACTGCTACAAGATTTATAGTACCTCTAGATCCAATAGTGTAGATGGTTGGTCAACAACCTCCTCCATGTCGATTTGTTGCTTGGAATCATTCGAGAGCGTTGGACTTGCATTTTCAAAATCTAGTTCCTGCTACAGCATTGAAGGCTTTGCCTACATACGATGGGACTGGAAAGACCATGTATGAGCATGTATCAGATGTGGCATCCTTGGATACAATTCATAATATCACAGATGAAGATGTCATGATCAAATTGCTCGTGCTATCACTTCGAGGTAAGTTATTGTACTGGTATAGATCCTTGCCTCCTAACTCCATTAATTCATGGGATCAATTAGCAGAGATGCTAATCCAAGGGTTCAATGAGCAAGTAGACCCATTTTATTTATTGCATCAATTTACTAATATCAAGAGGCATCCTCAAGAGGAGGTAGTGGATTTCAATGTTAGTTTTACCTGAACCTGGTAGAGAGTTCCTGATGATCTCTGCCCTACTAATGACCAAGCGACATTGTAATTTCTTAGGGATTTTCACTCAGATATTGGTATGAATATTAGAATGTCCAATTTTCAGACCTTTCATGCACTCTATGCCCAGGCACAGAAGGCTGAGGCTGATCTGATTGTCATTGGAAAATTGCCTCTGAAAATGACTATGCCCATTTTTCCTAAGCTTCCGCAATACCAGCCTATAGGTGTAGCCTCTACAACTTACACTACTCCATCCGTGTACCCTTCATCTTCATGGAATACTCCCATACCTTCAGTACCTATGACTCCCATTCCACAATTGACCTCTCCATTTCCAACTCTTGCATTACCTTCTCCACCAGTTCCATTGCCTCTACCGGCACCACCTGTGTCCTCAAGCCCAGATCCTCGATTGACTATTTTGCAAGGAATTCAGTCGACATATTTGGAGCAGAAAGAGGCAAAAATGAACTCTATGCCATGAAGGTTCATTCTGTCAGTAACTAGAGAGCAGACTACTCCTGGCAAGGCTATAGAGAAAGTACCTGAGAGGAACTCAATGATCTTGGTGAGTGAAGAGGCTGGCCCTTCTGAAGTTTCACATGAGCTGTATTTTTTGTGTTCTTCATACAACGACCCACATGATGAGTCCACTTGCATGGTCCACCAGAATTATTTACAAGTTCTTACAGGGAGTCGTATAAAAATGATTCAAGAGGTGGATCTTAATTTCGTAGATCTTAATTCCGTGGAGTCTCTTAAGGAATGCATGGCAGTCTTGACACACAGCGAAAAGAAGCCAATGGAGGTAGATCCTACTGAGATGAAACCATTGAAAGTACCTTTTGCACCAGTAACGAAGCAACATACATCTACAAAGACTCATGATCATCCAGCTCCGTATAAAGACTGCCTATTTTGTCAAAGGATTTGCCTTCACCACAAACGAAGGAGCCAAAAGTACAAATAAAAGAACAAGCGAGAGAAAAGTTGCGGTACCCATCCTTGACTAAATGGCAGCAAGTGGAATCTACCCAGCAATACAGAAGAAAATTTGAATCTGCTAGTGGAGGGACAGAGATGATTTCAATGGAGTACAACATCGTTGAAGAACTCAAAAGGATACTAGACAAGATAAGCTTGTATGACACCTTGCGGCTGCTTGGACAGGTCGATCTCTTACAGGAATCCCTGAAGACCACACAAAGTAAGGGGAAGGCTCCAGCATAGGTAGTTATGGCTCAAACTCTGACCTCTTCAGTCATTGGAAAAAATAGACCACCACTGTTTTATCTGTCATTGAGAATGGAGGGACATGTGGTGCACAATTGCCTTGTTGACTCAAGAGCAGCTACTACTGTCATGCCTAAGGCAGTGTGTGATGTCATAGGCATGGAATACACAAGGAGTAGCATGGGATTTTTGTAGCTAAATGGTACCTTAGTGAAGACGGTGGGCGTAATAGAGGATGTTTCGATCTCTCTGCATGCCATGCCTCAGATTACTATGATCCAGGAGATCATAATAGTGGACGTAGAGCCCTATTTTGGTATGTGTCTCTCCCAAGAGTTCATGGCTAAACTCGACGATTACCTATATTTGGATTATACTCATTTTGAGGTGATCCATAAAGGTAAGAAGGTGAATATTTGCAATGAGAGGCCTTCCACCTTTCATGTGGAGAAAATAGGTGAAATGGACAGGTTAGAAAATTCAGTGCACATGATGTGGGAAGAATTTGGCGAGTTTGATTTAATGGAAGAAGTGTTGGATGAGCTCTGTCTAGAAAATCATTTTTCTGTGGCCAATTTCAATGCCATGATGGATACTGACTTGGGATGTTACTCCATTTTGAAGCCTGAAAAGGCTAAAGCAGAGAACGATGACAGTCAAGACCAGCTCTAGAAGCTCTATTTCGATGGAGCACAATGTACAAATGGTACGAGAGCAGGTACTGTTCTTATCTCTCCCTATGGTGGCTCCGAGTTGATTGTCACTCAAGTGAAAGAAACCGCCACCATCAAGGGAAGGACCTTGGAGCATGAAGAAACGGAGGATCAACTGAAGTACAATAAGATTTGGTCTGGACACTGTAGGTTTACTAAATAAGCACCCAAAGCTGGGTTTGTGGTGGCGACATGCCAATCATGAAGGACCGAGTGCAGGTTACTAACAAAATTAACGCAGCAAATAAAAAATAAAAATAAAAAATTAAAATTAAAAATTGCAGGAGAAAAATTTATTTAATATTCGCTATTCTCAACCTTTACATTCAATTGAAAAAACTATTATATAGAAGGGGTTGGAGGAAATAGAGGAAAGGGTGCGTGGAGGGATAAGGAGGTTGGAGGGATAAGGAGAAAGAAGGAATAACAGAGGGATAAGGAGGAAATGGAGGGATAAGGAGGGAATATAGGAGGGGAGTTAGGAAAAATAAAAACAAATAGTTGTCGACAAAATTTGCCGACAAACTTAGGGATATTCACACTTAGGACTAGAAAAGTGTTTTTTCTAAGCCACTTAAGGTGAAACCCTTTTCACACTTGCAACATTATCCCCCTTAAAGTTGAGAGGACTGACTACACAGTCTCTCAGCTTTACAAATTGAGCTTTTGTCATCGCCTTGGTGAAGATGTCCGCGACGTTCTCCAAAGTGTGACAATATTGAAGCTCAACAATTTCATGTTCCACCATATCTCTGATGAAGTGATACTTCATATCAAAATGCTTTGTTCTGCTATGGTGGATAGGATTATATGCCAACTGAATGGCACTAATGTTGTCACAGTAGATTCTTGTTGGACCACTTTGCTGTTCTCCAATCTCTTCTAATACTTTCCTTAGCCACAAGGCTTGAGTACTTGCATAAGTAACTGCTATATATTCAGCTTCTGTTGAAGATAGCGCTACTACTGTCTGCTTTTTGGAACTCCAAGTTATTAGTCCTGATCCAAGACTAAAACAGTTTTCTGATGTTGACTTTCTATCATCAATATTGCTACCCCAATCACTATCACTGAAGCCTACAAGCTTGATAGTGTTACATTTATGGTACTGGATTCCAAAATCCAATGTACCTTTCACATATCTCAAAATTCTTTTAGCTGCTTGCAAATGCAGCTCAGATGGGTTAGCCATAAATATAGAAACAAGAGATACAACATACTGAATATCTATTCTGGTGTTCACGAGAAACATCAAACTCCCAACCATGCTTTTGAAAGTGGTCACATCAACTTTTGGTGCTCCATCATCTTTGCTTAATTGGATCCCATGTCCAACTGGAGTTGTAACTGGTTTGCAATGCTCCATAGCAAACTTCTTGATCATATCCAGAGCATACTTATGTTGACAGATGAAGATCCCTATATCTGACTGATGAACCTCCATTCCAAGGTAGTAGTGCATTAAGCCAAGATCCTTCATCTTAAATTGCGTCATCATGGAGTGTTTGAACTCCAAATTCATTTTTTCATTACTACCCATAAAAATGAGATCATCCACATACAAGCAGACTATGAGGATGTCTTTACCTTGATTTAGGTAGTAGAGTGTGGGTTCATTTTTTCTCCTGGTGAACCCATAATCTTTGAAGTACCCATCAATGCGTGAGTACCAAGCTCTTGGTTCCTGTTTAAGACCATAGAGTGCCTTCTTCAATCTGTAAACAAGGTGTTCCTTACCTTGCTCTTCAAATCCCTGTGGTTGCTCAACGTACACTTCTTCTATCAAGTAACCATTGAGAAATTCACTCTTTACATCCATGTGTTGGACTTTCCATCCTTTGTGTGCAGCTAAGGCAAGAACTGTTCTGATAGTCTCCTGTCTAGCTACAGGAGCAAAAGTCTCTTCATAATCTATTCCATATTTCTGAGTAAAACCCTTTGCCACTAATCTTGCCTTATGCTTCTCAATGCTTCCATCAGCATTAAACTTGGTCTTGAAGATCCATTTACAGCCAACACATTTCTTTCCTTTAGGAAGCTTCACGAGCTCCCAAGTGTCATTTTTTATAGAGGTTTGGCATCTTGCCAAATATTCTGAGTACAAGCCTTCTCATAACTAGAAGGTTCAAGCTGTGCACTAGTTAACAAAGCATAGTTAACTTGATCTCCCCTAGGTTCCTGCTGGGATTCATCATCACCATACAAGTTGCATACTTTCTAATCTATGTAAAACAGATTCCATTTCACTAGCTTGACTCCTAGTGTATCTTCTTGAAAAAAATTTATCCAACATCTGATAAGATGGATGATACTGTAAAGTTCTCTTACGTTTGGATGGAACATCAAAGTCCATTGGTGAGGAACTTACTGATCATCATGGAGAGGGACTTGGTGAAGAGGTTGAATCAGAAGATGGACTTGGAGGATGTGTGGGAGGAGACTACTTTCCTTTCTGTGGGAGCTGCGGTTGCACCTGTTGAGCAACTATATCATTGGCTTCAACATCACTGAATATTTGAGGCTTACCCCACTCTCCCCCTTCATCAAAAATCACATCCCTTGAAATCACTATCTTTCGAGTTGTAGGATTGTAGAGTCTATAACCCTTTGTGTTTTCACAATATCCTACAAAAATGCATGCTTGACTCTTTGGATCCAGCTTCTTTCTTAGCTCATCAGGAATGTGAGCATATGCCAATGAACCAAATACTCTGAAATACTTTACATTTGGTTTCTTACCATACCAGACTTGGTAAGGTGACTTCCCTTTCAAACTTGAAGTAGGACTTATGTTCAAGATGTGAACACTAGTCCTTGTTGCATCTCCCCAATATGCATTACTCAAATGCTTTGTCTGAAGCATTGATCTTGCCATCTCCACAATGGTGCGATTCTTTCTTTTTGCAACACCATTTTGCTGTGGAGTGTAGGCGAGTTAATGAACTGCCTCTTGATGCCATGATGTTTACAAAAATTCAAAAACTGATTAGAGGAGTATTCTCCTCCTTTATCTGATCTAAGACATTTTACATAATATCCACTCTCACTTTCAACTTTTGCTTTAAAATCAACAAAGCATGCAAATGCTTCATCCTTATGCTTCAAAAAATATATCCAACACATTCTTGTGCAATCATCAATAAAAAGTAGGAAGTAAGAGTGGTTACCTAGACTCTTGGTCTGCATCGGACCACAGATGTCTAAATGCACTAACTGGAGTGGATAGCTGGCCCTCCATGCTTGTCCATGAGGAAATTTTGATCTGGCATGCTTGCCCAAGGCACACCCTTCACAGACTTCCTTACTATCTTGAATTTTGGGAAGTCCAGTTACCATTGCTTGTGAAGTTAGCATTTTCAAACTTGTTGAATTCAAATGACCATATCTCAAGTGCCATAGGACACTTGGATTGGTAATAGCAACATTTGCTAACTTATTTCCTCCTGGCTGGCCAAACTTCAAAGGGAATAATCTATTCTTTGACATTGGCACTTGTGTAATGATTCTATTACTATTGTTCTTATAAAAAATGGTACATTTACCCTCATCAAAAATCAACTTATAATTCTTTTCAAGCATTTGACCAACACTTAAAAGATTGTGTTGAAGATGAGGTGTGTAATAGATATCACTTGCTTGATGCCTTCTTTCATTGGAACCTCCATAGCTCCAATGCCTTCAACTGCCAATGACTTGTCATCTCCCAATTGGATGCTGGATTTGTATGAGGAGTCTAAAGTAGCAAAGAGTTCTTCTTTGCCACTCATGTGATTTGAACACCCTGCATCCAAAATCCATTTATAATTCATATTTTGCTCTGTATGGACATAAGAAAGAAAGAGATTTGTGGACTCTTCCTCTTCTCCAAAATTTCCAAATTGACTGCTCTGGTTGCTACTTCCTTGTGAAGACTTTGACCAACAATCTCAAGCATAATGGCTAGGTTTGCCATAATTGTAGCAAACTTGTTTTGATTTATCTCCTCCTTTTCCTTTGCTAGATTGTTTCCCTCTATATTGTTTTTGTCCTCCTCTATTTTGATTTCCACCTCTGTTGGATGATCCTCCTCTGTTAGAAGTTCCCCCTCTTTGATTATTCCTGCCTCTGCCTCTTTGTTGTCCTCTGCCACGGCCTCTACCTCTTCCTTCATGTGTGGCAAAAGCTTTATCATCTCCACCATAACTGGTGGTAGGAGTTTCCTGTAACCTCTCTTCATGTGAGAGAAGTGAACCAGTTAGGGCATCAAAAGACAACGAGGTTAAGTATTTGGATTCTTCAATAATTATTGCAACATAATTTCATTTAGGAAGAAGTGTTCTCAACACTTTCTTCACCATAACCTCTGGCTTAATATCTTCCCCTAGTGTGACCATTTTATCAACTACGAATTTCACTCGCATGCAGTAATCTCCCACTTTTTCATTTTCTTGCATCCTGAGATTTTCAAAATCTCGTTTCAATGTTTGCAGCTTTACTTGCTTTACTTGGTCACAACCTCTATAACTTTATTTTAGGGCATTCCAGACATCTTGTGCAATTACATAAGAGGCAAATCTAGGGAAGATACTTTTATCTAGGGCAGCATGTATGTGATAAAGGGCGAAAGCATTGTTTTTCTGTGCTTCTTTTCTAGCATTTTTATCAGCATTAGAGAAAGCTGCCCATTCAGCAGTAGTAGGTTCAGTATAGCCCTCTTCGACTACATCCCATAAACCTTTTCCTATCAAAAGGGTTTTCATTTTAATAGACCAATATTCATAGTCTCCTCCATTGAACTCAGGAATCGGAAGACTAGTATTGGATGCCATTATAGAATAAAAACAAACTTTATTTGAAGAAAACAAGTACTATAAAGCAGTACAAAGAGATTAATGATTCAAATCAAATCTCGCCTTTTTAGTACATTCAGGTTCTTCTTCTGAACTGCTACTGATGACTATGACCTCAGGTTCTTTAGGATCCACTTCCTCTAGATATTCTTCTTCTTCAGCTTCTTCTTCTTCGTCTTCTTCTTCTTCGTCTTCTTCTTCTGCTGCTGTTTCTGGTTCAGGAGAGCGTGGTGAATAGCTCTCACTTGATTTTGCTACCCGTATACCAGGTGTATAACTGGCACTTGCTTGGTCCTCTGGTACAATTTTTGTTGGTACAACTTCCATAGTCTCAGACTCTTCAATTCTTTGTCCGAAAATGTTGTCTTCTGAATCTGCCTTGT
Organism: Wollemia nobilis; assembly: GCA_028583015.1. NCBI lineage: Eukaryota > Viridiplantae > Streptophyta > Pinopsida > Araucariales > Araucariaceae > Wollemia > Wollemia nobilis. The sequence continues at coordinate 1,548,618 of JAQPPZ010002621.1, forward strand.
ACCCTGAATTTGGCTTCCTCAGATGATCAATCACCTAATTTTCCAACTTATAAAAAACTGTATGGAGACTTGTTCGTCGAACCCTTTCATCAAAGTATTCCGGTGTCTCTCATCTCAAAATCGAGAGAAGTGCATTATAACACCCCCAGACCGGATCATCTAACATTTCACGGGCACATTATTTCTCTTTTTTCAAAAAAGCTCTTCAAATAAGGTTTTTAAAATTTTATAAAGTTTTTTTTTTTTAAATTTAATAAATTTTTATATATTTTTTTAAATTACCTTTTAAATGAAATTATTAAAAAGATAATTTTTAAAAAAATATATAATTAAAATTATTAAATAATTTAAAAAACTTAAATAAAAAATTTAAAACCTTAAAAAAAAATTTAAAACAAAAATTTACCTTTTTTTTACGCGGGGGATTCGACCCCGCGACCTCCCTAACACGGATGACCGCGCTTTACCGCTGCGCCAAGAGGCTTGGTTGAAATCAAAAGAGACCTCCGCCCTTTTATTCCTCGACGATGGTGAAATTTAAAAAAAAAATAAAAAAAATTCGTTATGGCTACCGGTGGGTGAGGGATTCGACCCTGGAACCTCCTCTGTGTGTGTGGATCACCTTGTCTGCTGCGCCACACGCCCGAACGTGAAAGCAAAGGGGAGGGGGTTAAATTTAAACAAGACAACTGTGGCATTTTTTTTTTTTTAAATATATATTATCCCACATGTAGTGGGTAACGGCCGCATAGAGGGTTTATCAACCCAACGACATAGAAAGTAAATCGACTGCTTTCGGGCAGTCACGGTCGCCGTGTTTTGCTGCCAATTTGACTAATCACAAGCTGCCACGTCACAAACTTTTAAACCAATCATACTCCGCCATGTCAGCCAATCGCACGCCGCCACATGTCACCTCAGAATCCGTGCCAAGCCGAGCCTGTTGTCTGCTTCCATGTGTCACCTCGGGATCTATGCCGCTGCCACGTGTCACCTCAGGATTCATGCCGAGCCTACGCACGATCTGCCTCGGGATCCATGCTCGATCCTGCCCGTGATCCGCCTCGGGATCCAAGCCCTACTGGCAACCTCGATTTCCGCACCTAACACCTGCCTCGGGATTCATGCCCGCCTGGCCTCGCCTATGGAACCGTGCCCGACTGCTGCCGAAATCTGTCTCTGATACCAGTGAAGGACCGAGTGCAGGTTACTAACAAAATTAAAGCAGCAAATAAAAAATAAAAATTAAAAATTGCAGCAGAAAAATTTATTTAATATTCGCTATTCTCAACATTTACATTCAATTGAAAAAACTATTATATAGAAGGGGTTGGAGGAAATAGAGGAAAGGGTGCATGGAGGGATAAGGAGGTTGGAGGGATAAGGGGAAAGAAGGAATAACGGAGGGATAAGGAGGAAATGGAGGGATAAGGAGGGAATATAGGAGGGGAGTTAGGAAAAATAAAAACAAATAGTTGCCGACAAAATTTGCCGACAAACTTAGGGATATTCACACTTAGGACTAGAAAAGTGTTTTTTCTAAGCCACTTAAGGTGAAACCCTTTTCACACTTGCAACAAATCATGTCGCAAAATTTTGTATATAGTAAAAAAAAAAAAAAAAAAAAAAAAGTGAATTTTTTTTTTTTTTTGTTGTGGATCGTCAACTTCGGCTCTTTTTGCATGTGAGCCCGCAGGTATGTTTATTTTATTTTTTTCCCTTCCCTTCCCAATAGTTAGTGGCTTCCATATTCTTCTTTTCCTTCCACTTCCTTCTTTTTATTCCCTTTCTCTTCCACTCCTTTTCCTTCCTCCACTCTCAAGCCACTATTGTTGTTTCTACTTCCCCTTCTGATATTCTCGTTTCTTCATTTATCTTTTCTTCTAATCCTTTGTCTTTTCTGCACTCATTCGCAGTTCTCACTATTTTTTCCGTTCCTTCTGTTTCCATTTCATTCTCTATTTTTCTGAAATCCCTACAACTGGTAGCATAGTAGCGCCCTCTTTAGTTGCTGTCTCTACCGCTTTCACTTTTCCATCTTCCATCCTTCCATCATTCACCATTCCCATTCCACATCCTGCACATATGTCAGCCATCACTCCATTCATTCTTGTTTTTGCAACCCAGGTGCTTTTCACCACTGTCATGGAGACTCTTTCATAGCACTCGATGATTACCCAGCTCACCTAAGCTAGGTGAAATGCAGATCCACTTGAGTGCCAAATGTCAGCGAGAGCTTGTTGCAGCAGTCTACAGAGATGTCCATCATCATTCAGCATTCACTGATTTCGTTCCTTCAGTTTCTAGACTCTGTTGCCCAATGCATAAAGGCCTGAGGTTCGTGCATACAGCAGAACTATATACCCCGCGCGTCGCCAAGAATGTTGGCATTTTTGCCACATTGTTTTTTTTTTGCTGATCGTGCGAAATATTGCATAAATCATAAAAATACTCACTCCTCTGTGTTTCCCTATAAGAAAGTAAGTTCAAAAAATGTCGTGATATTACAACATGTCGTGTTTTTGCAACCAAAAGAAGCAATGGAGAGTGTGGAGGCAAAACTATCATGATATCGCGACATGTCGTGTTATCGTAGTCCAACGAGGAGAGAGAAAACAAACAAAGAAAATATCGCAATATCGCAACATGTTGTGATATCGCAGTCAAAAGCAACAGAACAGGGAAAAGCGCCATAAGTGTCGTGATATGACGACGTGTTTCATTATCACGATGTAAGACAAAGAACCAAGTTGAAGATTCAAAATTGTTGCGATATCATGACATGTCATGTTTTCACGACGTTTGGTGGGGAAAAGAGTTAAGTGCAAAAATTGTCGCAATATTGTGACATGTCAGATTTTTACGACCTATCATCGTTTCACGGTCAAAGGTAGCAAGAGGAACAGTCAACGCAAAGTTGTCATGATATCACGACATGTCACATTTTCACGACCTAACGATAAGATGCAAGGCACAGAGAGAAGATGTCGCGGTTTCACAGGAATGAGCGAGGAAGGAGCAGATGAAAGAAATTCTCATGATTTCACGACATGTCAGATTTTCACGATCTGGAGATGACAATGTAGACGAAGATAGAAAAACGTCATGATTTTGTGACATGTCGTATAATTACGACCTGTCTCATTTTCACAGGGAAGAAGAAAAAAGGACAGAGCCAAGTATGGAACGTCATGAAATCGTGACATGTCACATTTTCGTGATGAAGAGCAGCAAAGGAGCAAATGAGAGAAAGACATCACAATTTCACGACATGTCGCATTTTCATGACTTGTCACGTTTTCACGGGGAGAACGTAGCAAAGTTCAAGGCAAGCGAAAGATGTCATGTTTTCATGACTTATCGCATTTTTGCGGAGGTGCATGAAGGAGAAGGTGGAAAGCAAGAAGATGTCACGATTTCGTGACATGTCACATTTTTGTGACTAAAGGCGATAGACAAGCTAAGCAAGGGAAAAGTATCATGATTTCGTGACACATCTTGTTTTCGCGACCATGAGCACCAAAAGAGAACAAGGAGGAAAAATGTCACGATATCGCAACATGTTAGAGTTTTGCGATGAAGACAAAGAGAAAGAATGAGAAGATGAAAGTTGTCATGATATCGTGACATGTCAGGTTTTCACGACCTGTCACTGTTTCGCGTGGGAAACAAGCAACAAAGGCCCAAGGAAGAGACTCAAAAATTAAATGCTTTGCTGTTTACCGATGTGCGCAAGATAGAAGAATGTGCTAAGGCATGTAGTTTTTGAAGTCTCCAGAATTGAAGATGCCTCCAATATTAAAAGCTCATGTTCATGATTTCCTAACGGTCCAAGCATGCTATGAGAATGGCCATTTAATGAAGAATCGTTGTTCCTTGTTTTCGTTCGTTTATGATTTATCCAAGATAGGTTTAAGGGGATTGTTCCTCTTTTCAAGTGCATATTTTGTAGATCTCAAGAAATTTTTTTTCATGTTTTAAATGTTGTAGAGAGGCAAGACCTCTATAAATATCAATGTATATCTCAAGAAAGGGGGGAGACATGTTGCATGAAAACTTATCAAGTTCTTTGCGTAAATAAGAGATATTTGGCCTCTGATTTTGCAAGCAACTTTCTATGTAATTTCCTTTATCTTATGCTTTTCTAGATTATGCTCATATTTCTTATCTGCTATGAGATTTAAATTTTGCATCTGAGTTTGAATATTGCTGGTGAGGAAGTGAGTTCTGGAATGCAATCTTGGAGGTTATCTGTGCAAGGTCATAAGTGAATCAGGTTGAGCTCTTTTATTATATGTTGTTCATGTGCTTAAGGTTAAATTCCTGCTATTGATCTGTCCTCGACCTTACAATTTAGTCCTGTGGCCACATTTCCCATCTCTTTTCGTAATTTACCATTTCTTTCTACATATTTCCAATTTCTTTCCTGCAACTCTAGTCCTCAACAATATAATATTTAGTAAGGGAACCAACTCTCTCTAGATATTGGTCTAGGAGACGTTTCTTTCTCTTAGCCTTTCAATGTTTGCTAGGTCTAGGGTGCATATACGCATAAAATCCTTTCCTGTGGCAGATTCGTGACCAACAGGACCTAATCCAATGTTGCCTCCTAGACCTTGTAGGCCTAAAAAGAATGTATATAATAGGCATAACATAGATCACCTTCAAGAGGTATTCATTCCTCCTTGTAGGCCCATTCTTGAAACACCTTATGGGGCTTACGATGACTTGGAACAAAACAAGGATTATATAGAAGCACCTTTTGGAGGCATGGATGATGTCAATCAACCACCCCAACCTATGCTTAATATTCCTTACACCCTCCAAGGGTTCAAAATAAATAAGAGGATATTAAATCCTTGGATGCATATCAAGATTTGCTTACACACTTAGAAGCTATAGAAGGTAAGATAGCTGGCAATGGACTTCAAAAACCTACTTTGCATTAGTTGACGAGTCAAACGCTACACCCATCAATTCCTTCCTTGATATACCCTATGCATTTTAAAATGCCAAATTTGGATAGATTCAAGGGAGAAGAAGATGCCCAAGAGCATGTTACTAGATTTCTAAATTTGTGCTTTAGCATATAGGACAATGATGCATTGCTCTTGAATTTTTTTTTAAGTACCCTCTCTAGTCCTACCATTGAGTGATTCAACCAGCTTCCAAAACATAGCGTCTACACATTTGAATAATTTGTTGATGCATTTTTGGAATTTTTCACCTTTAACACCAAAAGGAATGTGACATTGATAGACCTCACAGGGTTAAAGCAATACGACATTGAGTCGGTCACTAAATATGGAAATAGGTGGTGAATGCTTATGGCTAAGCTACCTTACCTGTTACTAGTGTTTGAGTTGACTTGATTTTTTTCAAAGAGTTTCTTAAAACCCATCTCTCTAATATTGCAATTATAGTAATACCCCACCTTGGAAGAAGCTCTAGCACAGACTAGATATATAGAGGAAATAAAAATCCAAGAGGGAGAAATAGTCAAGCCTCACAAGAAGGAATGGAAAAAGAACCCTAAAAGTAATCTGGAACCTACAAAGCTAGCAATGGTCATTCAAGTGGACATAAATATCCCTGAGCCTACACAAGTGATGCGTCCTCAAAAGGTGAACTATTAGGACCAACCCCCTCATGCAAGCTATAATAGTCATGGTCAAGCGAATCAGGGATAGAATCAACAAAATTTCTCTAAGCGACAATTTACTCCCTTCGCTGAATTCATGGATTCCCTAATCAATCAATTTTGGGTTGCAAAAATGCTTAATCTTCCATATATAAAACCCACAAATATGGATACAATAAAACCAAAGCCTTTAGGATGCCGAGAGGATCAATATTGTATATATCATTGACAAAGTGGCCATGATTTACTAATGTGCTATGGTTTTAAAAATATAGTACAAGACATGATTGAGAGGAATGAGCTTAAAGTGGATGCTTCGCTAGCCCTAAAAATCAGCATATGGGTATATACAAGGACCCATTACCAACTCATGAGGTACAAGAAGCACCTGCTAAACCAATGAATGAGGTGAAGACAACACTCTATTTGCAGGGGTATGTTTGGATGGTGAGTATTATGACCAGGAATAGATGATATCCAAGCCAATTTGCACCACCTGCAACTTCGAGTGATGTTCCAACTATATCACAACTTACACCACCTATAGTACAAGGCCTTCCACCTAGGCCAACATTAACAATAAATAAAAAGCTTGCATAGAGCTTGAGGACAACATCAACGAGATTATCCATATATGAGCTAATTTAAAAATTCCCACCCCATAGGGAAGCTTTGATGGATATTCTAAATTTAATAGAGTTCTAAACACATGAGTCTAACTCCATTGATTTTGTGGGTCATGTGCAATGGTGCAAAGAACTAGTAATAACATTTCATGAGCACGAGCTTAACGAAATAGCAAATTATGTGGTAGATCCTCCTTTGCACATCATCATATGTATAGATGATGTACCATACAATATAGTGCTCATATACATTGGTTCATCGAGAAATATAATAACAACCAAAGCCTTAAAACACCTAGGGTTGCTAGCATATCATGTTGTTGTGTCCACTTACACACTTCGAGAATTCAATGACACAATATGATCTACTGTTGATACTATGGTCCTACCTATCCAAATGGGGCGAAAAAATATATCGACATTGTGCCATATGTTGGAAGGTGAGATTTCCTATAACATATTGCTATGTAGACCTTGGATTTTGGATATGAAGTGTGTCACATCCATTGTACATCAATGTCTTAAATACACTTTCGAAGGGTAGGTGCACGTAGTATCTACATATCTAGAGCTCTTTAAATACTGTAATATGGTGTAGCAGATGCCAAAGTCGACATTACCTTCAACTCATGTAGACTTTTGATTGTATGCACATGTACAAAGTCTACCCCATCACCTTCCATTTCATCATATACATCTTCATCCATACCATCCTCATCATTAGCAGCTTCTAATATGACTTTGACATTGTTAGATCCTCCATCGAGGAACATGTCTAAGAGGCTAATTTATAAGATCCCACCCATCATTTCTACCATATCCATGGAAGAGCTTCCTTGTTTAGTAAATGAGGAATCATCTCAAAAGGTTCACATTGAGTCACCTCAAGCCTCATTTTCGTCTCATCCACCTTCACCATCCCAGGTCATAGTGCATCTGTATAACACAGGGATGGAAGAATATCTAGTGAGAAATATCACAATACTTCCATCTATAGAGATGATGTAATATATGTGGTGACCTTGTCTTACCATAGGTAGCATTGTGCCTCTTGGTCGACCACCCAATCAAACTAATTTTATATATGGGGTTTTAGATTATGAAGCCCTTCCAAATCCTTAGAAATAAGAAGATGAAGAACCTTTTTTTGAGGACATAAACTATTTGTCAAATCTAGATTATGCATTGAGGTGTTTACATTACTGTAATTGACATGGTTTTGGTTTAGGATTATATGATCAGGGTCCTTGTGTTCCATGTTAGCCCCAATATCAGCTACCTTATTATACATTTGGGGTGGGACACAATAATCCACTCTCATTGGATGTTCTCATAGATAGTATAGAACACCTATGTTTAGGTTATCAAGATAAGCTTGTGTGTGATCCATATGCAAATATGAATCACATTCATTCATTGGGAGATTATTTTCCCATAGAAATGATAGATCAAGGGTTATCCAATGATGTTGCCCAATCCCATGAAGTGGGGGAGATCTCACATACCTTGTAATATGATAGTGAGGAAGGGTATCAAGGTCCTCCTCATGAATGGATGGTTGATGATGAAGAGGACTATGGCGTAGCACCCATAAATTTCTTGATATCAAATGATGAACACAAGTGAGTGTTCCCCTTGGATGATGAGGATGAATATTATCTTTGCATGTTTTTCCCCATACAAGGCCTTATATAATGCTAGCTTTTTTTGCATGAAGAGAAAGCTTGCCCTCTTCTGCATAGGCCACCATCGTTTATTCCACTTCCACCAGAGCTACCTCTATGAATTTAGAGACTACATAAAATATCTAAATCCACTAGCCATTAGAAGAGAGATCATGTATCCATAAACATGATTTCTATATATTTATCTACACCATTGATAAATATAAATAACCCATCAAATTTATTGCATCTCAACCTTGAGGTAACTGACTATGATCAGGGAGATTCTCCTCTATCACCATCAGAGTATGAATCTTGCGAGGAAATGTTACAACCATTTTAGTTTTATCCAAGAGCTACTCAAAATGTTTTTCAAGATAAATTTGAGCATTATTTTCCTATGGATGAAGCAAACCCAGTCGATGATAATCATTTGATCTCCACTCTACACTAGTTGGAAGACGGGTCTCACATGTAGCCAACAGTTGATAGAGATATTGGTACAAATCCTGATAATCCCCATATTATTAATCTAGGAGAAGGCTTATATCTATTTGAACAAGATGAGTTCATAAAATCCTTGAAATCAAGGATAAAATATTTTGCTTGGTCTTATAAATATATGCCAGTACTGGACCCAAATCTAGTCACGCATAATCTTACACTAGACCCAAAGATAAAACTAGTTAAGAAAAATTTGTGTAGGATGCACCCAACAATAGTCTTAATGGTGAAAGATAAATTATAAAAGTTGTTGGATGCAGACTTCATCATCTTAGTAGACTATCTGCTATGGGTTTCAAACATGGTACCTATCAAGAAGCTTGATGGGAGGACTCACATATGCACTGACTTTAGAGATCTCAACAAAGCGAGTCCTAAGGATGATATTCCCTTACCAAACATTGATGCATTGGTAGATGCCATAGAATGACATGAAATGTTATCCCTTATGGATGGCCTCTTTGGATATAATCAAATTCATATTAATATAGAATACCAGATCAAAACAACATTCACAAAGCCTTGTGGGACATTTTGTTATAAGGTCATGCCTTTTGGCCTTAAGAACATTGGAACCACCTACCAATGAGCCATGGCATATATATTCCATGACTATATACACAAAATTCTAGAAGATTACATGGATGAATTATTGGCAAAATCTCTATTGCATCATGAGCATTTTGATGTATTGTGTAAATTTCTAGATCACCTCATTGAGAAAAATGTTAGGCTCAATCCTAAGAAGTGTGGATTTGATGTTACATCTAGTAAACTCTTGGTAATCATAGTATCCAAGTGAGGCATCGAAGTAGATCCAAAAAAGGTCAAGGTAATATTAAAAATGCCTCCTCCCACAACTATTAAGCAGCTACACAACTTGCAAGGAAAGGTCACATCCATAAAATGCTTCATAGCATAATTATCGGATAAGTATCAACCCATGCATAGGTTTCTACACAAGGGGGTCTCATTTCATTAGGACGAGGAATGTCAACAAGCCTTTGATGATATCAAACAATACCTAGCTTCATCACTCATATTGGATCCTCCATGACTAGGAGTGTCATTCTATCTTTACATCTCAGCTACTGAGTTGGCATTGGGCACCATATTGTCTTAAAAGAATGAATTTCATAAAGAACATGCTATGTATTATATTAGTTGCACATTGGTTAGCTATGAAATAAAGTATGCATATATTTAGAAGATATGCTTAGCAGTGGTATTTACCACCAAAAATATATGCCATTACATGCTCAATCATACCACATATGACATATCCAAGGAAAATCCATTGTGATACATGATGAGTAAAACATATCACAATAGTCGCACGACTAAATAGATAATGTTATTGACAAAATTTGATCTAGAGTTCATTGAATAGAAATCAATCAAAGGATAGGTCATAGTTGATCAAATAGGAAAGGATCCTCTTCAGGATGACCATCCTCTAAATATAGAACTTATCGATGATGGAGTGTTTCATATTTCAAAATTGCTTGATTCTGTGGAGCCTGAGTCATAGGAAGACATAACTCTATTTTTTGATGGTTCTAAATGTGAGAAAGGAGGTGGTGTAGGTATCATGTTTTTCAAACCACAAGGGGATCCCATACCTCTTTAATTTAAAATTGATTTCCTTTGTACCAACAACAATGCCAAGTATGAAGCCCTCATCATAGGCCTTCAAATGACAATCACCATGAAAATAACTAAGTTAAACATTTTTGGTGATTCCTTGCTCATAGTTAATCAGGTTAAAGGGATATTCCAGTGCAGGTTTCCAATATTGCAAGCCTATAAATCCCTAGTGGAAAAAATTCTAGTAAATTTTGAGTGGTATGATATTGAGGCACTCCCTCATTCATCCAATCATTTTTTGGACACAATGGCCTCGTTAGGGTCACTAATCCTGTAAAACCCTTTAGATGATATCATGACTATTTAGGTGAAAATGCTAGTGCATTCTACGACTAAGCATGATGAGAATAATGCCACACTAGATGTCCATATTATTCATATTGAACCTTCACATGAATAGTTATCTCAACTACACAATTATTTGAATAACGTTAGATGGAGGACTGTATTCCCTTATAATTATTTTGATACTAGAACAATGCTATATCTCCAATTTTGTTGTCAATTAGCATTTGCATGAGATGAACATCAAAATAATTGCATGATTCATACAATTTAGGATTCTTCAAAGAAATATTGGGCCATACAAATTAAATATTATCTAAAAATGGGAAATATTCCTCTTGGATTATCACATTTAACAAAGCGAGCATTAAAGTAAAAGGTTGTAAAGTATGTCTTATTAGGAGACATAATGTACTATCAAAGCTATGAATGTATTATCCTTCATTGTTTAGACTCATAGGAGTCAGCTTGGGCTAATTTCCAAGCACACGATGGTACATGTGGTGGTCACTTTAGCAATATGGCCATCACTAAGTGCATTATTTGCATGGGCTATTATTGGCAAACATTAGAGCAATATTATAGCACTTATATAAATAAGTGCATGAAATGTCAATATCATGCAAATTTGACACACATACCTTCATAGGCCTTGCAATCGATTCAACTAGTTTGGAAATTTACATAGTGGGGGTTTGATTTAATTGGGAAAATCTCACTTGCCTCCTCAAGCCATAATATTTTTATCATAATGATGAATGAGTATATCACAAAATGGGTGGAAGAATTGACCTTTACCACTATGAATGGACATCACATCGCTAAGTTCATGCTACATAACATCATATGTTGTTTTGGTATTCTATACAAAATAATATCGAATAATGGGACATCCTAAAAAAATAAGTATGTGTGTGCTAACAACAAAGTATAACATAAAACACAACTTTTCCACACCCTATTATTCGTAGGCCAATGGGCAAGCAAAGGAATTAAATAAGATAATAGTAGACATATTGAAGAAAACCTTTAAGTAAAATCATAAATATTAACACAATCAATTACCTCTTGCCCTTTGGGCCTATCACACTAGCATTCAGACGCTCAATGTGGAAACTTTGTTTTCACTTGAGGCTATCATGCCTTTAGAGTTAGATATTTCATTGTTGTGCATTTCCATGTAGGAATTCATCAATGATGATACCGCTAGGTAAGCTCATTTAGATCAATTAACATTGCTTGATGAATGACGTGTAAATACCCTTGAACATTTACATATTTATCAAGAACGTCTTAAGAGAGCTTACAACATGAAAGTATACCATAGAGACTTTCAAGTTGTTGATTTAGTTCTAAAAGAGAACGAGCAAAATTCAAATTTTCCACCCAATCTACGAGATAAATTTATGATAAACATGTTAGATCCATTTATCATTACAAGTCATATTGGACTTGAAAATTATTTTTTATCATCCATTGAAGGAAGTGAAGAGCCTAGACCAATGCATATTAGCCATTTTCAGCCTTTCCATGCTTAGAGTGCCATAAAACACCCCTAGGCAGTCTATGACCATCTAGGTCAAACTAAAATGCTCCTAGAAAGTCTATGATTATCTAGGTCAATCCAAAAATCCCCAAATGTGTCTATAAGCTCTTTGGTCACCATTAAATGCCCCTAGGTGATCTATAACCATCTAGGTCAACCTAAAATACCCCTAGGAAGTCTATGATCATCTAGGTCAAACCAAAATGCTCCTAGGCAATCTATGTTGGTCTAGATCAATCCAAAAATTTCCAAAGGTATCTATAAGACCTTTGATCACAATCAAACACCATAGGCATTCAATGACCATCTAATTCAACCTAAAATACCCCTAGGAAGTCTATGATTGTCTAGGTCAAACCAAAATGCTCCTAGGTAGTCTATGATTGTCTAGGTCAACCCAAAAAGCCCTAAAGGCATATATAAGCCCTTTGGTCACAATAAAATGCTCCAAGGAAGTCTATGACTATCTAGGTAAACCTAAAATGTCCCTAGGTGGTCTATGATCATCTAGGTCAAACCAAAAAGCTCCTAGACAATATACAATGGTCTAGGTCAACCCAAAAATCTCCAAAGGCATATATAAGTCCTTTGGTCATAATCAAATACCCCTAGGAATTCTATGACCATCTAGGTCAACCTAAAATGCCCTTAGGTAGTCTATGATCATCTAGGTCAAACCAAAATACTTCTAAGTAGTCTATGATAGTCCAGGTCAATCTAAAAAGCTCCAAAGACATCTATAAGCCCTTTGGTCATAATGAAATGCCTCTAGATGATCTATGACCATATAGCTCAACATAAAATACCCCTAAGTAGTCTATGACCATCTAGGTCAACCTAAAATACCCCTAGGTAGTCTATGACCATCTAGGTCAAACCAAAATGATCTTAGATAGTTTATGATTGTTTAGGTCAACCCAAAAATCCCCAAAGATATCTATAAGTCATTTGGGAACAATAAAACACCCCTAGGTAGTCTATTACTATCTAGGTCAAACCAAAATGCTCCTAGGTAGTCTATGATGGTCTAGGTTAACCCAAAAAGCTCCAAATGCATCTATAAGCCCTTTTATCACAATTAAACACCCATAGGAAGTCTATGACTATCTAGGTCAAACCAAAACACTCCTAGGTAGTCTATGATTGTCTAGGTCAACCTAAAAAGACCCAAAGGCATATATAAGCCCTTTGGTCACAATAAAATACTCCTAGGCAGTCTATAATTATCTAGGTCAACCCAAAAAGTTTCAAAGACATCTATAAGCTATTTGGTCACAATAAAATGCTCCTAGATAGTCTACGATCGTCCAGGTCATCTCAAAATGCCCCAAAGGCATCTATAAGCCCTTTGGTCATACAAAAATCCCTAATGGCATACATTAACCCCATTGGTAAAAGTATATATACATATATATATATATATATATATATATATATATATATATATATTAAATATATATATATATCAAAAATTTCAAAAACATCATTAAAATTATTAAAAATACAAAAATATTGCATTGCATTGCATTTTCACATCACTTACATTTAACATCATTTGCATTAGGCATGCTCATCATTGCATTTGGCATTGTTAGAAATATATCACACATGTCTAGCACTAGGTCTGTACATTATGCATATTTCAGAATTAAGGTTGTTGAAAGTAAATATTACCACCTGTTTACATTACATATATCATTTACATTTACCCTCCATATTGTACGTTTGTTTCCCATCACTTAGCCATTATTTGTAAGACATAGTTAAGGTTTTTTGGTCACTCAATCATATCTAGTTTTATCTTCATATTTTGTAGAAAGATATCATAATTTCTAGAAGGTATAATCCCACTTATATTATTCCTTGTATACATCAAAATACCAATACATTTTAACATTAATAAATCCAAGTTTAGCACAAAGAAAGATGAAACTATAAAATGGTCTAGCTTACTTTAGGTGAAAAAGGTTATCTCGCTCATCCCCCTATGTGAATGGTTCAAATATGTTGAGAGTTATAAAAAGAACAAGTTCCTCCTTACCCAAATCCCTTGCCTCACACTAGGGAAAGTATCCAAAAAAATACTAAACAGTAATTATTATCACTTCAAAATATGCTAAAAGAAACAATGGTTTTTACCACTAGAAAAAAACAAAATAAATAGTGGTTTTCACCACTACCAAAATCCCTTGCTCAAAAAATAAAAATGATAAAATGAAAGATTCAAAATTAAAAGAAAAGAAGAGAGTCCTAAACTTGAATCCATAGAATTCTCAGCATTAGAGAACCATAAAGAGATCCTAATTATAGGTTTGGTGGATACCCTACTTGGCAATGGCAGTATCCTTACACATGATGATATATTTGTCACATAAGCACCTTGCTTATGTCCAGACCAATGTTTGAATATGGATGAGCTAACTTTTTGTAACCTATACTATGTGTAGGTCTAAAATTTTTGCATCCCTTTCCTTCAGGTTGATGGATTCACACCCAGAAGGGGGATGGAAAAAGGATAGGTCTACACCTCATAGGAGAGGTACTTGAATTCATACCTTCTTATGGTAATTTTTCAATGAATGGGTTGGGTTCACTAGGAAACATTTTGTGGTAGTTTATGGGCCTAGTTTTGGGATTTGTTTTGATTCAAATCACACATATACCTAGTTTGGTCAAAATGCAACTAATCTAACCTATATGCAATTTTCATTTCAATGTAAACAAAAAACAAAATTCAAAATATAAATGCAATGCTAAAAAGTTATTTTAAACCTTACCTACATCCGGATGTCTGATAAAGATTCTAAATTTTGATTCTAGTCTAGATCATACGTAAGCGGTCAATATCATACTACGATTTCGTAGGATTGTATTACGATCTACTATATCATTTTATGAATAGAGACAGATTGCTCAGATTTTTCTAGGGATTAGCAAAAACATAGGGAGAGATAGAAAATAGAAAACATATAGTTGTATTGATTCTTATAAGAAAAGTTAAGGTATAATGTCTGCTATTGGATAACTGTATAACATGAATTAATAAATAAATATTCAAAACTACATGAATCATGTAATTATATGAAATTAGGTGAACTCCAGGGATGCAAAAGCATAAATCTAGTATTCTATGAAATAAAGGATGCTAAGTGAAAGACTAATGCAATGAAAAATAATTAGAATACACAAACCAGAGCTTGGGATTGCCCTAAGTGAGTTGCAGGAAATATCATAACTTGTAGGACAAGATCGTACAATGATTAGTGATATCGTATACTTCGATCTACAAAAATATCGTTTGTTCTGCAAAAATATCCTTCGATATTGCACACAACAAAAAAATATCTATAATTTTAAATTGCACAATCAAGCAAAAGAATTTTAAATGCGGGGAGTCAAGAGAATTTCAGGAGGAGATATATGGTTAAATAGGCAGGAAGGAATGTTAAGAATAGGTAGGATGTTTGATTGTTACAACTTCTTCTAAGCTGGGCGAGGCCGAACGAATTTGATCTCGCATTTCCTGCATAGTTACACAGGTGAGAACAAAAAATCGTTCAACTAATTTTTGTCATTTTCCACTTTTACATTTTTTGTTTCTTGGCAAGATCATATTACGATCGACGATATCGTACGTCGATCGCAAAGATCATATGACTTAAATCATGCTATGATTTTGGAGATCGTACTATGATTTTTAAGGTCATAGTACGATCTCGTCAAATAGGCACAAATTTCAAGGTAATTAATGCAAACATGATGTTTTTGTAATTTTTTTATGTTCTCATGCAAATGGATCAAATTTATGGTGCTACATTTTGCCCCCTCTTTAGTGAAGTTTCAAAATAAATTAAGTTAAAGAAAAGTACAACATGCTTTATGATAAATAAAAAAATTATTACAATTTTTATTAATGATTTTGATTTTTTATGCGAGTTGTTTCAAAATATGATGTTTATGGTACCCCCTTTGAGTTTTTATACCAAAATTAATTTTTGGGTAAAAAATCAAAAAATTAGAAGTAAAATAAATAAATAAATAAAAAGTAAACTAAAAAAGTAATTCATTTGCTTTTTATCCTAAATATCATTTTTTCTCGGTCTACTCGAGATCCTACTACTTTTAGTGGGGCTCTCGATATGACCAAATTTTTGGATCTTGAGCTGGATGATGCTCCAGTAGAGACAGTAGCTAAGGATGATGCAGGGGTGATGGATAGATACCATCAGTGGTATGCTAGCATTAGGCCTACTAGGTTGATAGTGTGGAGGAGCATGGTTCATCGTGCAGTGGACCAAGTCTTCCAAGACAACGTTAGATTGATCCATAGGTGGTCCTAGAGAGGGTCCAACCTCACGTGCGGGATGACCACTTGATCCATAGGTAGTGGGGCCATAGGTAAGAGAGGAGGATATCACCCCCACAGGAGAGAGGGGTGCCTCCTCAACAGGCAGAGGGACCAGAGTTACCCGAGAAGGGCAAGAGGATTTTGGAGGTAGGGGAGAGCAGCGGAACTACAGAGCATGATGCTGAGATTACATGGTTGAGGGTGGAGAATTCCACCCAAAAGACCAAGATCAAGGCTTTGGAGGCCGAGTTGGCACATGCTAGGGCTCAGTTGAGCCAAAAATCCATGGCTCAGGGAGCAATGGTTCCTACTCCGAAAGCATCATAGACGACCCATTCCAGGAGGAGCAGGTTAGGGGCTAAGCTGGTGTGGTCTATTCATTAGACCATATTTTACCAAACTTTGTATTTTATAGCTATACCAACCGATCAGAGATAGGATATGCCTATGGATATTGTAGATCCTATTCGGGTAGAGTCATCGTCTCACTCTACTACTAGAGCGACGTCCTCCCAGACACACATAGTGGCAGGTCAGTTTCGGCCACCGCCACCACCTGGTGGAGGTGACGATGCTCAAAGATCTAGGGGCTCTAGGGGGTTTAGAGATGGTCCTTAGATTCTATTTTTGGTGACTGAGTATGCTAATGGTAGATATTGTGGCATACCAATCGATTTTGACGATATATATATTATATATATATATATATATATATATATATATATATATATATGATCTTTCTATTGATGTGACTTTGTGTATTTGTGTGATGAGTTTGCATTTTTTAATCATGTTTTTATATTTTTAGTAATCATGCTTTGTATAAATATTTGGTTTTTATCATGCTTAAAAGTAGATGGAATGATAGAATGTATGTGAAAATGGAATTGGATTTTGTGTGATAAGATGTTTGAAAAGGTTTAGAAATATGTGTCTCCAAGGATGTTGTGTTGTTATATGACCATTGGTGGAGGTGAATTCTCGCTAGGTCATGAAGCTTTTGATCTTGTTGTGGAGAAAATTAATATTACTAAAATGGTTGGTTGCTTAAGAATAATTCTTAAGGTTTTTGTGATGATGATAAAGACGAGATTTGATGTTGTTTTGGAACAGGATTTGAAATGATTTCAAGCATGAAAAATTTGGAAGGATGACTTGCGCTAGGCATGGAATCCCTAAGTGTGAAGGTTAAATAATAATTACTTAGGAATCATACCATCATCGTAAAAATCAAAATAAAATGCATGATGAGATGAAATTTGTTTATTTGTAAAATGCAATTTGTACGAGAAAAATGATTATGTCACATGTTTAAAAGATTATGAAATTTTTATTTTTATGTAATAATTTTGGACATGAAAAATTTAGAGGGAGGACTTGCGCTAGGCATGGAATTCCTAAGTGTGAAGGTTAAATAATAATTACTTAGGAATCATACCATCATCGCGAAAATCAAAATGAAATTTATAATAGTTTTATTGCATGTTTTTGGAAAATTCTTTTGATAAACTGAAAATGAAAATAACTTGCGCTAGGCATAATGTTCCTAAGTGTGAAATTTTGAAATAATGTTTACTTAGGAATTTATACCATCATTGCAAAGTAAAAAAAATGCATAATTATATATGAATTTGAAAATGCAATGTCCGAGGAGATGAATAATTAATAATTCTAAAAAATTTCAAATAAATATTTTAATTTATTTCAAAGACAAATTCAAATTTATCAGGAACCCAGTGTGTGCACGTGTGAGTTCGTTATCTATTCTGACATATCATAATGACACAAAATCTCTCAAGGATCAAATGTGTGTGCTTTGTAATGTTCATTTACCAATTTTGAGTAAGGTAATGATAAAGCGAACTTGAATGAACCAATGTGTGTGCAAATGAAAGGTTCGTTAACCATGATTTTATGCATGAAACCATACTAGACTACTATGTAAGTCAAGTCACCAAAAGCTAGCTAATCCACAAGCGGACATAGGTCTATACAAAATAAGGTCGCTAATGTGATAGACATGTCACCATGCAAAAAGGAATTACCCAAGGCCAAGCAAGTTGGGCACAAATCACCTGTTATGGGGCTTACCTCATGATTTTCGAATAACTGAGAATTCCAAGGATTCAAGCTCATCACCCTTATTTTCTTCAATTTTAAGGGGTAGGGATTTTGTTCATTTTGTATTTTGAACAAGGGGATTTTATTGCTTTTTTTTTCTCTTTTTATTCTCTTTTTATTTTTTCTTTTACTATCAAATTTTCTTGATTTTTCTTCTTTTTCTTTCTTTTTCAAGATACTTGCTTAGATTAGGTGTAGAGCAAGGGATTTTATTCGGGCAGGGGTGAGCTTGTCCTTTTTCCAATTCTCAAAAATTCTAGACCATGCGCATGATAGGATAGCAGGGGAAACTTTTCGCTTAAGGATCTAAGACTACTATGTAGTATTATTTTTTGAATTTGCAACAAATCATTTTAATATGTGAAAGTGTGTACTTGGTTCAAGAAGTAGCAGGATCATTTCCCAAAACTCACAATTTTATTTAATGAATTAATAGTGATCTTTGATACAAGAGAGATTTATAATCATAGTGATAAAATCAAAATAATAATTATGTGAAATTAAGTGCATGATTCAAGATAACTTCTGAATTTATCCGAAATAAAGGAAAATATAGCTTCCAAATTTCAGGAAATGACAATGCAAATAATTAAAATATTTTTGGATAGTTTAATACTTTTTTATTTTTATTTGATTTTAAGATTTTAAATTGCTGAAATGTGAAGATTATATACAATTATGTACAGTGATGAGACCTTTGATTTTAGGCATAATATCTTTTGAGATGCATAATATTCATGGGTTCCTTGAGATCTTTTCCATCCAAGGTCGCCAATCGATATGCACCTGATCCAAATTTAGTAGTGATGATATATGGCCCAAGCCAATTAGGTTGAAATTTACCTTTAAGGTCTTGTATTTGCATTTGTTTTTTTAATTTTCTTTTAAGACTAGATCACCAATTTCAAAATATCGGTTATGGACTTTCTTTGAATATGCTCTTTTAAGTTTGTCTTGATAAGCACGAAGGTGCTCTAAAGCATGAATGCACTTTTCATCTAGAAGTTCCAACTGACTAAGTCTGCCAACATGATATTCATCTCCTACTTCAACATCTTGAAGTAGAAGAGCTAAAGAAGGAACTTCTAGCTCAAATGGAAAAATAACTTCAATGCCATAAACCAAGACAAAAGGTGTAGCACCAGTGGGAGTACGAATACTAGTTCGATAAGCCCACAAGGTAGGATATAATTGTACATGCCAGTCATGGCCTGATTTATTAACCAATATTTTAAGGATTTTAATTAAAGTTTTATTTGATGCTTCAGCTTGGCCATTACCCTGTGGATAATAGGGAGTAGACCAATGATGTTGGATTTTATATTTTTGACATAGTTTCTTAACATCTTTGTTTTTAAAGCAAGTTCCATTGTCTAAAATGATATTTGAAGGAATTCCAAATCTACAAATGATTTGATTAAGGATGAATTTAGAAACTTGAGCTCCCATGCAAGAATCTAAAGGCATAGCTTCTACCCACTTTGTAAAATACTCAGTTGCAGTTATTATGAATTTATGGCCATCAGATGAAACAAGATTTATTTTACCAATGATGTCTAGACCCCATTTAGAAAAGGGCCAAGGGGATGATATGGCTTGGAGTTCTTGAGCAGGAGCATGGACAAGGTCAGCATGCTTTTGACACTTGTCACAATGATGCACATAGTCATGTGCATCCTTTTCCATGGTAGGCCAGAAATATCCTATCCTAAGGAGTTTCTTAGCAATGGCATTACCACTAAAGTGTCCTCCACAAGATCCATCATGGGCTTCACTCAAAGCTTTCTTAGACTCTTCTAAATTTAAACATATTAGTAAGATACCTTCAAAAGACCTTCTATATAAGGTATTACCAATAATTACGAAGCGAACGACTCACTTGCATATCAATCTACGTTGATTCCTATCAAGACCTTCAGGGAAAATTCCCTTCTGGATAAAGTTGAAGATATCTATATACCAAGGCTCAGGAGTGGTTTCATTGATTAGAAACACATCCAATGGCTCTAGACATGATTTAGCGAAAGCAGGTTCTTGGAGTCGATGAATGATGATGGTAGCATATTCATCATCCAACTCCAAAGGCAATAAGGAAGCGGCCACAACCATAGCATCGACAACATGATTACTAGTTCTAGGAATGGCTTCTAAAGTGACCTTTTCAAACAATGATAGTAATTGAAGGACATAAGCTTTATAAGGGAAAATTTTCTCATCTCGTGTCTGATAAATGTCATTGATTTGATTTATCACAAGCTGAGAATCACCAAAAACTAATAAATATTTTATTTTTAATGCTAGGGTGGCTCGTAATCCAAGAATTAGAGCCTCATATTTAGCAGTATTATTAGTGCAAGCGAATTGCAATTTGAAAGATAAAGGTATGAGGTGCTTTTGAGGAGATATTAAAATAATACCTGCACTGGAACCACTCATGCATCGAGCTCCATCAAAGTATAAAGACCATGTTTTAGAATGATCTTCCTCTAAATTGAGGCATTCATCAGGAAACTCAATGATGAGGGGATGAGTAGACTCTAAAGGTGCAGTAGCTAACTGATCAGCTATAATTTGACCTTTAATAGATTTTTGACCTATGAACATGAGTTCAAACTCACTTAGAGTGAGAACCCACTTAGCTGTGTGGCTTGAAAGATAAGGTCGACTCATCAAGTATCTTAATGGATCAGATTTAGCAATGACATAAGTTTTTTGACTAAGCATGTAATGATGCAATTTTTGCGTAGAAAAAACAACTGCTAAATAGAGTTTCTCTAATGAAGTATAACAAGTTTCATAACTTATTAATGTTCTACTAATATAATAAGTTGCTCGTTCTTTCTTTTCATCATCAATTTGAGCTAACATAGCTCCAAGTGCAAGTTCCGAAGTAGAAATATATAAAATAAATGGACGATCAGGCTTAGGAGGAACAAGCACTGGTGGATTTAAAATATATTGTTTAAGATGTTCAAAAGCTTCTTTACATTCATCATCCCATTGAAAAGGGATATTATTTTTAAGCAATTTAAGAAAAGGTCCTGTTTTATCCACCAATTTATCAATGAAGCGATGGATAGATTGAAGTTTACCTTGTAAACTTCGTAATTCAGATATATTTTTAGGAGATGGCATATCTAAGATAGCCTTAATTTTGAGGGGATCAATTTCTATGCCATGCAAAGAAACAATGACCCCCAATAATTTACCTGACTTAACTCCAAATACACATTTAGCTGGGTTTAAACGGATAAGATATTCCCTTAACCGATCAAACACTTTTCTTAAATCATCTATGTGATCATCTTCTTCAGCTGAGCGAGCTATGATATCATCTACATAATCATGTAGAATATCATACATCATGTCATGAAAGATGTATGTCATAGCTCTCTGATATGTTGCGCCTGTGTTCTTTAAACCAAAAGGCATTACCTTCCAACAAAATGTCCCCCAAGGGGTGATGAAGGTTGTTTTAGGTTGATCTTCAGGAGCTATTCTAATTTGATTATATCTTGAAAAGCCATCCATAAGGGATAACATTCCACTTTCGGTTGTAAAATCAATGATTTGATCCATATTAGGAAGAGGAAAATCATCTTTAGGGCATGCAACATTAATGTCTCTAAAATCCGTGCAAACCCTAATCTTGGTAGCTTCTTTCTTAGTTACTAGAACAACATTGGAAATCCAATCAGCATAATCAATGGCTTGAATAAAAGTCACATCAAGGAGTTTTTGTAACTCACTTTTGACTAGTAGGGCAACTTTAGGATGCATCTTTCTAAGTTTTTGTTTAACTGGTTTCGCATCCGGATGCACTACTAGATGGTGCATAACCACAAAAGGATCTAGACCAGGCATATCTGCATATGTCCAAGAAAATACATCACTGTATTCTGTGAGAAATGTGATGTATTATTTTTGTTTTTCTTTACTTAATTCTGATCCAATCTTGACTATGCGAGGATTCTCTTTTGTACCAATATTGATTTCCAAAACATTTTCCACTTCAATATTTAGGTCTCTTTCAAAATTAGGTGGAGCAGGTGAAACACCCATTTCTTGTAATTCTTCCAAGGTTAACTTGGCTAATTCTTCTTGAGGGGTTATAGCATCTAGATGAGCTATACGTGGTATAGATCCATCAAAATAAAACCCATTATGTAGGATTTCTTCAATAGAAATGTCATGGAAGATGTCACCTTCCAGTTGTTCATCTGGTTCAACAATCATTTATGGGTAAGCTATGGATAACATATTACAAGAGAATATCCTACCCATAGATTTAAGGCATTCTTGTTGATCTAGGTAATCTTGATATGACATTAGATGATCATCATCCTCAAATGGGAATGGTTGACACTTTCTAGGAAAAAGGCCTAATCCACATCTGGCAGGCCATTCTTCTATCTCTAAGGGTTCTTTTATACCATTTTGGAAAGGTCCTAAACCTTTACCTTTATATCCTAATTTAAGCATCATAGGTTTTGATTTTTCATATTTATCAGAAAAATAACACCTAGCAAATCCATCATGATCAATTGTGACACTCATGGGTCTTATTCTTCCCCAATCATATCCCTTATAAATAAATGCACAACTCCCAACATGATATATGCTTCCCATAGGTTGTGGCAAGCCTAATGTACGAGGAGATGGCGGTAATTGAGTTAGGGCAAGAGAATATTGCATGGAGAATTTTTCTTCCTTTGTGAGGATTGTGGATAAATCAGGTAGATATTCATCTGTAAGAGAATATAAAGTAGAAGGAGTATCTTCTATAGTTTTAGATGTTGTAAATATAAATTGTGTGGATGTAGATGGAAGAGATGTTGATGTAGATGAAGAAGATGTAGGTTCAGAAGATGTGGATGTAGGGTTAGATGGAGGTGTAGGAAGTGTAGAAGATGGAGATATAATTAATGGAGGTGATGATGATGATAGTTTTGGTGAAATTTTTGCATGTTTAGAAGATGCAACTAAATTAGGGTGAGTTGCAAACAAAGCGGGGCAAAATTGAACCCCAATCGGTTCTACCAAAGCACACATGTCAAATGGTCTAGGATCACCATGAATGGTAACCAATTGATTTTTAAATTCAAATTTGATGCATTGGTGCAAGGTGGAAGGCACAAATCTCATTGCATTGATCCAAGGGTGACCTAAGAGTATGTTGTACGATGCAGGGCAATGTACAACAAACACAGTCATATCCAAAGTTCTTGGACCAACCTACAATGGAATTGATATAACTCCACATGTTTCTTGTATCTCATCATTAAAAGCTTTTATAATCATATCAGTTCTCTTCATTTCATCACTTCTAAATCCAAATATCTGGTAGAAATCAAAAGTGCAAATATTTAAGGATGAGCCATTATCAATTAGAACTCTTTTGACTGCTACATCTCCAATCAATGCTATAATATATAAAGGGTTGTCTTTATGCATACTATGAAGAGGAATATCTTTATCTCAAAAATCAATGCAATCTATTTCTCGAGGCATAACAATATTTATAACAGCCTCAGGTTGTATATCTTGTGGTACCATCATTGTACTTAATGTACGCATTAATTCTTCTCTATGTATGGAAGAAGTCCTTAAAATATCCAAGAGAGAAATCCTTGCTGTAATGTTAGCAAGCTGCTCATTAATATCATAAGGAGGTTTTGGTTGTACATTTGATGCATTATTTCCTTTTGTAGGAGATTTTAATATGAATGGGGCTGATTTATCATTTTGATGTTGATCTTGTGTTTGAGAGTTATGTGCTTGTTGTCTAGTAACAACTCCGATGGTACCTATAACATTACTATGTCCATGATATATGGGCAAGGTCTAGCATTCACTGCTTTCTCATTAGAGAGTAATTATTGTGAGGAAGGTCGTGTTGTGATCCTTCTAGGAAATGGTTCTTCAGGGACCATCAAGTCTATGATAGGAAGAATAGCCTCTGATTCATCTTCAGAGCTATTCGAATTGTTGGATGTAATATCCAAATCACTTTCTGTCTCACTCTCTATATCATCTGGATGTGAAGGTTGTATATTATGCATAGGTCTACTTGTGACCATAGATAATGTAGTTCCAAATGATGTTTCTGAATCTTGATTAGGTACGAAACCACTAATGGTTCCCACATACCTAGTTGGATGAGGAACATTATGATGTTCAACTTGATTTACCGCTTCTTTACCATGCTTAGGTAAAGGATGTTGGAAAATATCCAAGGTCTGATTTGCATTCTGAGTTTGATTTTGTTGTGTATTATTCTGAGCATTATTTTGAGTATTCTATTTTGGTGGGAAACTTTCCACTACCATTTTGTTATTATCAATCAAATATTGTATCATATGTTTCAACCGTTTACAATAATTGGTTGAGTGTCCATCCACTCTATGGAAATTGCAATGCAAATCAACTCTAAATCCAGTTGTAGTCGTATCAGGTTGTCGTATGTTGGGCAACTGAATTAAACCTCGTTCCAATAGTTGAGGTAAAATTGTGGTTAAAGGTTGATTTAACTTTGTAAACTCTCTTGGAGGTTTATCTGGAATTTTCAATACAAATTTATTCATTGCTTCTATAGTATTGATAAGTGCGGTATTTCTACTATCAGTGACTCCATCACCTACTACTTGTTTATTCTTGTATTGATTTTTAGAAGACTTATCTTCATCTTTCTTCTTAAACTGACCTCTTCTAATGAGAGCATCTTCAACTCTCCTTGCTAAATCTATAGCTTGATCAAAGGTGGTTATTGTAGTTGTAGAAAGTTCATAAGACAATTGCTCTTGCAAATTACCAATAAAAATGTCCAACATCTCACGATGAGGTAATGCAAAATGCAATTTTCCCAGCAATTATCTCCACTTAGTCAAGAATTCAGCAAAGCTCTCATCTTTGCCCTGTTTCAAGTTGTATAAATCCTTAATGGTCACGTGCCTCTCTATGTAGGCACTAAAATGATGGATGAACATTTTTGTTGTCTCTTCAAAGTTTCTCAAAGAATTTATGGGCAACTGATAGTACCACTCTAATGCCATACCTCTGAGACTTTTTGGGAACATCTTTAGCAACAACAAGTCATCATATGCGATATCATGACAAGTTATCCTAAACATACGAATATGCTCAATAGGATCTTCGATTCCTTTATATATCGGGAGAACA
The DNA here is from genome assembly GCA_028583015.1 of Wollemia nobilis. Taxonomy (NCBI): domain Eukaryota; kingdom Viridiplantae; phylum Streptophyta; class Pinopsida; order Araucariales; family Araucariaceae; genus Wollemia; species Wollemia nobilis. Next base: position 1,574,179 of record JAQPPZ010002621.1, read on the forward strand.
GGCATAGGGAAGTGCTTAGGGTATGGTTGGGAAACCACCATAGGATCCAAGGGTTGGCTACACATCTCTCGATAATTGTATGAGGGATGGTAGGGATCTATCTGGTCTAGGCGAGAAGCTAACTGTTTAACCATAGCTTCAAGGCCATGAGGTTGTCCAACAAGTTGATTCTGTTGCATCATATTATTAGGTTTTTGAAGATAAGGTTGTGCTACATAAGGATTTCCAATTGAAACACTATTATGTAAATTGCTTGTAGGAAGAGTGTTATAAGATGGAACTGTGTTATGTTGAACCTTTTGTTGATTCTTGTTAGGATTTGGTATTTTCCTAACCTTTCTTGGTATAGAAGTCTTTTTATTTGTAGCAAAAGTTTGTAATTTTTGTTGAGGATCTAGATTTGTTGTAGGTGTTGATTGATTGATGTTTTGAGTTGGAGTTTGACTCACATTTTGAGATGGGCCAGCTTGATTATATTTTATGCATGGCATCGGTCTTCCAACCAATCGGAGAGCAGCTTCTAAAGCAGCCTCCATAGAGTAATCTCTAGGGGGAAGTTGACCTTCTATTTCTATTACTTGATTGATGACTTCTATGTTATCTTCTATAAATTCGATAAAATGTTGTGTAGATTTAAAGATGAGATTACCTTTCTCATCCGTTTGAGGTTGAACATCATATTGTCCCTCTTCTTCTTTACTTATGTTTTCATCATCTGATTCTAAAGTTACATAATATTTAATGAATGGTTGATCAGGATCATCCTGAGTAGGCTCTTTCTGAGGTGGGTCTTGCATAAACTCATCTGCTATTTGTTTACCATTCCTTAAAATTCTAGGTATTTTGATAGATTAGGTTTTTGCAAATATATATGTTATATATATATGCATTCAAATTCTGGGGGTATATATTTTATATATATACCTAATTAATATGATATTGTTTTTGGGTTTTTGTAGTTTTAAAATGCAAAAGAATGAAGAAAAATAGAATAGGAAATATTATAGTGTAAATATTATATTTTAATCTTCTTGAAAGAGTCTATGGATATCATTAATAGGTTCCAGTTCTTCGGGTGTCATGTAATGTTCTTCTTCAAATTAGAAACTTGTTTTCAAGAATTCTATGAAGTGGGCTATGGTGATACAGTCAACTTCATAATCAGGCATACAAAAGTATAACTCATGACAATATTCACGATAGAGTACAACTCTGGGAACCCTATTAAATCTTCTTTTATCTGTTAAGACAATCTCTTGATTCTCTATATGAGACAAGAATTTATGTACTACAATTGCATTCTCAATATAGTCTTCAAAAGAATATAGACCTGGGGAGATAATGGCTCTCTTATCTGCTAACCATCTCTCACAAGATCTACTAATGTCATTATAAAAGGATAATCTATCAGGATCCAGGATTCTAGATAGATCAAATCTTATGATTTGTTTAAGTTCATATTTTCTAGCTTCTATGATGTCTAATCTTCTATCAAGTTCATTCTAATGTTCTTGAGATGTGAATCTAGAGCTTCCAACTATTGAAGAAACTTCTAGGACTGCTAATGTTGTACCAAAGTTAATTCGAACAACTCTTCTTATGTTGTAATCTACCATCTATGATGATATGCAATTATGTAACTAATGACTTTGATTTTTTTTTTGATTTTTTGTTTTATTTTATGAATCAGAATGGTATTTATGTGTTTCACGTTGGGTTCACCAAAGAATGTAGGTCTAAAATTTTTGCACCCCTTTCCTTCAGGCTAATGGATCCGTGCCTAGAAGGGGGATGGGAAAAGGATAGGTCTACACCTCAGAGGAGAGGTACTTGAATTCATACCCTCTTATGGTGATTTTTTGATGAATGGGTTGGGTTCACCAAGAAAAATTTTATGGCAGTTTTCGAGCCTAGGTTTGGGATTTGTTTTGATGTGTTTGTTTTGATCAAATCACGCATACACCTAGGTTTGGCCAAAATGCAATTATTCTATCCTATATGCAATTTTCATTCCAATGTAAACAACAAACAAAATTCAAAAAGACAAATGCAATGTTTAAAAAGTGATTTTAAACCTTACCTACATCCGGATGTCTGATGGAGATTCTAAATTTTTGAGTGTAGTCCAGATCATATGCAAAAGGTCAATATCGTACTATGATTTCATAGGATCGTATTACGATCTGCAAGATCATCTTACGAACAGAGACAGACTACTCTAATTTTTCCAAGGATTAACAAAAACATAGGTAGAGATAGAAAACAAAAAATAGAGAGTTGTATTGATGCTTATAAGAATAATTAAGATTTAATGTCGGCTATTGGATAACTGTATAACATGAATTAACTTATAAATGTTCAAAACTACATAAAACATGCACTTATATGAGATTAGGTGAACTCCAGGGATGCTAATGCATACATCTAGTATTCTATGAAATAAGGGATGCTAAATGAAAGACTAATGCAATGAAACATAATTAGAATATGCAAACCAGATCTTGGGGTTGCCCCCAAGTGAGTTGTAGGTAATATCGTAGCCTGTAGGACAAGATCGTATGCCGAACAACAATATCATATGATGATTAGTGATATCGTATCCTCCGATCTGCAACAATGTCCTCTGATCTACAATAATATCCTTCGATATTGCACACAACAGCAAAATATCTAGAACTTAAATTGCATAATTAAGCGAAAGAATTCTAAATGCGAGGAGTCAGGAGAATTTTAGGAGGAGAATCTGGTTAAATAGGCAGGGAGGAGTGTCCAAAATAGGGAGGAGGTTGGATTGTTACAACTTATTCTAAGCTGGGTGAGGCCGAACGGATCCGATATCGCATTTCTCGCACAGTTACATAGGTGAGGACAAAAAACCGTTCAACTAATTTTTATCGTTTTCCACTTTTGCATTTTCTATTTTTGAGCAAGATCGTATTACGATCAGCGATATCATACGTCGATCGCAAATATCGTATGACTGAAATCGTACTATGATTTTGGAGATCATACTATGATTTCGGAGGTCATAGTATGATCTCATCAAGTAGGCACAAATTTTGAGGTAATTAATGCAAACATGATGTTTTTGTAATTTTTTTATGTTCTCATGCAAATGGGTCAAATTTAGGGTGCTACACTACCTAGTGGTCTAATTCAATTAAGTACAAAAACTTGGGACAATGAGACTCGCAGGGTGATCTCTAGTACATATGGGCAGAATGAATCATGTTTGACACTAGGGTAAATTTATGCATTATCATGGTAATGAATTCACATGCACACATATGGATGTTGATTATCTTGATTATTTTAGCAGATGTATACCTTTTTAAATGGTCTTGCATAATTACTATACACTTTTGATTAGATAACTAGATTGTTTGAGTCTCCTTAAAATCTCCAAACATATCATATCATATTACCTCATATTATTATTATTCCATTTAACATCACATCATGAAATTTTTGTTAGTTTGCATTTACATATGCCATAACATAGTGTCATACATAAACAAGAAATTGGTAGAATGCATTTTCTACAGTCTATGGTGCTAGCATATAATGTGTCAAATAGTTATAACAAATACATAATATAAAATTAAATAAATCATCCATTACATCATGTATATACACACATCTACATATAATCTAAACAAATCATACAATAAATACATGAATTGATGTTAGACATTTATCAAAACCATCATAAAAATAACATATCATAAAGCAGTAAAAGGCTACATGATGATCACAATAAACCTCATATATATATATCCATATGTAATGAGTCAAAAGATACATCATAGTCCATAAGTTTCCTATAGGCTACAATAAATGTGAGTGCTCAGACCTCACACTAAACAAAATAAAAAATACAAAAATACCCATTAGAATCTATAAGCCATGGTTATGTAGGACTGGCACCACGAATCTCTCTTCTGACCTCAGTAGGAGTTCACCCTAAGCTCCCAAACCTACTCCCACCTGCCTTGTATGATCGTCATGTAGAACTAGGAGGTCTCATTTGTGTAGATGACTATCCTGTCTCGCTCCTCTAACTCTGTTGTGATCCAATGGTCAAGGCCTGATTTGGTATGAGCCCCTTAAGACACACTTTATCATCCTCTAGCATGTTAGTATAGGTCTGATCCTATCAAAACCAATTTTGGTATATCACCACTAAACCCTGGATATGTGCCATCTCCTCATGCATCCTAGCTCCCTCATCACTGCTAGACGCCCCATGGCTAGGACTCTATGCTCCAACTAAGTCTAAAGAGTAGCTATCATAACTTCCTACATCACCATATCAGGCTATGCACTCTACACCTATGCTTGTATTAGATTTCTCTCCTCTAAAAAATCCTATCACACTCTGTTGAGCTCACCCTACAACCCTACAATCATGGCATCTCATGTCGCTAACTATACCTATATGCTATGGTCCCCAAGGTCCTCACCACTAAATTCTAGTGGATCATGCACATCCAATAACTCCATCCTATCCTCTACTATAGGACGATGCACATATCACTCACCTATGTCTTCCTGCTCATCATCCATGGACTTAACCTAATCCACCACCTCTGGAGTATCCATTGATACCTCATCCTCTACCTCCATAGCCACATCTTCATCTAGTGGTTCTTCTCCTCACCACTACTATGTACTACACCAAGATTCATACTCCTCTATAGTATTGGCATCATCCAACTCAACAACCTCAACAATAGGATTTGACTCCACCCCAAAAGACTCCACAATAGGCTAGATGATAGTCCTCTCAACCCTTCGATGATGATAGATAATAGGCTCTCTAGGAAACCCCTAAAATAGTTTAAACTATCATAAGACTCAAGCATACTATAATTACTCATGCTTCATCTCTTATCACCTCATGAGCCATCTTCCATGTTGTATCTGGTGTAGTTTGTTATTCTCACAGTGACACTGAGAGGGGGGGTGAATCAGTTTGTTCTTTTAAAACTTTAAAATTGCAACTCTTAATGTTGAAATAATGCAAACTTAAAAATAGATACAACAAGTATAACAAGAGAGCATCACACAACACAAGATTTAACGAGGTTCACCAATGTGGCTACTCCTCAATAATGATTGCTTGGAATACCATCCAAATCTAGCCTTTGCAAAGCAACAACTTTACAATCTATTTTACCAGCAACAACTGGAAGCAGCACCAACCCCTTATTTATCTGCACCAATAGAAAGGAGCACCAACCCTTGATTCACTAGCACCTACTATAAGGAGCACCAACCCTTGATGCCAAGCTGCAACTTAGACTTCAAATGAATCTATGAATTTTACAGTAAAATACCTTCACATTTTTTGCACATAGTCTACTATTTCTCTGCACTCTGCTTCCTCTGCACAATCGCTTCACACAATATGCTTCAATACAGTCTGCTTCTACACAATTTCTTCGCACACTCTACTTCGGTACAATAAAACAATCGTCTTTACCCCTTTGCGCTTTTCTACTCTCTGTGCACTCTTACTTTGCACTTAGCTCGATTCGACATGACTCAATCTCTGTGCACTTTGGGCTTAATTTGCATACATTTGAAAACACCTTAAATTCTCCAAATAACCCTCCTTTTATAACAAAATTTTTCATGATGAAAACCCTAATTAAAGTTGGCTAATAATGCAAATGTAAACCCTAATCTTAGTCTGCTGAAAACCCTAATAATAGTTAGCTATGATCGATCTGCGTTGGCTTCTACTCATGAAGATGTTAGGGTTAACCTTCTGTTCTTGCGCACTTATGACCTGTTGCGAAATCATGAAATTTATATATTTGTGGCTTCTCTTGATGCTGTTGCCATGAAAATACATGTCATGATATCGTGACACTTTTCCCTTCATACGCTTCACCTTGGCTTTTGTCATAATATCGTGACACTTCTTCCTTCGTAGAATTCACCTTTCTCTTTTGTCGTGATATTGTGACACTTCTGCCTCTGTAGACTTTGTTTTTAGATTTTGTCATGATATCGCGAGACTTCTGTCTTCGTAGCCTTTGAATTTCTTTTTGTCACGATATCATGACACTTCTATCTTCGTAGCCTTCGACTTTCCTTTTGTCGTGATATCATGACACTTCTGTCTACACAACCTTTGAATTTCTTTCTGTCACGATATCATGACACTTCTATATTCGTAGCCTTTGACTTTCCTTTTGTCGTGATATCGCGACACTTCTGCATCCGTACGCTTTCTTTACAACCTATCGCGAAGTTGCGACACTTTTTGCTTTCGTATGCTTTCTTTAGAACCCGTCGTGAAATCATGACACTTTTTGCTTTCGTACGCTTTCTTTAGAACCCATCATGAAATTGTGACACTTTCTGCTTTCGTACGCTTTCTTTAGAACCCGTCACAAAATCGTGACACTTTATGCTTTCGTACGCTTTCTTTAGAACTCATCACGAAATCATGACACTTTCTGCTTTACTTTCTCTTTCCTTGAACTTGTCACGAAATCACGATAGTTCTCACTTCAAACTCTTTCTTCTGCAACACGTCATGAAATTGTGACACTTTTCACTTTACTTTCTCTCTCCTCAAACTTGTCACGAAATCATGACAGTTCTTACTTCGAACTCTTTCTTCTGCAGCATGTCACAAAATTGTGACACTTTTTCGTTTGTACTATTTCTCTTGCAATATGTTGTGAAATCATGACAGTTTTTCCTGCTTGCGCCTTTGCTTCGAACATGTCACGAAATCACGACAGTTTTTTCACTTGCTTTATTTTCTTCCAACATGTCACGAAATCACGACAGTTTTTCACTTGCCTTCTTTTCTTCAAACATGTCATGAAATCTCAATAGTTTTTCAACTTGCCTTCTTCTCTTTCAACATGTCACGAAATCATGATAGTTTTTCAACTTGCCTTTTTCTCTTCCAACATGTCACGAAATCACGATAGTTTTTCAACTTGCCTTCTTCTCTTCCAAATTGTCATGAAATCGTGACAGTTTTCCTTGCTATTTCTCTCTCCTCCAATATGTCGCAAAATCACAACACTTTTACCTGTTGCTTCTCTCTCTTCCAATATGTCATAAAATCGTGACACTTTTTTCTGTTTTCTGAATATGTTGCGATATCGTGACACTTTTCTTACTTGTATTTTTCTTTGATTTTTTTCATATGGGCCACTTAGGTCTTTTTGGAAAAAAATAGTACATACTCTGAATGATCTATGAAATTCCTGTTTGCTACATCTGAATAGATTCTGAGCATCTAAACTTCCTATCCACTGTATCAACTGATCTATCTGACTATGTTGACAATAATGACAATCATGTTACTGCACCTTGCTCAACAATCTCCCCCTTTGGAATTGTTGGCAACACATGTGCAACTTCCTGTAACTCTTCTCCACCTTTGACAATAATACCAAAGGGCTACTGCAGACTCCCCCTGAGTCCATGCACAACATTCTCAAAAAAAAATTATTACACTTAGCAATAAACAAGAACATGAACAAGATAATCAAATACTTCAATGCTCCCCCTAAGAATGTGATCCTTGTAGCTAGTCACTTCTTGGGAAGAGTCACCACTCCCAATTTATTGCAAAGGTATTCAAAAACTTCCTTGGGCAATGGTTTTGTGAAGATATATGCTACTTGCTCTGTAGTTGAAACAAAATCCAGCTTAACCTCACCTTTCGCAACTTTCTCCTTCAAAAAGTGATACCTGATAGCAATGTGTTTTGTCCATGAATGCATTACCGGATTCTTGGAGATGTTAATTGCATTGGTGTTATCACACTTAACTGATATTGGCTCACTAAAGTTAATACCAAGATCTTTCAGGGTTTGTTTCATCTACAAAACCTGTGTACAACATGTTGTTGCTACAATATATTCTGCCTCAGCTGTTGATAAAGAAACTAACTCTTGTTTCTTGTTGTGCCAAGCGACCAACCTGTCTCCAAGATAGAATGCACCTCCACTAGTACTCCTTTTGTCATCAACACATCCTTCCCAATCTACATCTAAATATGAAATAAGGGTGAAGTCTTTACCTTTCGGATACCATAACCCATACTCCATAGTACCCTTGAGATACCTAAGAATCCTCTTCACTGTTGTCACATGAGTCTCTTTGGGACTAGCCTAAAATCGTGCTACCATGCATACTTCCTACAAAATATCTAGTCTAGTAGCTATCAAATACAGTAAGCTTCCAATCATCGATCTGTACATGGTTTGATCAACAGGTGGAGATTTGTCATATTTGCTCAACTTGCAACCTATCATCATGGGAGTGCTAACTGGATTATAGTCCTCCATTGTGAACCTTTTTAACATCTTTTTCACATATTTGACTTGGGAAATAAATATGCCTTTCTCATTTTGATTAACTTGTAACCCGAGAAAGTAAGACAATTCACCAATCATAGACATTTCAAATTATTTCTGCATCTTATTTGCTAAGTCTCTACATGACTCATCTTTGTTGCTGCCAAATATGATATCATCTACATATACAACAAGAACAATGAGATGCCCACCTTCTATTTTGACATACAGATTACTATCCACCATACCTTTATTAAACCCCTGTTGAGAGAGATAGTTGTCTAGCCTTGCATACCATGCTTGGGGTGCCTGTTTTAAGCCATATAAAGATTTCTTCAATTTGCAGACAAGGTTGGGACCATCACCAAGTTGGAAACCATCTGGCTACTCAATATAAACCTCTTCTTCAAGTTTCCCATTTAAAAATGCTGATTTTACATCCATCTAATAAACTTTGAAATTCTTATAAACTGCTAAAGCTAGAAACATTCTGATTGCTTCTAGTCTGGCCACTGGTGCAAAGGTCTCCTAAAAATCAATGCCTTCAACTTGTGCATAACCTTTACATACCAATATTGCTTTATTCCTGACTACCTGTCTGTCTTCATTCAATTTGTTTCGAAATATCCATTTGGTACCGATTACATTTTTATTTGCAGGTCTAGGTACTAACTCCCAAGTTTTGTTCTTCTTAGTCTGATCTAATTCTTCATTTATTGCCTTCATCCAGCTTTCATCTTTGCTTGCCTCAGCAATATTTTTGAGCTCAATGCTGGATAAAAGAGAGTAGTTACTTACTGCTTTTCTTCTTGTCTGAACACCAGCTGTGGGGTCTCCAATTATTTGTTCTCTAGGATGATTTTTTTGCCAGCTGCTTGTTTTGAATTTCTTATTTTCTTCCACTTATGAGTCATTAATTAAATCATATAATTCAAATATTTGTTTCTTTTCTATTTCATTTTTCTCATCTCCTTCAATGACTTCTTCATAAATTGGGTATCTTTCTTCAAAGCTAACTATTCGTTCCCTACCTTCATCAAATTTAACATTGGCACTGTCCACAATTTTCTTTTGCATCTTGTTGTAGCATTTGTAAGATTTGATTTTTGATGAATACCCAACAAAAATACCTTCATCTGCTCTATCTTCAAACTTACCAAGATTATCTTCAGTTCTTCTAATGTAACACTTGCAACCAAAAACTTTGAGGTATTTTGTTGTTGCCTTTCTACCGAACCACAACTCATAAGGAGTTTTGCTTTCATGTGTTCTCAGCATGTACCTGTTATGGATATACACCGCAGTATGGACCGCTTCTTTATAGAATCTATCTGCTACCCTACTCTCAGTCAGCATAGTCCGTGCCATTTCCTGCACTATTCTGTTATTTCTTTCTACCACACCATTCTGTTGAGGTGTTCTGGCTGCTAAAAATTATCTCCTAATACCATATTTTTCATAATATTCTATAAACTCATCTAAAATGAATTATCCTTCTCTATCTGATCTTAAATATTTGATCCTCTTTCCTATTTCATTCTTAAATTGATGTTTGAAAGACCTAAACATTTCAAAGGCTTCTATTTTATTCTTCAAAAAAAAGATCCATGTCATTCTAGAATAATCATCAATACACAACATAAAATATTTGTCACCATTTATGCTTTGTGTTCTCATGGGTCCACATAAATATGTGTATTAGCTCCAAAGGTTTGCTTGTGTAGTACTCTTTTGTTTTGAATGTGACTCTAGTTTGCTTTCCCTTTTGGCATGAAGCACAAATGCTATTTGAAGGTTTTCTAATGGTGGGAATATCTCTCACTACCTGTTTCGAGCTGATTTTCACCAGGTTATCAAAACTGATGTGTCCAAGCCTCTTGTGCCATAGCCAATTTTCTTCTTCCTGTCCAATGAAATAAGCACCTTCTGAAGTCTCTGAGAGTGTGTACAGGTTGTCAGATGTCCTTGATCTAGTTGCTATCAATTTTACACTATTTGTTTTTTTGACTTCACAACCCTGCTTCTTGAACACTACTTCATGTCCTTTATCACAGATCTGACTGACACTTAACAGGTTGTGTTTCAGACCATCCACAAACAAGAATTCTTCTGAATTGATTTTTCCATCACTAATTTTAACTGATCCTTTCCTGATTATCTTAGCTCCATCATTATTCCCAAACTTTACAAAACCACCCTCATATTTCTATAACTTTTCAAATTTTTGTTTGTCACCTGTCATATGACTTGAGCATCCACTGTCAAGTATCCATGGTACATATTTATTCTATGCTTTGAAAGTTGTTTGTACTATCAAGGATTCCTTTTCTTCCTTAAGCCGCTCTTTCTGTTTCCACTCTATTTTGACTACCGTATTGGGCTCTAGTTTTGACTTTCCCTTTTCAGTATCTTGTGCATATCTTTTAAGAAGTTTTCTATTTTGTCTCATCCTATTTGGTTGAAATTTTCTTCCCTGAGGTTGATTTGAAGCAAAAGTACTTCGACAATTTCTTGCAATGTGCCCAAAATTATGATAGTTAAAAAATTCTACTGCATAATTCATTAGCAATGAAAAAGCATTTCTACTAGTGAAATTTCTCGGTCCTACATTATACTTGCAGTCTAAAATTTTATGCCCATAACCATTGCATTTGAAACAGAAACCAGAAAAGAAATAATTGAACCTAAATGATGGTCTTTTCCAGGTTGTTGTAGGAGCCATAGGTCTTCTTCTTCTTTGATGTGTGACCTTGGTAAATCCATCATTGTCAGTTCTCCTTTCGGGCCTGGCATTATTGCTTTCTTTTGCATGAGTTGTTTTTCCTTCATCAACCTATTTCTTATCTTCATTCTTTATAGGTTCTACATTTCTAGCCTTTGGTCCATTTGATGATTCTCCTTCGACGAATCCCAGACCAAATTTGGTGCCTGCAGGTCTTTGGTCATGTAAAATCTTATCCAGCTTCATAGAAATTTCTTTGCGTTTGTGATGACAGTTAATTTTTTGATCCATCTCTTCTATCTGCATCCGCAAACTAACATTTTCTTCTTCTAGTTTGCAGTAGTAGTCTATTTTCATGGTTATCTTTCTTTTCTTCCAACATGTCGCAAAATCACGACAGTTTTTCACTTGCCTTCTTTTCTTCCAACATGTCACGAAATCATGATAGTTTTTCAACTTGCCTTCTTCTCTTTCAACGTGTCGCGATATCGCGACATATTGGAGGGGAGAGTAACAGTAGGGAAAACTGTCATGATTTCATGACAAGTTGGAAGAGAAGAAGGCAAGTTGAAAAACTGTCATGATTTCGTGACATGTTGGAAGAGAATAAAGCAAGTTGAAAAACTGTCATGATTTCATGACATGTTGAAAGAGAAGAAGGCAAGTGAAAAACTGTCATGATTTCATGACATGTTGGAAGAAAAGAAAGCAAGTGAAAAAACTATTGTGATTTCGTGACATGTTCGAAGCAAAGGCGCAAGCAGGAAAAACTGTCACGATTTCGTGACATATTGCAAGAGAAATAGTACAGATGAAAAAGTGTCACGATTTCGTGACATGTTGCAGAAGAAAGATTTCGAAGTAATAACTATCACAATTTTGCAACAAGTTCGAGGAGAGAGAAAGTAAAGTGAAAAGTGTCACGATTTTGCGACGTGCTATAGAAGAAAGAGTTTGAAGTGAGAACTATCACGATTTTGTGACAAGTTCGAGGAAGGAGAAAGTAAAGTAAAAAGTGTCACAATTTCATGATGAGTTCTAAAGAAAGCATATGAAAGCAGAAAGTGTCACAATTTCATGACGGGTTCTAAAGAAAGCGTACGAAAGCAAAAAGTGTCACAATTTTGCAATGAGTTCTAAAGAAAGCGTACGAAAGTAGAAAGTGTCACGATTTCACGATGGGTTCTAAAGAAAGCGTACAAAAGCCAAAAGTGTCGTGACTTCATGACAGGTTGTAAAGAAAGCGTACAAATGTAGAAGTGTCGCGATATCACGACAAAAGGAAAGTTGAAGGCTATGAAGATAGAAGTGTCGCGATATCATGATAAAAAGAAAGTCAAAGGCTATGTAGATAGAAGTGTCGCGATATCACGACAGAAAGAAATTTAGATGCTATAAAGACAGAAGTGTCGTGATATCATGACAAAAGCTAAAAACAAATTCTACAGAGGCAGAAGTGTCGCGATATCACGAAAAAAGAAAAAGGTGAAGTCTATGAAGGAAGAATGTCATGATATCGTGATAAAATACAAGGCGAAGCATACGAAGAGAAAAGTGTCGTGATATCACGACATGTATTTTTGTGGCAACAACATCAAGAGAAGCCATAGAGATAGAAATGTCATGATTTTGCGATAGCTCGTAAGTGCGCAAGAATAGAAGGTTAACCCTAACATCTTCATGAGTAGAAGTCAACGTAGATCGATCACAGTCGACTATGATTAGGGTTTTTAGTTGACAAATATTAGGGTTTACATTTGCATTATCAGCCGACTTCAATTAGGGTTTTCATCATGAAAATTTTTGTTATAAAAGGAGGGATGTTTGGAGAATTTAAGGTGTTATCGAATGTATGTGAATTAAGCCCATAGTGCACAGAGAGCGAGTTGTGTTGAATCAAGCTAAGTGTGAAGTAAGAGCGCACAAAGAGTAGAAAAGCACAAAGGGGTAAAGACGATCGTTTGATTGTATCGAAGCAGAGTGTGTGAAGCAATTATGTAGAAGCATACTGTATTGAAGTAGATTGTGCAAAGTGATTGTGCAGAGGAAGCAGAGTGCACAAAAACAACAGACTGTGTGCAAAAAAGGCAAAGGTATTTTACTGTAAAATTCATAGATTCATTTGAAGTCCAAGTTGCAGCTTGGCATCAGGGTTTGGTGCTCCTTCCAATAGGTGCTAGTGAATCAAGGGTTGGTGCTCCTTTCTATTGGTGTAGATAAATAAGGGGTTGGTGCTCCTTCTAGTTGTTGCTGGTAAAATAGATTGTAAAGTTGTTGCTTTGCAAAGGCTGGATTTGGATGGTAGTCCAAGCAGTCATTATTGAGGAGTAGCCACATTGATGAACCTTATTAAATATTGTGTTGTGTGATGCTCTCTTGTTATACTTGTTGTATCTATTTTTAAGTTTGCATTATTTCAACATTAAGAGTTGCAATTTTAAAGTTTTAAAAGAACACACTGATTCACCCCCCCTCTCAGTGTCACTATGAGAATAACAATTGGTATCAGAGCTAAGTCCCTGAATAGGCTTAATTGGCTAGGGTGATCTTGGAAGTGATGCAATGGCAGGTGGTGAAGTCTTCTCATCAAACAAAGCACCATTGTTTGATGGATCTAATTATGCATTCTAGAAAATTAGGATGCAGACATATCTCTGTGCTTTGGGATTCGATATCTAGAATTCAGTAGTTAGTGGTTACATAATTCCCACCACTGCTCCAATCGATACTACCGGTAAGAAAGCATTTGAGAATGACTCAAAAGAAAAAAATGCTATCATGTGTGGATTAGTGGACAGTGAACTGGTAAAGATCATAAGTTGTAAAACGACAAAAGATGTATGGGAAAAACTAGAGAATATTCATGAAGGAGACAATAAGATCAAGGAAGCCAAGCTAAAAACACATCGAGCTCAGTTCGAATCATTAAAGTGGTATTTTTCTATCCATCTCTTCTATCTCTAAAATTTTGTCTTGAAGCCTTTGATCAAGATTAAAAAATACCACTTTGGATTTTTTATCATTGATGACTTGGTTTGTAGCCCTAAGGTAGATATTAAGTGTATCTCTAATCATTATTGCTTCCCTGAAGCTAGCCACTCCCACAAATCATGTGTCATGCATAAACTGTAGGTGAGTCAAAACTTCCTCACCCACCTTGATACCTGTTAGCAAACTTGGTTGTCTTCTCCTCAAGATGAGTCTACCCAATCCTTTAGCAAATATGAGAAAAATATAGGGAGAGAAAGGATCTCCTTAACGAATACCTTGAGTAGCTCCAAAATGTTGTGAGGGAAGACCCTTGATTAACACTGAGTATCTTGGAGTAGAAACACAACTCATGATAACATGTCGCAAAATCGCGACAGTTTTTCACTTGCCTTCTTTTCTTCCAACATGTCACGAAATCACGATAGTTTTTCACTTACCTTCTTTTCTTCCAACATGTGAAATCATGACAAATTTTCAACTTGCCTTCTTCGCTTTCAACATGTCGCGAAATCGTGACAGTTTTTCAACTTGCCTTCTTCTCTTCCAACATGTCACGAAATTGTGACAGTTTTTCAACTTGCCTTCTTCTCTTCCAACTTGTCACGAAATCACGACTGTTTTCACTGTTGTTTCTCTCTCCTCCAATATGTCGTGATATCGCGACACATTGAAAGAGAAGAAGGCAAGTTGAAAAATTGTCACAATTTTGCGACATGTTGGAAGAAAAGAACGCAAGTGAAAAATTGTCACGATTTCGCAACATGTTATCATGAGTTGTGTTTCTACTCCAACATACTCAGTGTTAATCAAGGGTCTTCCCTCACAACCATTTGGAGCTACTCGAGGCCTTCATTAAGGAGATCCTTGCTCTCCCTATATTTTTCTCATATTGGCTAAAGGATTGGGTAGACTCATCTTGAGGAGAAGACAACAAAGTTTGCTAATAGGTATCAAGGTGGGTGAGGAAGTTTTGACTCACCTACAATTTATGGATGACACATGATTGGTGGGAGTGGCTAGCTTCAGGGAAGCAAGAATGATTAGAGATACACTTAATATCTACCTTAGGGCTACAAACCAAGTCATCAATGATAAAAAATCCAAAGTGCTATTTTTTAATCTTGATCAAAGGCTTCAGGATAGAATTTTAGAGATCTTGGGATTCACAAGGACTTCTCTCCTAGTGGTATACTTGGGGGTCCCTTTGCATTTTAAAAAACTAAAAATAGATATTTGGAGGAATATTTTGGACTGTATCAAGGAAATAATTAATAATTGGTCTCATAAATGGTTAAGATATGGGGGTAGATTAACTTTTTTACATTCAGTCATTCAGGCCATGCCAATTTATTAATTTTTTATCCTTGTTGCCCCACATACCATATGGAAAGAGTTGGACAAGATGGCTAGAAAAATTTTATGGGAAGGAGTAAAAGGAGAGAGGAAATGGGCCTTAGTAGGTTGGGATAAAGTAAGCCAGCCCAAGGTAAAATGAGGTTTGGGACTGAGAAGATCAAAGTTAAATAATAAAGCTTTGGATGGAAAGCTTTACTGGAGGTGGATTTCCCAACCAACTTCTTTATTCAGTAGAATATTAACTAGTAAATATTTGGGATAGGTAAACCCAAATGAGGTGGGTCATTTCCCTTTGGATGGTAATGGATCCTTAGTGTGGTAGGCTCTCAAGTTAGGATCTCAGGTAGTAAAATATGGATTATTTTGGAAAGTGGGAAGAGGGGAGAAGACACGATTTTGGACAGATTCATGGGATCAATGCCCACCTATCATTATTGAATTTCTTGAAATACAACCAATAAAAACATCCATAGAAACCAAGGGGTGGGTCCAAATTGAAAGTTATTTCAACACTAGTCATCTGGGGATTATAAGTTTAAGTAGTTTAAGAAGTTGGATGAGTGGCCAATTTCAATCCCTCCGGATTTGACACCCATCATGACAAAAATCTTGGCAAAAATATTTCTCACAGGTAGAGATGAGGAGGATGAATTAGCTTGGGGCTATGGGAGCCTTGGTGTCTACAAAGTGAAGGATGGATATGATAAGATCCTTTCAGATCCTCCTCCTCATACATATTAGGTTGAGGATTGGAGAAATATTTGGCAGTCCAAGGGTTAGCCAAAAGTAAACTTTTTTGCCTGGTAGTTCATGCATAATGGAATTCTTACTTTTGATAATCTCATATGTAGGGGAATCATTGGTCCATCTCAATTTGTTTTATGCTACAAGAGTGAGGAAACAGCTGATCAATTGATGCTTGAGTGCCCATTCACATGCAATATTTGGGAGAGATGGTTTTTATATTATAAAATTCAAGTTAATGGTGATTTGAATTAGATTAATAATTGGGAAATATGGAAGAGGGGTAGATTTAAATATAAAGATATTTGTATTGGTTGAGAGATTATATTAAACTTCATTTGGTGGCAAGTGTGGTTGGAGAGAAATGCCAAAAATTTTAGAGAAACTTTTTCTTATTTAGATGGAGTTTGGCAGGTCATTTGGAGCAAAGTCACAAAAACTGTGGTAGTCTATGCTAAAGAGGAAAATCAGGTTGTTATTGGGGCAATGGAGAAGGAATTTGAAGTGCAATAGGGATAGGACAAAGCTATTTGGAAACCACCCCTAGGTTGGATTAAAATTAATACTGATGGAGCTGCAAAAGACAATCTGGGTAGAGCTGGAATTGGAGTGGTTTTTTGGAATCATGTTGGAATAGTGCTCTATTGGGAACTGCAAGGCTTGGGAAGAGCCACAAACAATTAAGTAGAAGCCTTAGCTATCAAAATTGCTTCTATTTGGGTAGTAAAAAAATATCATAGGAAGATAATCCTAGAATCAGATTCTCAAATAATGATTGGAGCTCTAGATTGCATGAAGAACTTTGCTTTGAAAATATGGAGGTTGAGGATTCTTGTCACTCAAATTAAGTAATTATGGAGATAATTAGATGATGCGATTCTAGTTTATATGAGTAGATATCTAAATAAAGTTGCAGACTTTCTGGCTAAGATGGGTACTCAGAAGGAGGTAGGGGTTCAGTGGCACAGTGACATGGCTATTGAGGATGAGATGATTAGGCAGGTTGGTGAGCAAGTCCAATGCTTAGCTAATTTGGATAACCATTCAAAAAATACTATTTAGGATATTTGTGCTTCAATGTATATCTTCTTTTATAACTATAAATACGTGAACAATCATTGTAGAAATATGGTTAAAGATATTTGGCTCCAATGCAAGTATTATTTTACTGTTGTAAACATGTGTTCTCTTTGTCTAAGGCTGGGAAAAGTCTCATCCCAACTTGTAAATGATCTTTGTTTGAATACAAGTTTTTTCAAATTATTTTTCAAAAAACATAACTTTTAAGTCTTATAATATCTTAATCATGTCACTTTGTAATAAAATTATATATAAATAGCAGTACAATGTATATATATTCTAAACATTCTAATTTATTTAGTTTTAGTAATTATATGTTTCTCATTAATTTAGTAAAGGTATTTCTAAAAGTAAAAATAAATTCTTATTTCTAATCAAATCTAGAAAATAGAGAAAAACATTAAAATTTATAAAAAATATATTTGATATCACTAGTTGATGATTCAACATATAAAATCATAATAATCTATTAAAATTTGTATATACCTTTTAAAAATATTGGGAATTGAGCTGGCCAAAGTTGTAAATTTGTGTTTTGTGTTCCTTATTGTAAATTTGTGTTCTCTATTCCAAAACATAAACCCTTATGTTCTAAAATGAAGAATGTCAGGATCCAGAATGGTTTTTTGTGTGCATATTGCGTACAACTATCTCCAGATTGCGGGCCACCGTATTATTTCTATTAGTTGCCCATGTGCATCTAGTTTGGGGAATTTTCTAATTTTTGGATGTGTTGTTTGTCATGATTCTTTGTGGTTTTTCTATTGTTAACATATAATTTGGATTGTAACAGTTTTTAGCTAATTGTATTGGTCTTTTAGCTTCCTTTGGAGATTATTTTATTGTACTCTAGGGGCTATATATATTTGTAATCAATTCATGAATATTAATGAGTTTTTCACATTGTGGTATTAGAGCTAACTACGATATATTGGGTTTGAGGGAGATTGTGGGTGCATTGTGAGAATTTACTAAGTTCTTGCAAGTAAGCCCCTGATTTCGTTGCATAAAATATTCTTACTTATCTACCCAGGATGACATAGTTGCCTCATTTATCCATTATGGCAATGTTTGTAGACAATATTATTGCATATTTCACAATCCTCACAAAGTTCGCCTCATCATATACAAACAAAGATATCATTTTGAAGTTTTGATGCTGGGTTTTTGACCCACACAATCACCGCAAAAAAGTGTGGGTGGAACACTCCTTTTGCCACCTTGTTGAGATCATGATCCATGACAACAATTATACCAGTTTAAAGTGATTTGCAGGTAATTGTTTACAGTTTATCGTTACGATAGGATTTGCAGCTCGTAGGAGGTTCTTTGATCAAAATTATACACCTATGTTGAAGATAGTAGATTCCTGCTTCAATTTATGGATATTTATAAATGATCTCTAGTTGCATTTTTGATAATATTTGTAGGTTACTCACCCAAAAATGGGTGAAATCTCGTAGAGTGCAAGAAAGAGGTCGTTTTTCATCCATCTCGTAATGTTGTGCACCCTACTGGTGGGTTAATTTCTAGAGACACCTCGTCAACTTCAAATTTAGCACCAATTGAAGAGGATAGGAGGCTCTCAAGGCAAATTCAATGGGTACCCCAAATCATATCCAGAGAAGGCCCAGTAAGCTCGATAGTGAACATTACATGTGTACAAGTTTTTGTATTGTGCACATTACATGTGTACAAGTTTCTGTGTGTATGGCATAAATTATTGTTATAATCATCCAAGTAGTGTGAAGCAGAGCTTGGTGTAATCAAAGACAAGTTGTGATTTCAGAATTCCAGAGTTCAAGAGTCTGTTGTAGAGATTTATCAAATCTCTACAAAGGTGATTGCTTGTTGTCTTGGTATGATGGCCAACAACAACAACTATGAATTGCAAGCTCCAAAATTTGACAGAGAGGATTATATTTTTTGAAATGTCAAAATGTGGACATTCTTGATAGCCAAAGGACTTTGGGAAAACATCATTGATGGATATGAGGAACCAAAAAAATGGATTAGCCTTAAATGGGAAGAAAAAAGAAAGAAGAAGGAGGAGCAACATCAAATTTTTTACCTCTCCTTGAAATCAGAAAAAGTATGAAGGAGAACATGTTTTATGCCATTGCTAGTTGTATATCAACTACAAAAGCATAAAAAGCGTTAAAATATACTTATGGATGTAATGAGGACACTCTTGAAGATATGTGTGACAATCTTGGAGATTGTATGAGAAAGGGGAAGCCTTGTTATTTTGAACATCCTTGGAGTCTTATGAAGACTCATGTGAAGAGCCTTGTGAGGTTCTTATTGTGGGAGATATGTTTTATGAGAAAGGCATATATAATGAAAATGAAGAATTCCTTCTTGTAGAGGAAGATGATGGAGAATTCCTTCTTGAAGAGGAGGATGTGAAGGAGCCTTGTGTAGGGCCTTGTGGAACTCTCATGGAAGATAGTAATTTTGATGAATTTTCTTAAAAGTGATAAAGAAAAATAATATGTGGGTGTGGCATGTTTAGAAAGCATGCACATTGAAGAATTTCTCATTGAAGAGACAATGAATGAAGGATCATTCTATGAGAATGATGACTCTTTCTTTGAATACCACTCTAAAGTGGAATATTGCTTGTTTGAAGACCACCAAGATGAGGTGGATTAAAAATGTCTCATGGAGGGGAGGCAAATGATGAAAAGTGTCCTATGGAGAAGGCATAATATCTGAAAAATATTGAAATTCTCATGGAGGAGAATGTTGAAGACAATGCTGAAGAAACACTTGTGGAAAAGTGTTGTGATGATGTTTGTATTAAAAATGCAAACATGAAAGATGAAGATGATGATGTTTTTCTTAAAAAGGAAAACCTAGAAATTGTTGATGATGGAGTAGCATTGTTCACATAAATGGAAGATTTTTTTTTTGAAAAAGAAGAAATGAATGATGAAGCAACATATATTGCTTGTGTTGAAGACCATTCATATGGCATAGATGGGTATTTTGAAGACCATCTACATGGAGTGGATGAAAATTTTAAAAAATTAGATTTGGAAACTCACTCATTAGGAGTGAATGATGGATGTCTTGAGAAGGCACTTGTTGAGATTGTTTGGGATGATTACCCAAGTGTTGAATATGAAGAAGAGGTGAAAGCTCTCATATTCATGCTTGAAAAGGAACACTGATCAAGAGTGAGAAATGTATTTTTTGATGAGAAAAATACAAAGGACTATCTCATTGGAGAGATAGAAAATGAAAATATTCCTGAAGAGAAGATAGAGAAAACTGAAAATTATCTTGTATAGGCAATTGTGAAAAATGAAGGAGATTATTCATCTGGAGTAATAATAGAAATGAAGAATGTGGGTTGTCATGAAGAGGTAACATTAAAAAATTGTTTGTGTGATTGGTGTCTCACAACACCAAGGAAACCAACACAAATGAGGATTGCACAAAGGAAGACTCTTGTTGTAGAAGAGATAAAATCATATTGGGAAGCACAATATGGGAACCTATGTTGAGCAAGGTGTAGCAAAAGTATTGCAAAAGTATTTTCATTGTTGTCAACACAGACAGATTGATGCAGTTGATGCAGTTCAGAGGTCAGTTAGAACAAGTACAATGAATTTTCAAGAAGAAAGAAGTGGCCCAGATTCAAAAATTTGTAGAAAAAGACAAGTAAAAAAACTGTCGCGATATCGCGACATGTTTTCTGTCGTGATTTCACGACAAAAATGAGGAGAGAGAAGGCACAACCAAAAATGTCGCGATTTCACAACAAAAATGCGGAGAGAGAAGGCGCAGCCGAAAATGTCACGATTTCGTGATATGTTGCATTTTCGTGGGCGAAAGGCAAAGAACAACGCTAAGGCAGAAAAGCGTCATGATTTCGTGACATGTTCCGATTTCGCTGAGGCATGCGGAGAAAAGTGTACGATAGCGAAAAGTGTCACGATTTCGCGACATGTTCCATTTTCGTGGGTGCAAGCGAAGGAGAGTGCAGGAAAGCAAAAAGTGTCACGATTTCGTGACATGTCCCATTTTTGTGGGCAAGAGACGACAAAGAGCTCGATGCAGCAAAAAGTGTCACGATTTCGTGACATGTCCCATTTTCGCGGGTAGGAGACAGAAAAGAGCTAGAGGCAGCAAAATGCGTCGCGATTTCGCGACATGTTCTGTTTTCATGGGTGCATGCCGAGATAAGGTCTAGGAGGCAAAAAACGTCGCGATATCGCGACAGGTCAGGTTTTCACGGTCAATAGTCCAAAAAAGGTCAAATGGGCAAAAATGTCACGATATCGCGACATGTCTTAGTTTCGCGGGTAAAAGCCGAGAAGCATGCATAGTGACAGTTGTCGAGGAAAGTGTAGAAGAAAATCATGCAGCCAGTTAGGTAAGAGTTAACTGGAGTTAGAACTAAAGCTACAGGTGGCAGAACAGTGCATTAAAGAAAAGAACGACTGTTACAGGGCCGTGATGCTGCATGGCTGGCAAAAGTGCAGAAATACAGATAATCCCGATAAACAAGAAATCCTCTCGGTGGTTGCGTGTGTCAGACATGGAAGTTGCGGGTAGAAGAGAAAGTTCGACTCAGAATTGAAAAGAGTGCCATCGAAAAGTGTAAAGGTGCCGAGAGGGCAGTTACGTAGAGGTTAAAAGAAAAGAATGACAGAGCATCGAAACGCGCAAAAAGGCTATCAGATTGCATAGAAAAAGCTATCAGAATGAGTAGAGTAGACTGTCAGAATAAGTCAGAAAGAAAGCGGCTAAAAGACAGAGCACGTCAGAGAGGGTTTGACAGATTGAACGTAGCCGTAAATGCATGAAAAATTGGAGGGAAAAATTAGAGCCATTTTTTGAAATAGCCATTCGATTGAACCAAGTATAAAGATAAAAAAGGCACAGTAAGAGAGGTTACTGCAACCGTGTTTTATCTTGAAAAAATAAAAGCGTGGTTGGGTAAGAGTGCTGTAAGAAAAAAAAACAGCTACAGAACTGAAACCTGTTATTATTCTGAAAAATTGACAGAGAGGTTTTAGAATGCAATAGAAGATATTGAGTTTCTAACAATTCTCTTTATGCTTCTATGACATTGATTTGAATGAGCAATAGACCAGTGAGGGTCTTGTAAAAGAGAAGGCATTTTTATGTCAATCTATTTTTCAAAATAAAAATCCAAGTTGGTGCTTGGTAAAAGGGGTTGGTGCTCCTATCTGTTGTTGCAGATAAATCAGGGGTTGGTGCTCCTTCCAGTGGGTGCTGGTAAACTATTTGTAAATATTGAATCCTTGCAAAGGCTGGATTTGGATTGTAGTCCAAACAGTCATTATTTGAGGAGTAGCCACATCGGTGAACCTCGTTAAATCTTGTGTTGTGTGATGCTCTTGTGTTATACTTGCTATATCTATTTTTAAGCTTGCATTTTTAAGTTTTAAGAGTTGCAGATTCAAGTTTTAAATAGTTACACTGATTCACCCCCCTCTCAGTGTCATTGTGAGAATATCAATTGGTATCAGAGCAAGGTACCTGAACAAGCTTAATCAACTAAGGTGATCTTGGAAGATACACAATGGCCGGTGGTGAAGGATTTTCTTCCAACAAAGCTCCTTTGTTCGATGGAACAAATTACTCTTTCTGGAGACTCAGGATGCAGACATATCTATGTGCATTGGGATATGACATTTGGGAATCTGTTGAAAATGGATACACAATACCCTCTCGCTCCTCCATCGGATGCGATTGAGAAGAAAAAGTTTGAGAACAACTCTAAAGCTAAGAATGCTATTATGTGTGGGTTAGTAGACAGGTGAATTGATAAGGATCATGAGTCTGTAAATCGGCAAAAGACATATGGGACAAACTACGTAGAGCATTCATGAAGGAGATGGCAAGATCAAGGAAGCCAAGTCGCAAACACATCGAGCCCAGTTCGAAGCATTAAAGATGAATGATGATGAGAACATAGAGGCCTATATGCTGAGAGTAAATGGAATCATTAATGCTATTAGAGGACTCGGTGAGGAAATAGAAGATGCAGTGGTTGTGAAAAAGGTATTAAGAACTCTCCATAAAAGATTTGATGCTAAAGTTTCTGCCATAGAAGAAGCTAAAGATTTAAATTTCTTTAGTATGGATGAAATGCATGGTTCTTTAACAACATATGAAATGAGAATAGGACAAACTAAGCCCTCAGACAGAGAAGCGGCTTTTCAAGCACAAAAAAATATAAGAGCTAAACAAGAATCTGAGGAAGAAGAATCTGCAGATGAAACTGAAGCAAACTTTGTTAGGAAACTAATAAAGGGAAAAGGAAAGTATAGAGGTAAGCTACCGTTCAAGTGCTTCAACTATGGAGGCATCGGGCACTTTGCAGCAAAATGCCCAATGAATGAGAAAAACAAAAGTGATGAAGGGACACACCAAGAAAGAAGTGTCTGGAAGAAGAAACCACATTTTAGAAAAAGGAACTTCAAGAAGAAAAGTTTCATTTCCAAGAATGTTGACTCTTCTGAAGACAGCTCCAGTGAGGACTCGAAAGAAGAAACTGGTGAAGCCTTGTTCATGGCTTTTGAAGAAGAAAGAACAGAGGAAACCCAGGAGTGTGATGAAAAATTAGAGGATGAGGCTGAGGTAGATCTGGAAGGTGAGTTGGTTGCTGCACTTGAAGAATTAAGTACAAAAAGGAAAAAGAATAAAAATATTTCAAGAAAATTTGAGGATGCCAACGAATTAATAATCAGTTTGAAAGTACAGACTGAAGAATTTAAGAAAAAGTCTAAATATTTTGAAGCATAGCTAACCGTGAAAATAGATGAGTGCAATAAGCTAGAAGAAGACATAGTTGGATTAAGGATGCAACTAGAAGAGATGAATCAAAAATTGAGTTGTCATCATAAATTTGAAGACAGTTTCATGAAGCTGAATAAAATGTTAAATAATCAAAGGCCTACGGGCATCAAATTTGGTTTGGGCTTTGATGAAGGAGAATCCTCAAAGGATTCAAAGGCTATAACTATAGAACCAATAAAGAATAAAGATAAGATCCGGGTTGATCAAGAAAAACCGTATCATGCAAAAGAAAACCATAAGGCCAAGCATGAAAGAAGTATCGCCAATGATGGATTCACCAAAGTCACATATCAAAGAAGAAGAAGACCCATGGCTCCTACTACAACATGGCAACAACCATTACCTAGGTACACTCGTTCCTTTTCTAGTTATTGTTTTAAATGCAATGCATATGGTCATAAAATTTCAAATTGTAGATATAATGTAGAACAAAGGAATTTCACTAGTAGAAATATTTTTTCACCTTTGATAGATTATGCTGTAGAATGTTATAACTATCATAACTTCGGACATATTGCAAGAAATTGTCGTAGCTCTTTTGCAGGAAATAAATACCAGGGAAGAAAGTTTCAACCAACTGGATTGAAACAAAACAAAAAATTTCTTGAAAAATAGGCACAAGCCAATGAAAGGGAGAAGGCAAAACAAGTGACCAGATCTGCTGTCAAATCACAGTGGAAAGAAAAGGAACAACCTAAGAAAGATAAGGAATCCTTGATCGTTCAAACAACTCTCAAAGCCTAGAACAAATCGCACCATGGATTCTGGATAGTGGATGCTCCAGTCATATGACAGGAGATAAACAAAAGTTTGATAAGTTATAGACTTACGAAGGTGGTTCTATAAAATTTGGAAACAATGATGGAGCCAAGATAGTGGGTAAAGGATCAGTTAAGTTAAGTGACAAAAAAATCAACTCTAAAGAAGTCCTTTTTGTGGTGGGTCTGAAGCATAACTTACTGAGTGTAAGTCAAATTTGTGATAGAGGTCATGAAGTAATTTTCAAGAAGCAAGGCTGTGAAGTAAGAAAGACAAAAAATGGAAAGTTAATAGCCACTGGACTGAGAACTTCTGGAAATCTATATACTCTCTCAGAGACTTCAGAAGGAGCTTGCTTGGTTGGACAGGAAGAAGAAAATTGGCTGTGGCACAAGAGACTCGGTCATATAAGCTTTGACAATCTGGTAAAAATCAGCACAAAAAGGGTAGTAAGAGATATACCCACTATTGGTAAACCTTCAAATAGTATTTGTGAGTCATGCCAAAAGGGGAAGCAAACCAGAGCCACTTTCAAAGCAAAAGAGTACTTCACAAGCAAGCCGTTAGAACTAATTCACACTGATTTATGTGGACCCATGAGAACAGAAAGCATAAATGGATACAAATATTTTATGTTGTGTATAGATGACTATTCCAGAATGACATGGGTACTATTTCTGAAACTTAAATCAGAAGCCTTTGAGATGTTCAAAACTTTCAAAAATCTTGTTGAGAATCAATCAGGAAAAAGAATTAAATGTTTAAGATCAGATAGAGGAGGAGAGTTTATTTCAGATGAGTTTGTAGAATACTGTGAAAAACATGGGATTAGAAGACAGTTTTCGACAGCAAGAACACCTCAGTAGAATGGAGTAGTAGAAAGAAAGAACAGAACTATGCAAGAAATGGCACGGACCATGTTGACAGAGAGCAGAATTGTTGACAGGTTTTGGAAAGAGGCAGTTCATACTGTAGTTTACATCCAGAATAGGTGCATGTTGAGGCCGCATGAAAGCAAAACACCTTATGAACTGTGGTTTGGCAAAAAGGCTACAACAAAATACTTCAAAGTGTTCGGCAACAAGTGTTACATTAAAATAACTGAAGACAATCTTGGCAAGTTTGAAGATAGAGCTGATGAAGGTATTTTTCTTGGTTACTCAACAAAAAGCAAAGCTTACACATGCTACAACAAAAGACTAAAGAAAATTGTGGAGAGTGCGGATGTTAAGGTTGATGAAGGTAGGAAACAAGAAATCAGCAATAATGAAAACTACCCGACTTATGAAGAATTTATTGAAGAGGATGAAGATCAAGAAAAAGAAGAGACAGAAATCAGATTCAGATGATTTAGAAATAGAAGAAAACAGGAAATTCAAAACAGGCAGCTGGCAGAAAAATCATCCCAGAGAGCAGATTATTGGGGACCCTACAGTTGGCATTCAAACAAGAAGAAGA
Source organism: Wollemia nobilis (assembly GCA_028583015.1). NCBI lineage: Eukaryota > Viridiplantae > Streptophyta > Pinopsida > Araucariales > Araucariaceae > Wollemia > Wollemia nobilis. The sequence goes on from JAQPPZ010002621.1 coordinate 1,600,465, forward strand.
GTAGTAAACAACTATTCTCTGTTATCCAGCATTGAGCCCAAAAATATTATTGAAGCAAGCACAGATGAAAGCTGGATGGAGGCAGTAAATGAAGAACTAGATCAAATTGAGAAAAACAAAACCTGGGAATTAGTACCAAGGCCTGAAAATAAAAACATAATCGGTACTAAATGGATATTTCGAAACAAACTGAATGAAGACGGAAAGGTTGTAAGGAATAAAGCAAGGTTGGTCCAGTAAAGGATATGCTCAAGTTGAAGGGATTGATTTTGAAGAAACTTTTGCACCAAGTGGCTGACTTGAAGCAATCGATCGTTTTTGGCTTTAGCAGTTCATAGAAATTTCAAAGTTTATCAGATGGATGTGAAATCAGCATTTCTAAATGGAAATCTTGAAGAAGAAGTGTATATTGAACAGACTGATGGTTTTCAACTCTGTGATAATCCTAACTTTGTTTGCAAGCTGAAGAAAGCATTGTATGGCTTGAAACAAGCACCTAGAGCTTGGTATGCAAGATTGGACAGCTATCTCACTAAGCAAGGATTCAAGAAAGGTATGGTGGATAGCAATTTATATATCAAAACTGAGAATGGCAATTTCATTGTCCTTGTTGTTTATGTAGATGATATAATATTTGGGAGCAGCAATGATGAATCATGCAAAGACATAGCAAATAAAATGCAGAAAGAATTTGAAATGTCTATGATTGGTGAACTTTCATATTTCCTCGAACTGCAAGTTAATCAAACCGAAAAGGGGATTTTTATTTCTCAAATTAAATATGTGAAAGAAATGCTGAAAAAGTTCACAATGGAGGATAGTAAGCCTCGTTAGCACTCCCATGACAACAGGTCGCAAGTTGAGCAAGGATGACAAATCTCCAGATGTTGATCAAACAATGTACAGATCTATGATTGGGAGCCTGCTGTATTTGACAGCCACCAGACCGGATATCTTACAGGCAGTTTGCATGGTTGCAAGATTTCAGGCTAGTCCCAAAGAGACTCATGTGACAGCTGTGAAAAGGATTTTTAGGTACCTCAAGGGTACTATGGAGTATGGGCTATGGTATCCAAAAGGAAAAGACTTCACTCTTTTTGCATATTCTGATGCAGATTGGGCAGGATGTATTGATGACAAAAAAAGTACCAGTGGAGGAGCATTTTATCTTGGAGATAAGCTGGTAGCATGGCACAACAAGAAACAAGAATCAGTCTCTCTATCCACAGTAGAGGCTGAATACATTGCAACAACAACATGTTGTACACAGATATTATGGATGAGACAAACACTGAAAGACCTTGGTATTCACTTCAATGAGCCAATCTCAGTTAAATGTGATAACACTAGTGCAATCAACATCTCAAAGAATCCGGTCATGCATTCCCGCACCAAACATATTGCAATCCGGTATCACTTTTTGAAAGATAAAGTTGCAGAAGGAGAGGTCAAATTGGAGTTTGTTCCAACTACAGAGCAAGTAGCAGATATATTCACAAAACCATTGCCCAAGGAAGTTTTTGAGTACCTTCGGAATAAGTTGGGAGTAGTCACACTACCCAAGCACTGACTAGCTATGGGGAACACATTCTCAGGGGGAGCATTAAAATTATTTATGCCTGAGAATGTTGTGCATAGACTCAGGGGGAGTCTGCAGCAGCCCTTTGGTATTATTGGCAAAGGGGGAGAAGAATTACAGGAAATTGGAAATTGCACATGTGTTGCCAACAATTCCAAAGGGGGAGATTGTTGAGCAAGGTGCAGCAAAAGTATTGCAAAAGTATTGTCATTGTTGTCAACACAGACAGATTGATGCGGTTGATGCAGTTCAGAGGTCAGTCAGAACAAGTACAGTGAATTTCCAAGAAGAAAGAAGTGGCCCAGATTCAAAAATTTGCAGAAAAAGACAAGTAAGAAAACTGTCGCGATATCGCGACATGTTTTCTGTCGTGATTTCACGACAAAAATGAGGAGAGAGAAGGCGCAGCCAAAAATGTCGTGATTTCGTGACAAAAATGAGGAGAGAGAAGGCACAGCCAAAAATGTCATGATTTCATGACAAAAATGAGGAGAGAGAAGGCGTAGCCAAAAATGTCACGATTTCATGACATATCGAAGGAGAGAGAAAAAGCTAGAGAAACTGTCACGATTTCATGACATGCTGGAAGGAAAGAAGCAAAGTTGAAAAACTGTCATGATTTTATGACAAGTTTGGAGTAATGGTGTCAAGGATGAAAAGTGTCATGATTTCGTGATAGATTTGGAAGAAAAGCACTAAGGGCGAAAAGTGTCGCGATATCGCGACACGTCGGGTTTTCGCGACCCAAAGAGGAGAGAGAACGTACGGCAACAAAAGTGTAGCGATTTCGCTACATGTTGAAGTTTCACGGGCTGAAGCAGAGAGGAAGAGCAAAGGCACAAAGGTGTAGCGATTTCGCTACAAGTCGAAGTTCCAAAGCAAAGCTGAAAGGTGTAGCGATTTCGCTACAAGTCGAAGTTCCAAAGCAAAGCTGGAAGTGCAAGGCACAAAGGTGTAGCGATTTCGCTACAAGTCAAAGTTTCAAAGCAAAGTTGGAAGTGCAAGGCACAAAGGTGTAGCGATTTCGCTACATGTAGGATTTTCGCTGGTCAAAGCAGAGAAGAAGCACTAAGTGAAAAAGTTGTAGCGATTTCGCTACATGTTAGATTTTTGCTGGTCAAAGCAAAGAGAAAGCACTAAGTGAAAAAGTTGTAGCGATTTCGCTACATGTCTTGATTTCGCTAGTGCATGAAGAGAGAGTTGTACGGATGCGAAAGATGTCACGATTTCGTGACATGTTGCATTTTTCCGGGGAACAAAGAATAGAAAAGTCATCGATTTTCGTGACATTTCGATTTCCGCGAGGCATGCAGAGAAAAGAGTAGATATGAAAAGTGTCACGATTTCGTGACGTGTTCCATTTTCGCGGGTGCAAGCGAAGTAGAGCGAGAGGCAGTGAATGTGTCACGATTTCGTGACATGTCCCATTTTCACGGGCAAGTGACGACAAAGAAGACAATGTCGAACGTTCTCGACATGTCCCATTTTCGCGGGTAGGAGACAGAAAAGAGCTAGAGGCAGCAAATGCGTCGCGATTTCGCGACATGTTCTATTTTCGCGGGTGCATGCCGAGATAAGGTCTAGGAGGCGGAAAACGTCGTGATATCGCGACAGGTCAGGTTTTCACGGTCAACAGTCCAAAAAAGGTCAAATGGGCAGAAATGTCGCGATATCGCGACATGTAATAGTTTTGGCGGGTAAAAGCCGAGAAGCATGCATAGTGACAGTTGTTGGGGAAAGTGCAGAAGAAAATCATGCAGCCAGTTAGGTAAGAGTTAACTGGAGTTAGAACTACAGTTACAAGTGGTAGAACAGTGCATTAAAGAAAAGAACGGCTATTACAGGGCCGTGATGCTGCATGGCTGGAAAAAGTGTAGAAATACAGAGAATCCCGATAAACAAGAAATCCTCTCGGTGGTTGCATGTGTCAGACATGGAAGTTGCGGGCAGAAGAGAAAGTTTGACTCTGAATTGAAAAGAGTGCCATCGAAAAGTGTAAAGGTGCCGAGAGGGCAGTTACGTAGAGGTTAAAAGAAAAGAATGACAGAGCATCGAAACACGCAAAAAGGTTGTCAGGTTGCACAGAAAAAGCTGTCAGAATGAGCAGAGTAGACTGTCAGAATAAGTCAGAAAGAAGCGGCTAAAAGACAGAGCGCGTCAGAGAGGGTTTGACAGATTGAACGTAGCCGTAAATGCATGAAAAATTGGAGGGAAAAATTAGAGCCATTTTTTGAAATAGCCGTTCGATTGAACCAAGTATAAAGATCAAAAAGGCACAGTAAGTGAGGTTACTGCAACCGTGTTTTATCTTGAAAAACAAAAAGGCGTGGTTGGGTAAGAGAGCTGTAAGAAAAATAGCTACAGAACTGAAACCTATTATTATTCTAAAAATTTGATAGAGAGGTTTTAGAATGCAATAGAAGATATTGAGTTTCTAACAATTCTCTTTATGCTTCTATGACATTGATTTGAATGAGCAATAGACCAGGTGAGGGTCTTCTAAAAGAGAAGGCATTTTTATGTCAATCTATTATTCAAAATAAAAATCCAAGTTGGTGCTTGGTATAAGGGGTTGGTGCTCCTATCTGTTGTTGCAGATAAATCAGGGGTTGGTGCTCCTTCCAAGTGGGTGCTGGTAAACTATTTGTAAATATTGAATCCTTGCAAAGGCTGGATTTGGATTGTAGTCCAAACAATCATTATTTGAGGAGTAGCCACATCGGTGAACCTCGTTAAATCTTGTGTTGTGTGATGCTCTTGTGTTATACTTGCTATATCTATTTTTAAGCTTGCATTTTTAAGTTTTAAGAGTTGCAGATTCAAGTTTTAAATAGTTACACTGATTCACCCCCCCTCTTAGTGTCATTGTGAGAATATCAATTGGTATCAGAGTAAGGTACCTGAAAAAGCTTAATCAGCTAAGGTGATCTTGGAAGACACACAATGGCCGGTGGTGAAGGATTTTCTTCTAACAAAGCTCCTTGTTCGATGGAACAAATTAATCTTTCTAGAGACTCAGGATGCAGACATATATGTGTGCATTGGGATATGACATTTGAGAATCTGTTGAAAATGGATACACAATACCCTCTGCTCCTCCTTCAGATGCGATTGAGAAGAAAAAGTTTGAGAACAACTCTAAAGCTAAGAATGCTATTATGTGTGGGTTAGTAGACAGTGAATTGATAAGGATCATGAGCTGTAAATCGAAAAAAGACATATGGGACAAACTGCAGAGCATTCATGAAAGAGATGGCAAGATCAAAGAAGCCAAGCTGCAAACACATCGAGCCCAGGAACCTACTCAATACTTCAAGCAAAAGAAAGGTGATGATTTTTTGTTTAATGATAACTTGATGTATGTGAGCAGGGATTTGAAGAAGATGAACAGTTTTAAGGTTGTTTTTTGTGATGGAGAATGTCTTACCAAGGCATCATTGGGAGCTTGTGCATCATTATTGAGAGAAACACATTTCTTGAGCATCATGGATGCCAATTTTGAAGACCTTTCTGTGGAGAAGGTGATGATGGGCCACTTGGACCACTTGGTTGATTTGTGTGTTTCTGAAATTTGTGAGAAAAAAAAAAAGGAGGAATGTACAACAATAGTGAAGAAAGATGAGGAGGATTATTCACTATTGATATTTGTGATTAGTCATTTCATGGCTATATTTTGTTTGAAAATTTGTGTAGAGATTTGTGAAATTGTTGTGTGGCATCTATGTGATATGGTTAATTTATGTAAATACTCAGGAAGAGTATGAGGAGGAGTATGGTTTAAAGACCATAATATGAATGATGAAAATGTGAAGCAATGGTTTGACATTATGGGAATGTCAATTGATGAATTTTTTGATGAAGGGGGAGTTGATCATCAAAAGGCACTCAATATTTTGCTGGAGAGATCAACAGTGATGGAGGATAGCCCAAATGAGCATGAAGAGCGGAAGGAGTGTCCAAAACAAATTTTTAATTTTTGTTACAAAATTGGAAGAGGCATAAAAGAAGATCATTGAATTGAGATATTGCAAAACTAAATATAATATTGCAGATGTATTCACCAAAGGGGTGGTGAAAGGTAATTTTTTGAAGCTAAGAAACTTCCTAGTTAGCCCCCTCAGCATCAAGGGGGAGAATTTTGTAAATTGAGCCAACCTTACAAAGTTGTGTTCTCTGTTCCAAAACACAAACCCTAGTGTTCTAAAATGGAGAATTTCAGGCTCCAGAATTGTTTTTTGTGTGCAGATTTCGTACAATTGTCTCCAAATTATGGGCCACCATATTTTTTTGTTAGTTACCAGTGTGCATTCAGTTTTAGGCATTTTTTGATTGTTAGGTGTACTATTTGTCATGATTCTTTCTATTGTTAACATATAGTCTGGATTGTAACAATTTTTAGCCAATTAAATTTATCTTTTAGTCTCCTTAGGAGATTCTTATGTTGTACTCCGAAACTATATATATATATATATATATATATATATATATATATATATATATAATATGTTCATGAGTATTAATAAGAATTTCACAAAAAAATTTATTAATTATTAAAATATTTTCTTACATAAATATATATTTATAAATATTTTAGTTAAAAATTTGTAATATAAAATTTAATGTTATATAATATATATTATAACACTCTAAAATATAATTTAAAAAATATATATTAAAACATATACCCTAATACACCTAGGGCGCAATGCAAAGGTTTGAGCTTTGGCTCTTCTTAGAGAAGTCCAAGGTTCAAACCATGGCATGGACGAGTGTGTGAAGGGTAGGTATGTGGTGGCTTTGTGTTAAATTCCCTATTGATAAGTACAGCTCTCAACTTTAGGAGGGGTCATGGTTGAGAGGAGACTCCTATATTTTTGTCATAAAAATTTCTCACAATAACCAAATCCAAAAACAAATAAACATATACCCTAATATATTATTCAGGTTTTTAAAAAATAAAACTAATATTTCTATTCTACATTTTGTTCACAATACATCCCTCTAACTTCCATCTGAAATATAATATATATTTTAATAAATTAAAATATATCATATTTTTAATATTTAAAAATTGTATAAAACAAAATATATCTATCTATATTTTGTGGGTTGTTTCAAAATACTCTCAAATATCGAAGACTCAAACCATTAACTAAACACCAGGCTCAGCTTTGAGTGACGTCTGTGAAAGGATTTTGAGCGACGGAGTCATAAATTTAAAAGAATTTACGATGAGTATATTAAATATGTTAAATCATATCTGCATTATACGATAAAGTTGACCTTAAATGTCACGGGGTGCAAGACTACTTACCTAAAACAGATAGATATTAAAAGAGGTAAATTGATATAAAATATAAAGGAGAGCAGCACCGATGAATCATAGGCCAAAGCACGTTCTTCAACAGGCTAGTCTAATCCGACATTTGAGCTACAGCCAAGAAGCAAAAGCCAAACGCCACACCCAAAAGTAGAAGCTTAAGAGCCACACGTAAAGTCCCCAGCAAAAGAGCTACACCCATAGTTGTCAAGGTAAAGCCGAATCCAAACTGTTATAGCTAGTAGGTTACAAATTTTGAAAAAGTCTGATTTTTCACTCGGTCTCTCCTAACATTTTGCGTTTAAATTTGACGTGGCACAATGATACAGGAGCATCCATATGCAATGGGACAAGTGATGCAACAGCTGGAACTTTCACGCGATCTGGGACAAAAGTAATTAATGCAAAATTGGAAGCTCAACCATTATAGTTCAGCGGTCACTGTTTTTAGGAAAAATTAGAAGTTCAGCAATGAATGTTTATTTTAAAGTAAAAATCAACCATCAAGAGTAGTTGAAGACTCATTGTTCTTGTGCTTATAAATAGAGCTTATATAGAAAAGAGAAAATTAAAGTGTGATGGTAAACAAGAGATCAAAATAAGGATATGAGATACATTTCTATGGGAGATTTATATGTTTTTTAGATATGTCATGTAGAAACGAGATGGTCTAGGGCAATGATTAATAAGGAAATTGATATCTTTTAGTATGTTAGTATTGTTATGTTTAAAATCTATTATGGTATAAGATTTTATTGTTCATTATAAGTTGCTATAGCTAGAGATATTGTTGAGTGAAGCTTGTTGTCTAGATACTTAGTGATCAGGATAGTGGCATCTTTAAATGGGTTATCAAAGTTGAAGGAGGTTTTAATAAGTTTGTTGACGAGGACTAGTTGGTTGCCAACATAGTCGAAGAAAGTGTCGACTTTGGATTGCCAAAATAATAGTGAAGTGTTGCTCGTCGTCATAACTAGAGTGTGTTGTCATAGCCAAGAACTATTATCATGGTCAGAGTTGACCATCTATGCTGATGTTGTCATAAAATCATCGATGAGAGTGATGTCTACGGATGCCAACTTGAGTGGACCAAACTATCGTCAATATTGAAATCCTTCATAGTTAGGCTAGTTTGTCATCTTATGTTGATGGGAAGCTATTGTCTAAAGCATTTGTTGACCATTAACAATCAAAAAACAAATTGCCCTCTTTGTCGTTGCATCATTTTGGTGTTAGAGAAGGATTTTGCAATCAAAGTTGTGAAGTGAGTTGAAGAAGTGATAGCACAACATGGAAGATGAAGACCACAAGGACCTCGACATACAAACATAGTTAAGATGTTGAAGGAAATTATAGATTGACATGATGCGATAAAAAATGCACAAAGAAGAGGAGTTCATCTAGAGGAGATTAGTGACAACAAAGAAGAGGTTGGTCATGCTAAAGCTTGATATGAAGAACAAGAGGAGAAACCAAAGGAGTGATTTATTTGGGCAATTTCTAATGTGGGTCAAAAACTAAAGATAGAATCCTTTTCATATACTGGAAGATTGTATAAAAAGAGCTCATATACTAAATTACCAAAATAAATAAGCATTTTTATTTTGAATCAATAGAAGACTCCAAAAGGGTGAAATTTGCCTATACAAAGCTTAAAGGACATGCATCATTGTTGTAGGACCTTGTTCAAACTGAAAGACAAAGAAAAGGAAAGGAAAAGATGAAGACATGGGAGAAAATGATCACCAAACTAAAAGTCACATTCCTTTCATTGGGCTACCAAGTGGGTCTTTTTAGAAAATTGTAAAACTTAAGACAAAATGATATGAGTGTGAAGAATTACATGAAGAGATTCTATAGGCTCTCCATTCAGGTTGGTCATGTGGAATGTGATGAAGAAAAAGCGTTGAAGTACATCAATGGACTATGCTTTTCCATATAGGATGAAGTCAATATGATAAGGACAGTAGATGTAGCCTACCAGTATGTCTTAAATACAAAGGATAAGTTGTGATAATAACAAAATAATTATAGAGGAGGAGGAAGACTCTTGCAAGGATGAGGATAAACAAATGATACAAGATGATAGAAAAAATAGGAAGGAGAAGCTAGTACTTCTCGTAGTGATTTCAACTAGATAGCAAAGCAAGTGGAGACTCCTCATGAGGAAGAGGTGGTTTGGATAAAGGAAGGGGTAAGAAATTATCTAAAAGATTTTAGATAGGTGGAGATGGTCATAATGCATTTGAATGTTTGATAGTGCAACAAAGCAACAACAAGGAAAAGAAGTTTAGAAACCATATTGCACAAGAAAATGAAGAAAGTGTTGTTTCCCCAAAGAATGTACAAGATCATAAGCAAGGAGAATCTCTCATGATGAAGAGAATACTATTGAAGCCAAAAAAAGAGGAAATATGAACCTATTCAAAGGAGAAGTCTTTTTAGAATAGTATGTAAATTAAGGGGTAAATATTGCAAGGTCGTTGTAGACAATGTGAGTACAAATAATATAATATCTATTAAAATGGTAGATAAACTAGGATTGAGTAGGATAGCACACCCTAATCTATACAAGGTCTCTTGGCTACAAAAAAGGACACCAAATCTTAGTGAATAATGTAAGGTAAATTTTCAAATCATATCAAACTAGGATGAGGTCCTATGTGATATTATGCCTATGGATGTTTGCCATGTGTTGTTAGGGATACTTTGGTAATTTGAAAAGAGGGTAGTACATGATGGTAGGAAAAACACCCACACCAATATGAGATATGGTAAAAATTTTGTATTGAGTCCATTGAAGGACAAGGATGAAAGATAGGATAATAGTTCTAAACTATGTTTGATTTTAGAAAAATATTTTTTGAAGGTGATGAAGAAGAAGACATGTTTTGCCTTGATTATTAAAGCCAAAAAGGGTGAAATGGCAAACAAGGAGGATATTCCAAATGAGGTGAAGGATTTGCTAAAGTAGTATGCATATATTTTTTCAAAATAATTTTAGATGGATTACCATCAATAAGAAGTATTAGCCATCACATCGATTTCATTCTTAGATCATGTTTACCCAATAAGGCAACATATAGAATGACACCAATAGAGAATGAATAAATAAATATACAAGTTCAGAAGTTGTTGGACAATGGGTTGATCAAGTATAGCTTGAGCCCATGTGTAGTCTTAGTTTTACTTGCACCAAAAAAGGTGGAGAATAGTGCATGTGTATACACTTGAGGGTTATTAATAAAATAGTCATAAAGTATAAATTTCCATTACCATGTATGGAAAATTTGATGGATTGTTTGAGTACTTTACAAATATATATTTAAAGAATCTTTATCATCAAATCTTAATTAGGGAGGGATCCAAATAAAAAACTACGTGTAAGGCAAGGGCATTGTATGAGTGGCTAGTTATTCCATTTGGATTGACAAGCACATACAATACCTTTATGTGATTGATGAATGAAGTGTTGAAACCATTTATTGGTAAGCTTGTGGTTTTGTATTTGGATGACACTTTGATATTCAATAAGAGCATGGAAGATAATTTGACACATTGGAGATTGGTCTTATAGAGAATAAAGGAAGAAATGTTACTAGTCAACTTGAAGAAATGTAGTTTTATGAAAGAGGAATTGGTGTATTTGGGTTTTGTGATTGCCCAAGAAGGGTTGCAAATAGACTCTAAGAAGGTTAAGTCCATTGTAAAATAACAATCACCAAGAACTAAGTTTGAAGCTAGGAGTGTCCATGGTCTAGCAAGTTTTTATAGGAAGTTTATCAAGAACTTTAGTGGAATTTGTGCTCTAGTCATGGAAATTATGAAAAGAGAAAGCATTATTTTTAGTGGAAAATTGTAGCAAAAATAAGTTTTCAAATCCTAAAGGATAAGATAACAAAATAGCCTATTATAGCTTTGTCATATTTCAACAAAGTCTTTTAGGTGGATTGTGATGCAAGTGGGAAGGTGATAGAATTCATATTGAGTCATGAGGTCAAACCTGTTGCCTATTTTAGTAAGAACCTAAATGAGGTAAATATGAAATAATCAGTCTATGACCAAGAGTCCTATGTAATTGTTCAAGCCCTAGAGAAATGAAGACATTATTTATTTCCAAAAGCGTTTATCTTGCTTACAACTAATTATGCTTTGTAGTTTATTAAAAACCAGAGTAAGTTGAATCAAAGGCATATGAAGTGGATATAATTTTTTGAAGTGGTTGATAAAATCGAGTGGTTAATGCCTTGAGTAGAAGAAATTATATGGTGAACATGATATAGATTAAAGTTGTTGGTTTTATTGTTACGAAGAAGCTAATAATTTAGACTTACAAGAAGCTTAGGAAGCTTGAAATAACCCTACTATGGTAGATAAAATACCATGGCTAGACTATTTCATCCAAGAGGGACTATTATTCAAGAGACAAAAATTGTGCATACCATTGAGTTCCATGAGGAAGAACCTGATAAAAGAGAAACATAGTGGTGGATTACCTAGGTATTTTGGAGTAGAAAAAATTATGTGACAACTTTGTGTCACTATTGGTTAGAAATGAATGTATATGTAAGAAATTTTGTGTAGTATTATTGAGTTTGTCCATAAGTAGTCAAAATATTAGGTTGTATCAACCATTACCAATATGAGAGAGGCCATGGAAGCATGTGAGCATGGATTTATTTTTACGTTTCCAAGGACACAAAAGGGTAAAAATTCCATTTTTGTTGTTGGTAGATTCTCGAAGATGACACCTTTCATACTTAGGAATAAAATGAATGGTGCTATCCATATTATTGATTTGCTCTTTTGAGAAGTTGTAAGACTCCGTGGTTTTTCAAAGAGCATTGTGTCATATAAGGATGTAAAGTTTGTAGGTCACTTTTGGCATACCTTGTGGAAGAAGTTGGGTACCAAATTGAGATTTATTTTAGCTTATCACTTGCAAATAAATGGATAAACCAAAGTAATAAACAAAAGCATTAGGAATTTGTTATGATGTCTAGTTGGTAAGAAGTTCATGTTGTGAGATATTGTATTGGCATAGGCAAAATTTGCATATAATAATTCAATGAATAGAAGTACAACCAAAATTCCATTTCAAATTGTGTATGAAACTTGTTCCAAGTGAGTAGATGATTTGTTGATCATAGTTAAATTGAAGAAACGTAGTGCTTTAGCAAAGGATAATGGCAAAAATATGCAGTACTTACATAATGCGGTAAAGGTTTATTTGGAAATTGGAATAAGTCAAGAAATAGGGAAAAAAAATTGAAGATGGATTCTAATCAAAAAATAGGTCACAAGAACAATCAATATCATATGGTAAAAGAAGGTGAAAAGCTTGTAGAGGAAGGTAAGATTAATGCCCTTCCCAAATTTTTTAGCCCTGGTATTAATGAAGATCATCACTTGGAATATTAGAGGACTCAAAGGGAGTCTTTCAAAACAAAATGAAATTAGAAGAACGATTCAGATAAATCATCCACATCTTGTTTTCCTTCAAGAAACAAATATTTCAATGGAGGATATGGACTTAATTGCTAGTAAAATTTGGCCAGCTGAAAAAGTGGTTTCCCTCAGTTCCCATGGGACTTCGGGTGGCATTGCTTGTCTTTGGGACCCAAAATAGGTAGTTATTCACCATATGGTTGGCAGTTGGGGTTTTTTGGCTATATCTATTCAAAGTAGATATTCCAACCAGATTATGCTCTGCATTATTGTTTATGCTCCGACTTCTTTGGAGGAAAAAAGAAGACAGTGGAAGGATATTACTCATATTATCTCTTATTTTCCTAAAGCTTGGATCTTGATCGGAGGAGATTTCAATACCATCCTATCTCTAGATGAGAAAAGGGGGGAAAATATAAATTTAGACAAAAGCACTGACCTAATGAGCAAATATATTGCAAACCTCCATCTTGTGGATATCCAACCAGATAATGGCCTTATGACTTGGTCTAACAAAAGGCAAGGCTTAGCTTCTATAATGGAGAGATTGGATAGGTTTTTTCTCTCTAAAAAATTCTTAATCCATGGTAACATTACAAAAGTGAAGACTCTTAATAATTCTAGTTCAGATCATTGACCAGTCATGGTGGAAATGTGGAAAACCAATGTGAGTTTCTCTCCTTTTCGTTTTCAATTAATGTGGCTTAGATATATTTCCTTCAGACCTCGTGTACAACAATTGTGGAAGGAAGGTAAACCTAGGCATGGGACTAAGATGTTTTATTTTTCCAAAATACTACAATACATTAAATCTAAAATCAAGACTTGGAACTGGAAAGAGTTTGGGGATGTTCATAAAAAAAAACATGAAGATATTGCTCATATTGAAAATTTGAATAAGAAAATCCATTTAGATGGCCTCATAGAGAAGATAAGTGCAGATGAAATTAAACTCACAACTCAGTTAGAGGAATGGGAAAAAGAGAAGAAATCTTATGGAAGCAAAAATCGAGAATTCAATAGCTCAAAGAAGGAGATCGGAACACAAATTTCTTCCACAAATATCTTCTAGCTCAAAGATCTCACAACTTTATTTCTTCCTTAAAATCAGATTTTGGAGATGTTTTTTATACTTGGGATGGCATGAACTCTATTGTTGTTGATTACTTTTCCAATCTTTTTGTTGCTACTCCTCTTGACTTAGCTTCACAACAAAATGTTCTTCAAACAATCCCTTCTCTTATCACTTTTGAGGAGAACTCTATTTTTACTGCTCCTGTTACTATCAATGAGCTTCAAAAAGTAGTTTTTAAAATGCAAAAATGGAAAACCCCAGGTCCTAATGGTTTTCCCATTGAGTTCTACCAAGAGTTCTGGGATATCCTTCATGTTGATTTATTAGAGGTGGTGGAAGAAACCAGGAAAGCCAAAGAAATTTTTAAGGTTATCAATAAAACTTATATTACTCTTGTTCCAAAAGCTCAAGAGGTTGATCATATCTCAGCTTTTAGACCTATTGCTTTATGTAATGTTCTTCTCAAAATCATTACTAAAATCATGGCATAAAGGTTGAAGCCTCTTTTGCATAAGATTATTTCCCCAGAGCAAGGGGGTTATGTGGAAGGACATCAAATAGTAGATGAGATAGTTCTTGCTCAGGAAGCCATCCATTCCATGGATATGCAAAATTCTCCTTCCATGTTCATTCGGTTAGACTTATCCAAAGCTTATGACAGAGTGGATTGGCACTTCCTTATCAAAGTTTTGAGGCAATTTAGTTTTTCTAAGGATTGTATGGATTGGATTATGGGAAGTATCTCTTCAGTTTCCTACTTAGTTCTTATCAATGGCAGGCCTTCTCAGTCTTTCCTAGCTTCTAGAGGTATTAGACAAGGTGACCCACTATCCCCTTATTTATTCATCATTCTTGCTGAATGCTTGGGTAGGACTATAACCAAAAAAGAGTGAAAATAAAATCCTTGAGGGAGTTATCATTGCTCATGGAGCTAGAACTATCTCTCATCTTCAATTTGTGGATGACTCTACTCTTTTAGGTAAAGCTACAGTTAAGGAAGCTTCTAATACTAAGAAAATCGTTAGCTATTTTTCTAAGGCTACTTGGCAGTTGATCAATGAAGACAAATCTAAAGTTATTTTCTTTCACTACTCCACTAGAAAGGAATCTATGGTCTTGGATAAATTAAGATATAAGAAGACCTCTCTTCCAATCACTTATTTAGGTATTCCCATAAATATTCAAAGGAACAAAAATAAATATTGGAATTGGTTGTTGGACAAAGTCAAGAAGAAAATTGGAAAGTGGACCAACAAGTGGATTTCTTCTGGGGATAGAATCACCTTGGTAAAATCAGTCCTTCAAGCTATTCCTATTTATGTTTCTTCCATTTTGAATATCCCAAAGGCTATTCTTCGAGAATTGGATCAAATTAGTCATCATTTCCTTTGGAGTGGTACTAAGGAGAAAAGAAAATGGGCCTTGGTGAAATGGGATACTTTATGTCTTCCTAAGAGTGAAGGGGGGTTAGGATTCCAGTATTCATTTAATAACAACAAAGCTTTAGTTGCTAAATTATATTTGAGAATGTTGCATAACCCCAATGCTTTTTGGGTCAATAATATTCGTGCTAAATATGCTGAGAACAAAAGTCCTGAAGACCTTGTTCGCTATCAACTTCCTAACAAAGGTTCTCCCATTTTAGAAGTTCTTAAGATTGGTGAGGATTTGATAAAGAAAAAATTATTTTGGATCATTCATAATGGTCAACATGCAAATTTTTGTACAAATTCTTAGGATGGTCACAAGCCTTTGATAACTTAGTTTACCGATTGGAGACCTTGGATGGAGGAGCTTCACCGAGCTAATTGGATAAATGTGGCTAATTATTGTAGGTACCATACTGGTAATTCAAAGGTTGGTAGATATTGGATCCCTATTGAGGACTGGCCTATTCAAATCTCAGAAAGGCAAAGACAAGATATCCAAGGCATCCTTCATATGAGATCCCTCTCCTGGTCCCATGAAAAAGATTTTTTTGGATGGAACAACACTACTAAGGGTGAGTTTTCAGTTGCTCAAGGTTATTTGACCTTATGCCATAATAATCCCAACCATTCTTCTGACATATTTTCTCGATTGTGGGCTCAAAAGCTCTGGCCTAAGGTGAGGTTATTTAATTGGATTTTATTGCATCGTAGGGTGCTTACTAGTGAGAAAATTATGAAGCATGGTTTTCATGGACCTTTTAGATGTGAAATGTGTGAAGAGAATGTAGAAAATATCAACCATATTTTTATTGAGTGTACTTTAGCCTCTGAGCTATGGAGGAGAATGGCCACTTTAATTGGCTTATAGTGGTCCAATTTTTTTACTTTTGAACAGCTTTGGAAGGATTGTCCTAATCAAGAGTGTGTTGATCATTTTATTAGGAAGTTATTTTGGATGGGTTCTACCATTCTTCTTTGGAATATTTGGAATGAAAGAAACAACCAATTTTTTAATCAAGATAGGAAGGATATTCACTATATTCGGCAAAATACCATAGCCAAATTAGTTGAATTAGTCCATAAACTCCTTAATCACCCCAAAACTCCCACCAAAGATGGGATCAAGTGATGCAAATATTGAATATTAAATCTTATAAGGGCAACCAAATTAAACGGAATGTGAGTATTAGTAAGATGGATAGGACTAGAAATTGGCAACCTCCTCCTAAGGATTTTGGAAAAGTCAATATTGATGGAGCCTTTAGAGGGAACCTTGGAAAAGCTAGTGTGGGAGGAATTGGTAGACTTTTAGATGGCTCCCTGGTTTTTACTTTTGTTGAGAATTTGGGTATTCTTTCCAATAACCTTGTTGAGGGGTATGGTATCCTCAGAGGCCTTCAGGAGGCTACTAAAGTTGGATGGGAAAAGGTGTTAGTTGAGTCTGACTCTCAACTTAGGGTTAATCTCTTGAAGACTCCTTCTAAGAATCATAAGGTGGATTGGAGAATAAAAAAAATTAATGAGAAGATTCAGTTAATCCAGATGGGATTTTTGAAAGTTGATTACAATCATGTGGTTAGAGATCAAAACAAGAGTGTTGATGCTTTAGCTAATTGGGCTTTGGAAAAAGGTGATCTTACTTTTTATGGCCACCCTCCTATATGGTGGGCTTCTCAAATTAGGAAGCTCTTCTTTCTATCATTTCTTTGGATGGCTCCAGTTCTGAAGGTACCTAGTTTCTTCTTGTTTTTTTTGCTTCTCTTTGGTTCATTCAGTTTTTTTTAGTTCTCTAGCTCATTCTATTCTTTATTTTGTTTCCTCTGTTGATTCTTTGCATTAATAGTCTTTTGGTCTAGATAGGTCATTGTTTTGTTCATTTTTTTTTTCTTTTTTGTTTTGTTTTGTTTTTGTGTTCTTTGTGTTTTTTTTTGTTTTTCTTGTGTTTTTGTTGTTTTGTTTTTTTTTTTAATGTTTTTTGTTATTTTTCTTGTGTTTTTTTAGTTCTTGTTCTTGGGTTTCTATTTGTTTGTGTTATGTCATGTTTTTATGTGTGAGTGTTTTCTATATTTTTTGTTTTTGTTTATTTTCTGTTGTTGGTTGTTTTTTATTTTTATTTTTATTTTATTTTTTTAAATTTTTTAGGTTTTGGTTGTGTTTATTTTTCATGTTTTTTTTGGGTTATGTCTTTGTAGTGTTCTGTTGTTTTTATCTTGTTTGTGTTTTGTTATGTGGTTCTTGTGTTTTTCTATGTGGTTTGTGTTGTGGTTTATTTTATCTTATTGTGCGTGTTTTGTTGTGCTTTTTTTTTTTACACACTCAAGGAGCATGTTTTTTATTTTATTTTATTATTATTTTTGTTATTTACTTATTTTTAAATTGGTTTTGTGTGTTTTTTGCTCCTTGAGTATGTCAAAGGTGGTAGGCCTGGTTCGAGTCCTGGGAATTTTTGGCGGAATGGATGCCCCTGCCTCCTTGGGTCTTACTCGAAATTGGCATCCCTTTTGGGATGTTTTCCACAAATAAATAAAAAAAAAGGTTGATTTGGAAAAGAATGGTATGAAATACGAGCAACCTGTTGATCTCAAGTGTCAAACACATGAATTCCAGGTTGGATATTTGGTTTTGGCACATTTGTGGAACAAATATTTCCTAAAGGTACTTACAACAAACTTAACTAGAAGAATATTGGGCCTTGTAAGGTTTTAAAGAAGTTTGCTGCCAATGAATATGAAATTGATCTTCTAGAGGGGATCAACATTTCATTGATATTCAATATAACCAACTTGTATCCATACTATGGTCACCTTAAATATGTAGTTGAAGAACATACAATTTATATTCTAATAGAGAAAATGATAGCATTGTTGCTAGAGAAGGAATCACACGAAATTGAAGCCATTATAGATTTTAAAGAGGTGAGAAGAACAAGAGGCAAGGCATATTGTGAGAATCTAGTTAAGTGGAAGAACTAGGGCATTGATGCAACAATATGGATGAGTGCTTTTGACATTGCCAAATATGAAAAATCCCTTGCAGATTTTGACAATGTTCATAAAATATTTTTGTTATCTGGTGAGTATAATGCAGGAGCATCCATGTGCAATCTGAGAAGCGATGCAACAACTGAAAGTTTTATGGAAGACTAAACAAAAGTGATCAACCTGAAACTAGTAGTTCAACCATTAAGAGCAACTAGACAATCACTATTTTTAGGAAAAACTAGAAGCTCAACCATTAAGAGTAGTTGGGAAGTTAGTGTTCTCGTGCTTATTAATAGAGGGGAGAAAAATAAGAAGCGTGATGGTGGAAAAACAGAAGAGAGAGCATCGAAAGTAAAGACATGAGATACTTCCAAGTGGGAGATCTATATACTTCGTAGACTCTTTATGTACAAATGAGGCCACCTATGGCAATGATTAATAAAGAAATTGATTTCTCTTAGTGTTATCACAATTATGTTTAAAATCTTGCTTGTGTTCAAAATAATTTTATTGCAGGATTTCGATGTGCATGATAGGATTTCGATGTGTGTGACAGGATTTCACGGTGAAAGATACTGTTGACTGGAGCTCATCATCTAGGAACCTGTTGATGAGGATAGTGCTATCTTTAAATGGGCCGCTAGAGTTGATGGAAGGAGGTGTCGACAAATTTATCGATGAGGACTAGTTGGTTGCCAACATAGTCGAAGGAAATGTCGATTTTGGATTATCGATATAATGGTGAAGTGTTGGTTGCCGTCATAACAAGAGCATGTCGTCATGGCCGGGAACTATCGCTATGGTCGAAGCTGGCCGTTTACGCTGCTGTCATCATAAAGTCGTCAACAAGAGTGTTGTTGTCCAAGGGTGCCGAGTTGAGTTGAGAGGAGGACCACACTGCCGGCAAGATTGAATACCGACATAGCCAAGCGAGTCTACCATCTTGTGTTGTTGGAAGCTGCCGTCTCAAGCATTTTGTTGGCGGTCGATGATAAACAATGGACACCAAGCTCAATTTTGAGTAATGTTTGTAAAAAGATTATAGGCCATTGTGTCATTAATTCGGAAGAAATTTATGGTGAATTTATTAAATATGTTAAATCATATCCAACATTCTCGTGTTTAATAAACTAACGCTCAACTGGACTTTAAATGTCACGGGGTGCAAGACTGCTATCAACATTATCGTATTTAATAATCTAACGATGAAGTTGCCTTTAATGTCACGGGATGCCAGACTCCCTACCTAAAATAGATATTAACAGGGGTAAATTGTTATTTTATTTTAATTTTCTTTCAAATATATAAAAGAATTCGAATCATCTTTCATTTTTAGTTATTAGGCACAGGATTTTAACACATATTAAATTATTGGAGCTGTTTTTATAACTCTTGCTTCATATGGGTAAAAATGTAATGGGATATTGAGTGAAGGAGACCCATGGTGGGTTGATACCTCTATTATGAGCTGACCTATTCAAGGAAAGTCAGGTCATACTATTATTTTTGCCTCAATAAAACTTACCTCAAAATTAAAACTTAAATCTCCTTATTATTATGAAATATAAAGGAGAACAGCACCCACGAAATCATGAGCCAAAGGACGTTCTTCAATAGGCTAGTCTAATCCGACATTTAAACGCAGTGCAATAGGCGAGAACTACAGCCAAGAAGCAAAAGCCAAACGCGACAGCCAAAAGTAGAAGGTTAAAAGCCACACGTAAAGACCCCAGCAAAAGACCTTACACCCATAGTTGTCAAGATAAAGCCGAATCCAAAGAACTGTTATAGGTAGTAGGCTAAATGTTTGGAAATAGTCTGATTTTTCACTCAGTCTCTCCTACCATTTTGGCTTGAAATTTCTTGTGCCACAAGCCTACCTAAAGCAGTTATCCGATGGAAGTATACTGTTATATGACAATAAATACAGTAGTAACCAACAAACCAAGCACAGAACTCAATGATAGAGCCAGTGCCAGATTCTAAAGCCAACGACATAAAGCTGAAACCAAGTGCGAAATTCAAAAGTGAGATCCAAAGAACCAGAGGTAGCAGTCCAAGCCACATAGGGAGATCCCTAGTTGTTGACAAAAAGAGAGAGCCAAAGAGGTGTTGTGGTTAGCAAGTTATAAATTTTAAAATGCTTTCAAATGAGAAGAGTGAATAAGACATCGAGATTATCTTTTCAAAAAAATATTATTTATTTAATATTTTTTTTTAATTAAAATTTTCTTATAATTTTATGTATATTAAATTTAAAATTTATATTTTTATTCAAAAAAATCTAAAATGTTATCGTTAAATTATTGAAAAATATATAATTAAAAATTCCATGTCTTTATTTTACATTCTATTCTTGCGTGAAAACTTGTTGGAATCACGCTATAATCGTTTAATAATTTAGTTGAGAAGGATATTTCTCTTGTTCCACGAAATTGACATGCTATAATAGGTTAATATTTAAGTCATGTCGCCATCTGAAACCTAGACCATCATACTTCAGAGACACGCTATATTGATTAGGTTAACCAAACCTCCCTGTGTAACTATCCATTCAGTAGTTTCATTGAGATTACTTAGGCACCTATATTAACTGTTTGCACCCACCTGTGTATGTGGATAGGCCGTACAAATCTCGGGATGCTATCGCAAATCCATTTCCTTTCACTAATATTTGTAGTAGCCTATTCGCAAGAAACGCGATATCCAAAAGCTGTTTCCCATTTTTTTTGGGTGGCTGCAACAAACTTGCAACGTAAACGGCTTCATAAATAATAAGAGGTTTTCTGTGGTTTTGCTCGTTTGGAACGGAATTATAACACCCTCTGCAACGGTCCTCCGCAACGCCATAGAGAAATTGACGCCATCGTAGGCTATTTGAGTAAACAAAAGAGTGGTATGACATTTAATTTAGGGTGTAATTAAAACTGGTTTATCTATACTGCATCATATCGTCTTTAAAGATTGGTAAGTTTTAGTGATTACAAGATTCATTTCAAATTTTGAAGGTATATTTGTTTGTATTAGTTTGACCTTACTTCTCGTTGAATGATGGGTGGTACCATTCATATCATATCAACAACAATAAAGTGGCATAAAAGTATTCTAAAATATAAATCCTGTTTGATAATGATAATAAAAAACAACAAAGTAACATTATCTTAAAATTTGAACAGAAGTAATGTAACCTATTCTCTCCTATATATATAAAATAATAATAAAATACTACATCATATCATTTATTAATACCTAGATTTTATAAATATTATTTGATAAATTTTACTATTATTATTTTTTAATTTTTTAATTGTTTCATATAGCATAATTTATTTTTGGAAAAGGTGCACAAGTTGTAAAAGCCTTGATCACTATGCGTGAACGGGTGGTATTCATCTTATTGGTGGGCATAAGAATTCAAAATAAATATTTACTTGGAACACTAAGTACAAATTGGAGTGGGTTAGTAAAGAGCTGATGACTTGTTTTTATAGAGAATGGATAAAAAACCTCCGTACGTATAGAGTGTAATATTATTTATTTAATTATTTTACGATCCCAACGTGCCTATGATTTTGGACCTTGAACACGCATCTGTCGTTATTGAATGTATATAATAACGTCAACATTATAGTATAAAACGATGAATGCTCGATACAACTAGAAAAAACAACACATCAAAAGAGAATGATCATCCCATGTTTCTTAAACTTTAGATAATTTTTAATCCCTCCATCAGAAAAATATGGCAGGATTAAAAATATGGCAGCAGACTATTTCAAAAGGTTTTGGAGTACATTATTCCCTCCAAAATAATCCATTGATATGCTCTTGGCAGCGAGAGAATAAGGCTTTCCAAATAGATATTCGATTCAAAAGAGTCTCCACGTAGAATAATTTCCAAATAGATGTTCGTTCCAAAAGATTTCTCCACATGTAGAATAAAGTATTATGGACACTTTGTATTTTACTAATATGGAAGATTCCAAAATTGAGAATACGGAGTAGAGAAGAAGGAATATTATGCATGCTTCGAAATTAAAGGCATCCTCTTATATATAAAATTAGTTTTCAATAACATTTAATAAATAAAAATAAGATTTATATGAAAAATAGTGTTTGTATGAGGATATTTTTTATATTTTTATTTAATATATAATTTATTAATATAAACATTGCAAGCTATATTTTATTATAAAAAAATATATTTTTATGGGATTTTTTTGTTTTTATGTTAAAGGATAATGTTCAATAACACCTTTAAATGGTGTAGAGTAAAAAAAAAATTTTTTTTGTCAAATTCATAATTATTATATTAATCTTATTAATGTAGTCAAATATAGGATGGATTAATTGTCAAATAGGTTGAACACCAATGTTATAGGGTTTTTATGAAAACATTTGAGCAACGGGGTGCAAAAAAATTTGTTTAGTAACGTTAGAGAGGATATATGAAAAAAAAAATATACGCAACGAAGAGGGTTTTGTGGAAAAAAATTAGAGTAAGTGGTGTTAAAGGGTTTTATGAAAAAATCTGAGCAGTGGGACATTAGAGGGTTTTGCAAGAAAAATCTAAGCAATGATATAAGAGGGTTAAAAATCTGAGCAACAACATTAAAGGGTTTTGAATAGTAGTGTTAGAGGGTTTATGTGAAAACAATCTAAGCAACAACAACTCTATTGTATCAAATGACAAAGGGTTCGATGGAGGAGCGAGGCTAGAATTTGAATGGTGGCAATCAGGGTGGGAGTGGGAGATTTTAAATTTGGTTTACATAGGTTTGCAAAAGAGCGGTGGTAGCTCTCAAAATATGTGGAGGTGACAGTTATTTTGGATGCGAATGTAGCATTTTTGGATCAACAAGATGGTGTGTTTGCAAGATATATTAGTACTAGCTTCACAAGTCCTTTAGGAAGCCATGAGCCATCAAAAAATAAGCTGGAGGTTGGATCCCATTCTCATTGTCCATAGTTTTCTCCTAAAAAATAAAACCTTGACATTTTTTATGTTGCAATGGTATCTAAAGGTTCAAGGTATATCTTCTTAAAACCTATTTGTAACATATCCCCTATATAAAATACCATTAGCATCCCAAGTGAACTGGTTAAATTCACCATGGGTGATGGTGGTTATGACCTTGTAAAAAAGTTCTAGGGGGTGAGGCCAGGCCTAGATTCAATTCAAATATGAGTGCTAAGAAAGGTGAAACCCCTAGATTCCATGGAAATTGTAGAATCCCCTAAAGCATTTTTTAAATTATATCAAACTATAAAGAAGATGCAAATCCATACCCTAGGGGAAGGCCCTTTGTTCTATGAAAAAAGAGGTCTATTTTTGTGAAATATGAACTTGATTTCAATACTCATACACAAGGGGTTAACTTTATGCCTATGTTGGTTTATCTCCCTACCCTCCCTCACTATATTTGTCATGAAGATGTGTTGAGAGGTGTGGCCAATGTTATGGAGATATCCTTATTATCGATTCAGTAAAAAAAGCTAAATCAATAACTGTGTACATAAGAATGTGTGTTAAGACAAATCCAGAGGTAGATATTCCCTCTTCTATCAAACTTATCTCATTCTTGGTTACTTAGACTAGCACATTATTTACAAAAATAGGTCGACTCGATGCTCTAACTATGGAAAATTGGGTTACTAGGTGAACCACTATCCTATCAAGGCACAAGCGAAGAAGGAAATGATATCTACAAGAATGGAATGGATCTAGAATGAGAACTCAATCCAAGCCCCCTTAAAGAATTTAGATAGTAATTCCTCAAAGGTGAGGGAAGGATAAGCTCATCCAAAGATAGATGCGGTTAAGAATCTAAAGGCTCTAGTGGAGAAGGTTTTACAACCCTTAAAATTAACCCTATCCAACATGTTGGTGATTGAGAAGGTATCTAAGGAGAATAACATAGCCTCAAAGCTTGGTGTTACTGAGGTATGTCAATCATATATCATTTCTAAACTATTATTTCTAAGGATCTTCTTCAAAATTCCGTTTATGGGCTTTGTATTAGTTCTAATACTGAGGAGCTTGTGATTCAATTGATGACCCTTGAGGCAGGATCTCCGATTAGCTCTCCAAAGACCTATTTGGAGAAAGGTTCTCTGAGTCCTAAAAATCAGAGATAAAGGAAGGGTAATGTGGATTTGGGTGTTGAGAAGAAGTTAGGAAAGCCCCCTAACAAGTGTGTGAGGAAGAGAGAAATATATTCTAATATCATGAATGGATCTCAAGCTTTGCTCAAACTTGAAAATGGATCCAGAGCTACTCACATTAAGGATATAAGAGCTGAGGCTATATATTTTTTTATAAATATCATCGAGGTAGAAGAGGTTTGTGATGAGGAAACCCACAATAATTTTTTGATAGTATTCCCAGCCTTGTCACGACTAATATGAACCAAGCCCTTGTCTCTCCCTTTAACGATGAGGAAGTTAGAGTTGCTATCTTTGAAATGGAAGGAATGAAAGCTTTAGGTCATAATGGTTTACCCACCTCTTTTTATATAAGTATTGGTATATTATGGGAAATGATATTGTCGATGCCCTTTTGGAGGTTCAAACCACTAATCATACCCCGTTTGGAGTCAATTCTACCTTTTTAACTTTTATCCCTAACATTGTTGGTGTAAAGAACTTTGGTGACTTTAGACCCATAAGCTTATGTAACATTGTTTATAAAATTTTGACACAGACCCTTGTTAATAGATTAAAACCATAGTTGATAAAATCTGCAAAAAATCCCGATGTTGTCAAAATTTTCCTGATTCATAGGCTAGTCAATTTTTTTACCAATTTTACTAATTTTTTCCTGAAAAAATATGATATGCATGGAAAAAGCATTTTTTCAATGAAAATTTGCATTTTCTTTGGTTTTTTCAATAAAAAATATTGATTTTTTGCCAAAATTTTCCCCAATTTTGTATCGATTCTAATTCTTTGTCGATTTTTAAACCAGTTGATTTACTACCCAATTTTGATTTTCTCAACTATGATTAAAAAATTTTATTTAGCATTGATTGATTCAACCTAATGTGTATTCATGCTAGGGAGATAGATTTTGGATAGTAAAATAACTATGTATGAAATTATTCATTCAACTGATAAAAGTGACAGATTTGGTCTCCTTCTCAAACTAGACATGAACAAGGTTTATAATAGGGTTTTGTGGGAGTTTTTGTTAAAGGTTTTGGGAAAATTTAGTTTTTTTCATAGTTGGATAAAACTTGTCCATGCTTGTATCTCTTTTGCCAAGTTTTTGGTCTTAATAAATTGGTCTCCAACAGGTTATTTTTTCAAGTCTGAGAGGCATTCACCAAGGGAGCCCCTTGTCCCCTTCCCTCTATGTCTTAATGGTGGAAGCTCTAGGTAGGTCTATCAAGTTAGAACCCTTTGTGGAATGTATCAAGCCCACTTTACTAGTGTATCCTATTTCTCATCACTAATTTGTAGACGATGTTCTACTCTCACTTTTTGCTTTAGTTCCCCAAGTAAAGGTTCTAAAAGGAATCTTGGAGGTATTTTAAAATGCTACTAGGAAAAAGATAAATTATATATAAATTTAAATTTTATTTCTGAATACCCCCTTAGCAAGGTAGAGGATAATTGCTCGCATATCGGGTTATGAGGTGGTTTCCCTCCTATCGATTTACCTTGTAATACCTTTGTTTGAAGGTAAGATATAGGATTCAATTTGGAAACCCTGGTGGAAAGATTGTAGAGGAAGTTGGTTAGGTGGAAAGAATCCCTCCTTAGTAAATATGGAAATGCTACCCTAGTAAAGTCTACTCTTTAAAGCATTCCAACGTTCTTATTATCTATGTTTAGAATTCCTAACA
This sequence comes from Wollemia nobilis, assembly GCA_028583015.1. Taxonomy (NCBI): domain Eukaryota; kingdom Viridiplantae; phylum Streptophyta; class Pinopsida; order Araucariales; family Araucariaceae; genus Wollemia; species Wollemia nobilis. The sequence goes on from JAQPPZ010002621.1 coordinate 1,626,145, forward strand.
AGATTTTATCAAATATTAAACATATTCAAAAGTCGTTTCTTTGGTTTGGGTCTAATAAGAAGAAAAAATTGACTTGGTTGGGAGCAATTCTGTATACCTAAAAAATATGGTGGCTTAGGTCTCTATAATATTAGGTAAATGAATAAGGCTTTGGTTACAAAACAAGGATGGAAGTTGTTAAATCAAACTAAAGCTAGCTGGGTAAACATTGTGTTGGCCAAATATTTGAGACATGAAATTTTTTTACTTGTTGATCCTTTGCCAATTTTTGGTTTAACCTTTTAGTTGAGTTTTGAAAATTTGATGGTACTATTCTCCAAATGTTGGGGGTGGAGGTTGGGTGATGGAATCAAGATTAATTTCTAAAGTGATATTTGGCTAATGGACCAACCCCTTGTGTAGATTCTAAATATAGCATGTTTGGATCCTAAGACCATATTGGTCTTTGGGTCTAAGGTGGTTGAATTTAATTAGGAGGTCAATGGGTTGAAGTTTTGAAAATCATTAGACCAGTTTATTCTCCACAATGCTAAACTTAAAGCTTGGATTATAATTGCTAATAAGCTAAAGTTTTAGGTCATTAAACAAAGAAATCAAGATGATGAGATCTTCTAGGAAAGGTAAAATAACAAATCCTTTTCAGTCAATTTTACCTACAATATGTTGTCTATTAGGACTCCTCCATGGATCCCACCTTTCAAAGTATGGATTAAGGATATAATACCAAAGGTGAATATATTTTTCTAGTTAGAAACTCAGGGTAAAATTTTAACCATTGAAAATATTTAGAAAAGAGGTTGGTTGATGTTGAAAAAATGTTACCTTTGTGGTGCTAATGAGGAACAAACAATCCATCTATTCTTTCAATGCTCATTATCTATGAAAGTTCTTAACTCTATTTTTAATTTTTTGGCACTTAGTTGGGTGGTGTTAAGTTATCTTGTTGATTTTTGCATTCAATGGTCATCTTATTTTTACCCTCCAAGGCTAAAATGTTTTTAATTTTTTTTTTTGTCACATCTTTTCTGACGGGTGTGGAAGGAAAGGAATAGTAGAATTTTTTAAAACTTCCAAAGATATCCTACCTTTGTTTGTGCCAAAGCCTTGGATTCCACACTAGAGAATGTATCCTCTTTGGCTTTGGAGGAAGGAAATTTTGAGGAGGCTAAGCTTGAAAGAAAAATTAGCTTTCAATAGAGAAATAGGGTTGTTGGTCTTCCTGGTCCTAATCCATGGGCCCTTGTGAGGTGGAAACCTCCTTCTCCAAGTTGGGTTAAACTAAACTTCGATGGAGCTTCAAAGGATAATCCTAATAATATTGGTTTTGGTGGGGTGCTTAGAGATTACAAAGGTGGGATTTTGTTGGCGATGCTAAATTTTAGATATCCAAAATTGCCATTTTGTAGAGGCTAGAGATATTTACCAAGGTCTCGTACTTGTGGAGAAGGTGGGATACCAAAAATTTTGCATTGAAGGAGACTCAATTAATATTATAAACTTGGTGAAGAATAATTCAATCCCTGGTTGGAACATTAAGACTATGATTATGGAATCTAGGAGGATTCTTCAAGATAGAGAGTATAGGGAGATAAAACATATCTTTAGAGAAGGATACTGCCATGTTGACTTTATGGTAAAACTAGTTATAAGTCTCAATGGTTTATATATATAGAGAGACAATTTTCTCGAAGGCCTTATTCAATTGGAATTAGCGATGCATGCTTCTTGATGATATGTAATATTTTATTGTTTATGAAGAAAGTGCACAACCAAATGAGAGAGTTGGTTGGTTGGGGGTTCACCAACACTATTCTAATTATGTTTCTTGTATCAAGTTGTAGCTGGTTCACTTGGTGATGGGTGATCAAATGTAGTTCTTTATAACTGTTCTTGTCCTGGTACTGATGATATTAGGCCAAGTTTTGTAGGGATTATCCTATTGTTAAATGTTAGAGGATCCTTTCAAAACACCTTCAATATCTAATCAAAAAATATTGTGTCATTTTAAAGATAAATAAAAATAAATTAACATTAGTTTTTTTACTTGTAAGTATATAATATTTTTTCTAATTTGTTGTATGTGTTTAAAATAAGCTTTGATGATTTTTTTTATCAAGTGCCTTTTGAAGGTCATTCTGATCAAATATATCAAAATAATACATCTATTATTGGGTTAAATATATCATATTCAGCTTTCACAAGTAACTAATTTTTCTATATGAAGTTTTTAATATCATTTTCATTAAGATAAAATATCCTTTACCTAGTTGTATTTTAAAACTTAAATTTCATAGATATAAAGATAAATACTTTGATTGTCTAAATTGTCTCTTAACCTATCTTATTTTATGTAGACATATTGTCATTTCTAAGATACAACCTTTATAGTAATGGATATCTTAAAAAAATGTTCTTGTATTTCTTAATAAGCTATATGTGGCTTTTAATGGGGCCAAAGTCTATCAAAATAGTAAAATATTGCATATGCAATTAGGTTAATTAGATCATATGTGACTTGCCTTTTCATTAACAATATTTTCGCTCTCTTTAAAATCATTAAATTTCTTCTATCAAAATTTTGGGATCATTTTTATTAAGAGGTAAAGTTTCCTTTGGTTAATCACCTTCAAAAATTTGACTTATTTTCTACACAGAAGCTCGCTCACACACACACCACACCCCCATTATGGTTTGAACTTTGATCTACCAAAATACAACCCAAAGCCCTAACCACTAGGGTGTCCCATAGGGATAAAATTTGAACTTTTCTAACATAAAGGTCAACTCTATAGTTACATTTGGTTAAATTACCTATCATTATATCTTCTTCCCTATATATATGTTGATGTTTTCAAGATATTATCTTCATTAATAGGTGATATAAATCTAGAATAATGTGATTCTTTATTACATTGTTACTTTTTTGGATAGCATTAATAAGAATATGTAAATTTTCCTTAAATGAGTATATTTTCATCCTTTTCCTTGCCCATGTTAGTCCTTATAAGAGTTGATTTAGCATCTGTATAGTGATTTATAAAAACTATAAATATAATTATGAGTAGTTGAGGAGATTTTAGACTTAATTAGTCCTCAAAACACCACTCTTGCCAAATTTTCCAAGGTTTCTTTGAAAAACACTATTAAAATTAGTTTTTCTAAACGTAATTTTTGGACATTGATATTTTACTCTGTCTATCTATATATATATATATATATATATATATATATATATATATATATATATATATATATATATATATATATATATATATATATATATATATATATATATATATATATATATATATATATATATATATATATATATATATATATAACCTTTACATGTATTTTCAAATTCTATAATTAAACATCTAGCACATATTTTTTTCACACTTACAATTTCTTAGGATGAGTGTCATGTCTATAATTTTTTTACAAGAAAGTAACAATAAAAATACAAACATGCATGTGATTTTAGGATTTGTTTTTAATTTTTTTATTTCTTTCAAACAATAAATTGCAGCATAAAATGGTGGGAGCAATCCTCCATAGTACTTAATGTTAACTTAAAAATAATTTATCCAACATTTTATCAACTCTTCTAATGTGAATGGAAAAATCTAATTTATTCTCATATTTTATAAAAACATACCCAAATGGTGGACGTCATCAAGGTTATGCATAGCGGCTATTTATAGCCAAATTGGCTAAAATTAGGATTTTCAAATTTTATAATTGGCTAATATTTGGGGCCCTTGACCAAGGCCCATTAGCCAAAACATTTTGGGTGTAAATTTTTGTTTAGGTCGATTCGCCCAAATTTTATAATAATTTGACCATTTTAAGTTTAAATTTCCAACATTACCCCTAATAATAGTGAACCTTCTACATGTGTTTGGACACTATTCACCTGGATTTCAAAACTAATTCGCCAAATTTTTATAAATACATTTTGGGGCCGACCCCTTACGCATAAACCTGGACGTCATGGAATAATGAATAAGTAAATGGTTTGAATTTCCTCTCTTTATTGTATAATTCACATGTAAAAGGTTCATGATTTTATCCTCTTTACAAATTTCAATTATCATAGTTTTGTTTAGAATTGCTAGATTTTATTACATTAATTAGAGTTATGTAATCATTTGATATTTGTAATTATTATATTTCACCTATATGAAAATTGAATAGTCACATCTTCCATGAGAATTTGAAATGAAAAGACATGTTGAATGTGAAACACCAAAGGTATTTGGAATAAAAAAGACACATGTTAATGTACAACTAAATGCTTTATGCAAGTATTTGCTAGCAAAAATGTTATAATAATATAAAATATTTTGGTGAATATTTATGCAATAATATTATTTATTATTTATCTTCAACATCTATTAACATATCCATATGAAGAATTTGTGTGAGTAGGAGCAATCATCTAGGAGCAATCATCCCACCCAACAACATGCTCTTATTTTACTATTAATTTTTTTGATCAAAGAAGTTGCTAGAAATTTTTTGAGTAGTTTAATTTGATGATGTGAAGATATTGAAAGTGCCGAAGGAAATTCATTGGAGTGTTCAACCCCTATATTTATAGGTAATGAATTCTCAATAAAATAGGTTGCCACATGTACATTTGTCTTGGTTGTGGGATGATATTTACTTTGATGATGTGAAGATATTGGAAATGCCTAAGGAAATTAATTGGAGTGTTCAACCCTTATCTTTATAGGTAATGAATGCTCAACAAAATAGGTTGCAAAATGTACATTTGTATTGGTTATGGGATGATATTTACTCATGTTAATTAATTATTCAATGTTGTTTGTATACAAATCCACTCTATCAAGCTCTTTTTTAAAAAGACTTTCCTTTAACATCCTAGTAGTGGGTAGGGTTTTATGTTCAAGTCTATTCCTAAAATATCTAGTTAGTCCCAACCATATATAATTTAACCTAAAATCTATTTTAAAATTAATTGAAAGGATAAAATTATTCCCAACATCTATAGTATTGTAAGTGTCTAAGTGTTTCATAACCTCTTTGATTTTATGAACTAGTCTTTCTACTAGTGTTCTATTAAAATCCCCTCTATCCATAGCAAAAAGTAAGGACACGTGCTGAGCATTGAATACTATTGTATAGATAGATACTATTTATATATGTTTCTATAGATCCTCAAGTCTATTTTTCAATTCTTGGCCAAACTATCTAAAAGTAAACAAATAAAAATAGAAAAATGTAATGGAGAAGAGAATACAAAATGATGGTGGAAGTTTGGATACCTATGCTAAATGCAATTAAAGATCAAATATTTGAGTGGAAAATAGTCAATTTAAAATATGTTGGTAGTTGCACTAAGCTTATCATTCTTTGACATACTAGTTGGGGAGGCAACTCAATCTAGAAGGCCATTCACTGTATGCCAGATTTTCAACCTAGAAATACTCATCAAAAAATTCTTAGGGAGTAGAAGAATGTAAAATGTTTGATATAATTGTTATAAAATGACATGGATATGTTTGCAAATACATTTGTATTTAACAACATATACACATTTTTTTATAACAAACAATGTATAATTTATTTTTACCTACCATATGTTATTCTTTTAGAATATGACCTTAAATAATATGAGAATATTTTTGCTTATTGTTGGATTGTGAGAAAATTCTAAAGGGACAATAATAGTTGTAAAGGTGAGAAGAAGAATTTGTTCAATAAAGTACTAGGAAATAAGATTCCATTTTAAACCTATCATAGGGGCTTCTAGGTCATTAGAATTGGAACAATGAAAGGAACACAAAAGTTGGGTTCCATGATTGCCATAATTGAAATGGTAGAAGAAACAATTTGTTTCTATAAGTCTTTATCAATAAATGTAATATTTAATGGGGGAGTTTGATTTGAAATATTGTATAAAATTTTCAAATAAAGAGTCATGAGTTCAATTTTCGTAGGGGTAGTTATAAAAAAATTACTATTTTTTAAGGAATTATTTAGAGAGCTAAAAGGAATAATTAAGGGGGTTAAAAGGTGTATAGATGTATGGGAAATTTTTGTTGGAGTTTAATACATTATTTGGTATACTTAAAAGTACTTTATAAATATTATATAAAAACTTTGTAAATATTTATCACTTAGCAATTATTACAAGCTTGTTAATATTAAAGAGTCAATACATATATTTTTCCTATGAGAAATATGAAGATTCATATCTCGTGAGTTTGAGGAGATGAAGAGTTAGGTGAAGGTTAAATGTTAAGAGTCTTTGTAAAGGCTATATGTAGATCAAGCATATGAGATGTATATAATAAAAATTTAACACTTCATTTGTACTAAAATACTATGTTTATTATTATCCATGAGAATATAGTGAGATTGTGTTGATACTTCTATATATCATTTTAAATCATTGTGTGACAACATTAATTTTGATAATTGTGTGAAAATTACTTATATACTAATGGTGGTATCAGAGACCCGATATACTAGTTTGTGATATTTCTTGATTACCATAATGTGAGAAATATTCACCTCTGTTGTGAGAGTTTATTTATAGAATGTAGAACATTGAACTCAAATAGACATGAGTTGTAGAAAAAATCACAATTTTAAAAGTATATTGAAAAACCAAGTGAATTGGATTGGATGCGAGTTGGATAGGATAATTGAAGTAATCTAAATAGTTATCAACAAGCTAGTGTGCCTAAGAAAAAACTAGTAAGAAGACGTTAAAATATGGATGAGCATAAAAAGTACTAAAATATGGATGAGCTTAGAAGGCATTGAAAGGACAAATGTAGGTGATCATATTGGAATATGAATGAATGTGACAAGAAAAGAGCTTGAGACTAGTGATGTTGTCAAGAATTGGTGGCACTTGACAAAGTACATTGGAGAAAGAAACTAAGTGGAAATGAGGACACACCTGGAGTATGCAAGACAATGTAGAGGGAGAGTAAAGAATATTTAGAGCATTACTCATAATGCATTGATAATGGAATCTTCGTAGAAGATCAAAAATTGTTAAATAAGGAAAGGTACATGCATCCAAAGGCATTGGTGAAATACATGTAGGAAATATATTTTGAGAGGAGAATGAAGAATACTAAATCGAGTATTTATTTACATTTTAATTATTTGAGAGAAGTTCAAAAGTTTTAGGAGAATTAAAAGTTATAGGAGTGTAATTAATTGAAGAAATAAATATTAAGAAGAATATTTAATATTATTTGAAGGAAATTATTCAAAAGAGAGATATTTTTAGATACGAAGGAAATTAATTATCAAAGAGAAAACAATTATTGTAGAAGAGAAATTAGTTGAATAAATAAAGTAATTAAAAGGTGAGTTATTAAAGGAAAATTGGTTGAAGGAAATTTATTAATTGAAATGTCATTTATTAAAATGAAAAGAAATGTGATATAAAGTATATTGAGAAGAAAATTTATTATATTGAAGGAAAAATGATTGAAAATAATTTATGAAAAAAAACAACATTATTAAGGAAAATAATTGTTTAAGCGAATAATTATTTGAAAAAAATAAAAGAGATTTTATAAGAAAAAAATTTTATTGAAGGAAATTAATTTATGGGGAGACTAAATATTGGCTTGCTATTTCAAATATTTTATGAAGTATAAAGGATTTTGTGAAAGAAAGACACATTGTTGAAGAATCCTTTATAAGGCACAAAGACAAATTCAACTTATTGAAAATTATTTCAAGGTATGGAATATATATATATATTCTTTGAAGTTGATTAAAAGAGGAAAAAAGAATATTATGAAGGCATTTTTTATGTGAAATTTTTATAACTCTCTTAAAGAATTTGAAACTATAATAATCAAGAATAATACAAGTATATATACAAAACTTTAGAAAATAAAACAAAAGTATAATACAAGTATATACATATGTTACATGAAAATAACTCTCACTCTTAGTAGAGTTTCAAATGGAAACCATTAATCGAAATCGGGTGAATGTTTCCCTATAGATATTGAAGCTAGAAAGAATTATTTTCTTTAACGTCAACTAATTTGGAAGGACCTTCCTAAAAGGAATCAAATTTTGGGTGATGACATGGATTGGCTCTCTCTACATTCCACCTTAGAACAAATTCATCTACTTTGAACTTTCTGAATTTAGCCTTCATGTTGAACCATATCTTAATGTCAAACGAGTTCTTATGGAAATATTCATATGATTGAGTCCTTTTTTCTTCTAATTGAAGTAGATGGGTCAATCTGGTTTTAGTTGGATTCTGATCAGACTCTTCTTCTATGTTTACCAATTTGAGAGATGGTATCTCCAAGTGAATAGGTAGGACTACTTATTTACCATACACCAATGCATAACGAGAGGTCTTAATAGATTTTTTGATGGTAATATTGTCTATTCATAGAGCTTATTCTAAAAGCAGATGCCAAATTCTTTTGTTATCCTCTAACGATCTCTTCAAAATCCTAAGAATATTTTTGATAGTTGATTCTACTAATCCATTTTCCTAAGGATAATAGTTAGAGGAGTTTTTTATAGTCATACCATACTTACTAGAAAACTCAGCATATTTAGATCCTATAAAAACTGGACCATTCATTTACTATATCTTTAAGGATACCAAGCCTTGTGATAAAGTTATCCATGAAATCAATTACCACTTCCTAGTATGATTTCTTTTTGGAAATGGCTTCAACCCATCTGGTAAGGTAATATGTGGCAGTCGAGATATACTTATGTCATATTGAGGAATTGGGATTTAGCACTCCAATGAAGTCCAGTCCCTACTATTGAAAAGGCTATTCTACTTGAATGGGTTTTAGTGGAAATTATGTATTTCTGGTCCTTCCTACATACCTTTGGAATTCATCACATGCTCTTGTTATATTGAATGTGTCAACAAAAATTTTAGGCCGACAATATCCTACTCTAATGATTTTCAAACCTATGACCCTTCCTAAAAAATATCCTCCAGATAATTGTCTATAGAATTCTTTAATGACCTTTTTCTTTTGATCATATTTCAAGAATATTATGAGGACTCCATAAATATTTATTCTATATAATCCTTTTGGAAGTAGAACTTACATCAAGGCTTGAAGCCTATATCTCCTCCTTTGTGATGGGTTAAGATCTTGAGAACAAATTATTGTTTGAAAATATCTAGTCATCTGATTAACCCAATACGAACCTTTTGATTGAAACTCTTTATTCTATTCTTATATTGGTGGCTAGAAAGATGTCACTAATTCTAAAACTAAATTTTCTATTAAACCTTGACACAATGCTCTACCTTTGACCAACCTAGTAGGATGGATTTCCACATAATACTCCTGGATATTAGTAATCCAACTAATTTTTTTGTCCCCCAGTTCACCTTATAAAATGAAATCTCTGACATATAGGTGAACCACATACACAACGATTTTACTTTGAGCCAATTATTGAACTTCTTTAATAACTTCATCATTGCAAACACTTGTCTCTCAATAAAGTTGTATTTGATTTGGTATTCATGGAGATTTTGACTCCAAAAAATATGGGGTGTTATTCTCTTCATATCCATAAGTGTACAAAATAAAATTATTGCTAAAGGTAGGATTTACCATAATTGGAGTAGTGGTAATAGATTGTTTAATGACTTCAAAATCCTGGATCCTTGCTTTTGTCCACTTGAAATCTATATTTTTCTTCAAAAACTTTGAGATGTGTTTTACCTTTTGATAAAATTCTAAGATGAACTTCCTAACAAATTTGATCTACCCAAAGAAAAATTGCAAAGCTTTCTTTTTCATAGGCAAGTGGAGAGCAAGAATTGACTTCAATATTTCTTGGTCAATAGACATTCCTTATTTAGATACCACATGCACAATATCTTCCCTTCATGAAATAGAAAAAATAACTTCTTTATGTTAAGAGAGATGTCAAATTCTCTACATGTCTCAAACACTTAATCCAAGTGTTCCAAATGGTTTTATTTCCTAAGATAGAGCATATTTATATCATCTAAGTATATGATAATGGCCTTATTGATTAGCTCTCCAAAGGTATAATCCAGAGCTCTCTAGAAGGTGGCTCCTACATTGGAGAGACCAAAGGACATCATTTGATTATAAAAAGTTCCCCATTTTGTGGTAAATGCTATCTTGAAATGATCTTCATATTTTATCCATATTTGACTATATCTAGAGAAACCGTCTATCAATGAGAACCTTTCTACTCCTGCAATAATCTATAGAATCTACCCAGGTGTTGTAGGTGAGTTGGAGAGGAGAGGGCAATCCTCCAAGGGAGGTCCCAGGTTCAAATCTCCACCCTACCAAAAATCTGAATTGGGTATCCAAAATCCAATTGATAATGTTGGTGTGGGCAGGGTATGGTGTGACTCCTCGATGACTTTGACGGTGTAGAACCCCCTGTTCATGGTCTCTCAGACCAAGGCGGCCTCGCAAGGGGTTTTTCGCTTAAAAAAAAAAATCTATAGAATCTAGTCAATCTGGGGGAGAGGGTAGTGATCCTTTAGTGATGTCTGGATAAGATTTTTAAAATCTACACATAGAAGAATATCTCCATTCTTCATTCTTATAGGAACTAAATTAGCTACTAGCCACCCGTGTGGAGTACTTAATTGGGTATATAATTTTAGCCTTCAAAAATTTTAGCAACTCTTCTCTCATTATGGATTCAATATTAGGATTTAAAGGCCTCTAGTTTTGTCTAAAAGGCTTCACAACAAGATCTACATAAATAGTGTGTTGGATCATCCTCTTATCATATACCTTTAGATCTTCATATGACCAAGCCACAATGTCTTGGTATTTAAAGCATAGGGTTTTTATATCCTCTACCTCTTATTGATAACAATGGATATCAACTTCGAGCTTCTTTTATTTCTCAATCTCTATCTCTTTATATATATTTGCATTGATCTCAAAATTCCTAGCATTTTTCTTATCCTCATTATAAAAGAGGCTTTCTAAGGTGACCAAACCCTTGGGGATATGATTGTTTTTTAATTGGATAACATCTTGTTGATATATCTCATTAGGAATTTTCTCTTGAAAAGTATATAAGCAAGCCTCTCTTACCAAGAAATCAATGATTTAATCATATATTTCAAAGATCTACCAAAAAATCTATCTATATGGTACTATAGGCCTAAAACCCATTTTGATCCTTTTGTCTTTAGAAACTCCCATATCTAAAGAAGGACTAAAAATAGAACCCTTAACTACCAAGGAGTTAGCCATTACGTTCTATTTTATAGGAATAAAATGAATGTTTAGACATCAAATGATTCCATCAAATCTCATACCCTATATTTGTATGATTGCAAGTAATGGTGCTATTGCATATCTCTCGTACCTGATTGATTATCAATTTAGAGCTGCCATATATGTTGAATATTTTGATACCCATGATCTCAACTTGCATTAGACCTAAGCATAAAGCTTCATATTCTACAACATTGTTAGTACAAGACCATGTTAATCTATATGCAAATATTTTAACACCCTCTAAGGGATATTGCAAAACTACACCAAAACCAACTCCATTTCTACATCTGGCACCATTGAAATGCATAGTCCAAGTTTTTGTCTCTCTAAGGGATTGATTGGATATAGCAGAGATAATCTTCTCTTCTTTTGAAGAGATGTTGTATGTACCCATTCCTGTCCCAAATTGACTATAATCCTCTTTGAATGGCAATTCATCCTCAACCTCTAACTCTTCAAAACATTCTACTAGTTATAACTCATCTATGGGTGTGAGATTACACATATCTTCTTCAATATTCTCAATGTGATAGGATATAGGCTTCTTAGGTGTTATCCTTATACTATTCCCTTTGAAAAGGATTACCATGCTAGCGTAATACAAGTACATACATCCTCCCAAATTGGTAGTGAATTCTTCAAAAAGGCATAAGCCAAAATAAGGCTTTAGATCTACCACTATAATTTCTTGCACAATGGTCACCTTCGAGGCTCTATGCCATTTTATTAGTACATATTTTATTACTCCAACTATATTGACCGATGTCCCATCCAACTGCAAAACTCTTGGACTAGATCTGGTATACTCCATACCCATATCTTCATAGATTTCTTTGGGTATAACTATGGTAGATGTCCCTGAATCAATCATACAATTACAGACTATCCAACCCTCCATCCTTAATGATATGTAAAAGAGAAGATGTTTTTTTTTAATTTAGTAGGAGACTTCTTGTATTTCCTGGAAGGTATTCTAAGGATGGTAGTGCTTTGCTTTTCTTGGGGATTCTTACTCAAAGAAGCTTTAAGCAGATCTATTTGACCAAGAATGAAGAGAGTGTCATAGAGGCTAGCCTTAGAGGAGATTATTTTCATTTCTTCCGCAATGTTATACTTTGATTTTTTTGAAGAGGGATTCTCAAAATTCTTTTTTGGATCACCATATTTCTTTTTATACTATTGTGAGGCTTTGATCCTTTATATTTTAGTTATGGAAGTAAATATTAGCTTTTCTTATGCTTCACTTTTGGATCTCATCCTTTATTTATCATTCTCTTTGTCATATATCTTAGGGAAACTAACCTCTCTCTATATTTAGTTTTAGGAATTATGTCCCTCTTTTCCACTGCTTAGAAAATAGGAATTTCACTACTTTGTAGGGGGAGATATTTATTCTTTTGAGAAGGAACCTAAAACATACCCATTTTCTGTGGATCAACTTGTAATTTCCTCTTTCCTGATATTGTATAACCATGATATGATTTAGTTGCCAAAGCGTGTTAAATCTACCTTTATAATTTCTCTCTGCATTTTCCATGGCTTACTGCACATGTTGTTGGTACATAATGCATGACTCTGAATCATGAGGATCATTACATACAAGGAACCATACATTCACAAGACTGGTTTAAGAAGAAAATTCTTGATATTCTTGATTTGTATTAACTCTTATCCATGTACTATTACTGGTGCCAGGATTTTGATATCTATTAATATAGGGAAATTTCCTTTGTTGATACCTTTCTATATCTCTTTTCTCCATTGAATTCATCTTATTACTGAGTGTTTTCAAAGTACTTTGAATATCAAGCAACATAGTGGATTCCTAAGGTATTTGAGATGGAAGTGGTGGAAAAGGAATTGAAGTAGATGGTACTTTGGGGAGTGGAATTGGATCCATCTGAGGAAGTGGGGATGACAAAGGAGGAGGGTCCATGTAAGAAGATGTAGCTACCTAAATTTGGACATTAGAAATTTTAGAGTAGTAGGGCATCACATTTTTTTGAGGTAATCTTCCTACACTAATGAGGATATTCTTAGCATACACAACTGCATTATAGACCCGAGGGAAGGTGTATATTATTTATTTTTGAGTTTGTAAACCTAGCTCTAACCCAAGGGCTTTGATATAGTATATAAAATAAAGGGATGCAAATGGCCTAACTTTAGGTGGAATCCTCTTTCAGGTTCTATTGAATCTTATATTGAAGTATGAAATTGATTCTTGTTGATGCTTTTACATGTATTTAAACTAATTTAGGAGAGGAAAGAGATCAACAGACTCATTTAACTCTTATACAAAGGGCTCTACTGATTCAACCCATGAATTAATGCTATTATACTCTAAGGTTATGAACCAATGTGGGATTTTCCCTTTAAAATATAGGGTCAAAATTCTAACAATAACATATTCATTTTTTATGTTATGAAATGCTACTAGATTTAGGATAGCTTGGCAATTCTTGTAAGCATTTTTTATGATCCATCATAAGTAGGTATAGCTTTAGATACAACTTGAGGGATATCATGCATGTGGGAAAGCCTTAGGGGACAAGCTATATTCCAATTAGGGTATTTTTGGAGGGGCTGGTTTGGAGTCACATTCACATTATTAGACATATTTCTAGGTGCTCTTCTTCCTGGGGGTGGCTCTGGTGGAGTCTTTTCTAATTTAAAATATGGGTTCAAATTTATTATGATAGTGGATCCTCTCAAAGGGAACTCATAATAGATAAAAGAATCTAGATTATTCTTTGTAGACAACCTAGTATTCATGAAAAATTATGAGCTATTGGAATGAATTTTTGGTTTCTTACATTTAGGGAGTTTCCAAGTGAATTTAATGTTCACCACTTAACAAGGTCAAGAAAATTTACTGAATCTTGGTTCCTCCAGGAAAAGGATAAAAACAATGAAAATTTTATGGGTTAGCTAATGTTCTTGTAAATAGGGTCCCATTGGGCATGCCCGAACTATTGGGATCTGAATTGATATCAACCAAAGCTTGAAATTGTGACTATTATCTTCTAGTATTCTAATCAGGTGTGCACCCGCTAATCACAATTTAGACCTCAACATTGGATGGATTAAAGACAGCTCTAATCCAACCTCTAGAGTAGGCTAGTATTCCTTATTAAATGATAAGGTTTTGACAACCAGCCAATCAGACCTCAACATTGGATGAATTAAAATCCTATAAATTGATAGGGAATACCATTCTACTCTAGAGGTTGGATTAGAGCAATTTTTAATCCATCCAATGTTGAGGTCTAAACTGTGATTAGTGGGTTCACATGTGATTAGAATATTGGAATATAATAGTCATAATTTTAAGCTTTTTTTGATGTCAATTCAGATCCCAATAGTTTTGGTATAACCAGTGAGACCCTATTTACAAGAACATTAGCTAACCCATAAAATTTTCATTGTTTTTACCCTTTTCCTAGAGGAATCAATATTAAATGAATTGTATTGACCTCTTTAAGTGGTGAACATTAAATTCACTTGGAAACTCGCATTATTATCCATATTTATAGGTACACTTCTTGCTGGGGGTGGTTCTGGTGGAGTCTTATCTAATTGAAAATATGTCAAATAAAGCTAACAACATAGGCATCTATAGGCAAAACTCTAACAATCAATTTTTAGTGTCCCACACTTACAATTAACAACACTCAAAATAGGTAATCTTCATGGATTAAAGAAAAAATAAAGACATACTTCAAGAAACCATTTCAAACATCTATGATACTAATAATCCAAATAGCAAAATAAGATCAGTACCAAGACTAACAAAAAAGAACTTCTTGCAAGTATAGATCCAATTATGAAATATTTCAAAGTGCTCTAAGATAGAAATATGATATTAGTAGAATAGACTAACCATAGTAGACATAGTAGAAAAGTATTCATAGCTTGAAACTCTAAAAAATTATAGAAGACACCAGATTGAAGCAAACATCTAAGTAATGTTCCTTATATTGATTTACGAGAAAAAATTACCTAGTAGGACAAGCAAACACCCTAGATCCAACCCTAAAAAATGAGGGTTCGACCTCTATTTATAGTTTTATATGTTTTATAGATTAAGGAAAAATGGAACGTTATAGGGAAACTAAAATTCCAGATCAACCAGGTGCTAAGGTGGTATCTTCTTATTCATCTTGGATGAAAGAAGAAAATATGGATATTGGTCATTCTCTACAACTCAACCTCTACAACTTGTTTGGATTTTATGGTATTTGGATTTCAAACCGTGCAAAATTGTTATCCAGACATTCATTGTTATTGTGGATGATATCTAACCATAAATCTGCAACTGTCTCAATTGCTTAGTTCTTGGTATTTTTGAAGCTTTACCTTATGGTTTACTTCTATTGATAAACTCATGTTATAGACTTCCTACCTTTATGCACCTTGGATATTGTTAAAATAAACCATCTATTGATCCACTCACAGATGGATAAGATCAATGCTTCAATTTTATTATAATATTTGCGACATAGAGACATGTTGTAGCCCGTTCATCGAGAATTACATTCACACATTTTGACCATTTTGAACATGGGCTAGAGCATAGGATCACTCATTGTATAAATATGCTCCTACCAACACATGATAGAGTATTGCATTGTATCGATGTCCTATAGTCTTCAAGTTATCTTCCTTTACCTTACATTTATGACATAGAATATAGTTTGCACCATGTTGTAGTATGTGCCTTGAAATTTTCATGTAAAAGGTTAACCAATGCTGACCATGGGGTAGAACCTTGCTCTAGACCATGAAATTTATAACATTGAACTACATGATATGGAACATTGTGTTGGTCCACTCCTTAGAATACTCCTTTGTGAATTTTGATTGTCTTGACCATGGGATAGAACCATTTTCTATATTGTATGGTATGTAATATGCTTCAATTTTTATGGTATAAAGAAATATGTTATAATCCATAATTCAAAGAGTGGTGATGTCATATTTGACCATTGTTGATCATGGACTGGAATAATGTTCTACGTTGCACAAAATGAAGCATGCTTTGAACCATTGTACTTCATAAAAAAAATTATGTTGTGGCTTGCGATATTGAAATTGCAAAATGTGATATTTGACCACTTTGACTATGGGTTAGAACAATGTGCACTATGTCATTGTTGTAGGATAGCACCAACTCCCTAAAAACTTAGAAAATTTTGTAAACGTTTTTGAAGGATGTGGTCATTTTGGTCCTACAACACCATAATCATTCTTTCCAATGTAGCAAAAGGAGGACATAAGATAGAGTGTATTAATACACTATAACAACATGTATATTATAGTCTCAAATTATCTAAATCATCAAGTTTCAAGAGCAATATATGAATCAAAGTAAGGTAACCAACTAAGGGCTCAATAAAACAGTTTCTAAGGTGTCTAATGACACCAAACTGAGCATAGTAGGTCTTATTAAAGTAGTCCTCAAGGGGTAATAAGAACCTACAGTATAGAAGTGATAACTTTGGGTAGCATAACAACATTAGCAAGGTAGTATAATGCATCACTAGTTGCAAGAAGAATAACGCTAAGGAATAATATAAAAAGCAATGTGTAAGCAACAAGGCACATCACCCAAGCAAACAATGATAATAGATTGGATGAAATTGACACCGAGACAACAATATTGAAGCACCTTAGAGCCACCATCGCTAAAGTAGAACCACCTTCATGGGAGAAAAGTGCCACCATTAACTAGATAAAGCACATTGTAAGCCTAAACAACTTGCAATAGTTGTCAAGAATGTTCAATAAATAAGACATTGAAAGTGTAGTACATGCAAGGGAAAGACCTTTCACTTCCTACCTCAAGAAAAGGAATATCATGCCACTTGGCACAAGGGAGAAGATTATTTTCACATATAAAAAAATAACTTTGCAATTTAACATCTTCTTAGAGAAAAGAGTGCTCATCCTACAGTAAAGCCTAGTCATTATTCAAGGCCTAGTATAACATCTATGTTATCAAAACACATGTGCTAGTATAATATCATCTAAAATTTGCATCACCTAGCAAGAAGTCTCAGGCTTGAGGTAATGAAGGTGCCACTTGGCATACATTTCAAGGAGGACAAATGTATTAATAACCACTGCATAAGAAGAGCATGAAGAGAGAGTTGTCATAGAGGTCAATAAGATTGAAAGAGGAGGTAATACAATCCAAGGTGCACAAGATAAAAAAGGTCATTTAGTGTACAACATCATACATCATAGACTGGAATAGATATAGTACCCAAATATTGAATAAAGGAGTCAAAATAGAAGTCAATCAACGTGTGCATTTTACATTGCAGGGAACATATAGTTTTTACATGATTTAAAACTTTCTTTATTTAAGTATAAGGATTAATAAGGTGCATGATATAAGTTTTATTTCATTTATTATTTCATCAAGAAGTTACAACATTAGTTGACTAGAAAGCAATTAAACAAGGAGATTATATCCTTAAGATAAATTTCAAATTGCATTAGATTGAAAATCAAATATCATAGTATTTGAAAATAATTAAACAAGGAAAAATAAGGTTTTCTACCTTTAAAAAAATAAAATAGCATTTTACAAATATTATCATTTCCTAAATTTCCAACTTAAGGAGATATAAGGAGTACTACATCAAACTTTAGATCACTGGAATTTAGAAAAATTGAACCATTGAAAATTAAGTATAAAAGAAGAAAAATCATTGATTGCTTTAAAGTTGGAATTTATTGCTTATACTTGTCTCATATACAAATTAAAGGGACAAAATGAATCCATCCATTAAGTCTCAAAAAATAGATAACTTCATCAAATTTAAAAGTGTATATTTCAATAGGGAGAAATAAGGTGAAATAGGAGTTTATCATTACATTAATATTATCTTCAAAACATTAGGGAATCAACTCAAAAGGAAATTTAAATCAAGCACTTAATAAAGACCATAATTTCAATCACTTGGGACATATAAGGAATTCTACAAAATCTAATATTTGAAAAAGTTTTATCTAGCTTGATCACTAGGGAGATATAAGGTAGCCTACAAGGACCATCATCACAACAAAAATCTTCATTCTCATTGAGTCCCAACTTCTTAAAGGTCCAAATTACTCATCATGGAAAAATAAAGTGAGGGCAATTCTGATAGTTGAAAAACTTTGCGATATTGACAAAGGAAAAAAATAAACCTACTACAAGTGATAGTGAGATTCAAAAATTTGAATAAAATGAAGCAAAAGCACTAATGATAAAAAAAATTTCTATTAATGATGAAATACAACCTTACATTAATTCAACAACAACATCTACAAAATATTGGAAAACCTTAGCCAAAATATTTGAAGAAGAGAATAAAAACACTATCTTAAATCTTCAAACTCAATTGTATTCTTTGAAAGTGAGTAGTGGTGAAAGTATAGAATTATTCCTAAGGAAAGTAGTAGATATAAAAGATAAATTATTAACCTTATGAGAATAAGCAGAAGATAAGTTTCTTGTTCAAGTAACCCTAAGAGTACTTCTATATAGCTACAAGCATTTAGTTAGATATTTACAAATCCTAAGTAAAGATACATATTTTCATGAGTTAGTCAATATTATTCAATAATATGAGGTGGAAAATATAGTTAAAGATAAAATAACTAGCAATGCATTGGTTTCAAAAGATAATCCACAGGGAAATGTTGCCTCATCCACAAAAGGAGGAAGACCATAGAATAAAAGGTATTTCCAAGTATGTACAAAGAAAGGAAATAGTACCAATTACTACATATTCAATCCTAGAAACCAATATCAAGGAATTCAAAGCCAATAAAATAGGTCATTCCAACCAAGACAATATCAAAATTAGTACAATCGACATCAACAATAATTTCAGCATCCATATACTTCTCAGAACCAATAAAATTATCCTCAATTGCAAGAAGGGAAACAAAAAAGTAATTTGTTTCAAGAAATATAGGAAAATAAAGAACCTATAAATGAACATGAAATTAAATCTCTCTAATAAAATATAGTATTTTATAAATATACTAACAAAAAACAAAATGAAGAGGAGCTCAAATTCTAGAACTAGGACAAAGACAATGTTAAGGACTAAAGTCTTCAATACCCAAGTAATGTAATATAGGGGGATTTTGGAGTATATTACATTATTGGGTACATGCTAATGTACCACCTTGGGTACATAACTGAAGTAGGAGTTTACCTTAGAGTAATTTTTGAGTAGTTACTTCATGCAATGTAATAAATACATAATTGTTAGAGTATGCAATGATGTAAATGTGCATGTAGTGCACATGTACATGAGTCATAGGGTAGATGAAAGGCCAAGGAAATTATCTACTTATATATATAACTTTGAGGTAGAAGAGTGAGTGATGGATATAGAGAGGTGATAGAAGATACAATAGTGACTAGTTGCATTAGTACTTAGGGTGAGTACAATGTAGTTCTTATGGAGTGTTCATGTCCTCCATTATATCATATTGTACTATTTTTATGAGATTTCATCGATGGCATATTTATGAGTTATTGCAAAAGTTTCTCTTATAATGTTACCGTATATTATAATTTTATTACCTTATATTTATCATTGATTATTCATTTTACATCTTGTGGTTGCATTTCTTTTAATATATATCATCAAAAGCTAACATCAATGTGATGCATAGGTGCTCAAGCATGTTAGACCACTACATCGAATTTCCAAGATATTCTAAGGTGGAAACAAAAAAAATAAAATAAAATATGTTTTATGAAATAAATTTAGCACATCTAGCAATAGGTCCATGACCTCTTGGAAAAAATAAGATAAGCAATGTCATGACCAATATTGGGTTCCACATCAATTCAAGGTTAGAAATAAAAATACAATTATTTATTTATAAAGAGAAACTTTACAACCCAATAGAAATATTAGAACTCTTAATTATGGAGCATACACCATCACCGAGAATGTGGGAAAAAATTCCTTTGTGTTAAATATTCTATCTTATCTTGGTCTACATCCAGTATTTGATTTTAAACTTTTGGGGCCCTGTTATCCATCTCAGTTGAACACTTCTATAGTAGTAGAATAGTTGGATATTGAAAAACTAAATTCATACAAATTGGAACTAGAGGAGAATCATATTTTTAACACATGGACTAGGACAACTAGAAGTAGTCCACTCAGATATACAAGATGGTTAAGATAGGACAACTTGGTCACTAAGGGGAATGACTCATAAAAAATCGAATAAAGAAATACCTTTTGCACATGATGTCAAAAGTTGATGCAATAAGGAAACTTTATTTTAAAGTAGATATAAATAATCCAAGCATGTGACCTTTTTACAACATGGCTTTATGCTCAAGTAATGACTACAATTCTATTTTTTTAATCATAACTACACTATTAAGGGCATAACTTTTTACTTAGGACTCCATTTTTATCCATTCAAGAAGCATTGGAAGTATTAGAGAGTGAAAAATAATTTTAATATGAAAATCTATAATACATATATTTTTAATATGTTTATAGAATAATGATGTAGATGCCCTCAAAAATGCAAAACAAAATTCTTTCTAAAAATAGTAATGTTCTATTTTTAGTTTTTCATAGCCAAAACTCATTTCCAAAAATGTTGACACATCAATAAAAGACAAAACATAGAAGGACAAGTCATAATTTTAATTTAATATGCACTTTGTAACCCATGGAAGGTAAATCACCACATTTTGATATGGGAGACCTTATAACCAATGGAAGGTGAACCATTTCATGTCCATTCATATTTAATATAGTGGATTTCTAACACATCAATTGTTGTATAAAGAGATGTGCATACCTAACTATAAAAGAACATTGTTGAGTGGTAATTTTGACCAAGTGTAAAACCACACTCACAGTTAGGATTTTGATTAGAAAACCCTCTCTTGCAAAGAAATAAACATTTATCCAAGGTTCCTTTTACTTTAATGTGTGCATGTATGCTTGTCAAATGAGTGCATGGAATACCTTAGTGCTCTGCAAAACAACTATTAACAAGGGGCCTATGCTGGGGTTACTTTATTATGATATGCTATTATTGTTCATGAAACTTAAAAGGAAAATAAATGTGATTGGTCCTCATATGACCACGATGTAGAAGTGAAATTTCTTTTATCTTGAAATGTTTTAGATAGATTTTATCCTTCTTTGTTAAGCAAGTTTAACCCATTTTATCCTTTATTAAGCCTTGCATTGAGCATGAAATAAAAGATAAAAATCTATCTCTAAAATATGAATATTAAATGATGAAATGATTTCTTTTATGTTGCTTCAAGAATGTAAAAGAACTAATATTGGATGACCAACTTTGTAGCTATAATAGCATTTTATGTGTCTTATAAATAACCATTTTTTATGAAAGTGATTTTCATAAAGAGAGTTAGTTGTCTGCTTGAAATGTCCTATAAATTACCCCCTTTCAAAGAAATTATAATTTTCATGAGGAAGTCCATTTATTGCTTTTAATGTAATGGCCGATAAAATTCCAAATAGATTGCCCCCTTTGAATGAAATTGTGCTCTTCATTAAGAGAAACAAATTTATTGTTTTGCAAACAGAAATGCAAAATTTGAAATCCCAATCTCCTTTAAAACATGAAATCTTGCAAAGCTAGAAATTACAAAACTCCTCTAAAAATGTTGAACTTTAAATAAATTTTGTAATTTGTGTGTGTTTCAAAATAAAATCAGATTTGCTCTAAATGGACCTTTAGAGCTTATTCTTGGGAACCATGCCATTGTTTTTGGGATTATATATATATATATATATATATATATATATATATATATATATTTTGCGGACATTAAAAATGAAAAAAATAAGGTTAGGAAATAAAAAAATTAAAATGAAATGCACTAACACTAAATGCTACAACTTAAAAATCTCCATAAACCCTGCAAATATTTGTATCCTGCATGAAAACCCACATTAAGGTGATCCATATTCATGTAGTCTAGCCTATAATGGGGTGCGATATCCTAAGGGAACATGCAATATATTAAATAAATCATAGATAGGTTAACCATTAGGATGCATAAAACCTACAAAAAATTAATATATATTGGCACAAAATAAATTTTCAATAAGCTCAAAAAATGCATAATACAGACTTTAAAAATGGCATTCATGGTGAAATAACAGTCTAGCATGGTGGAAGAAAAAATACAGATGCATAACCACTGTTAATACTCTCTTCCCTACAGTCCTACTCCAAACAGTTTCCAACCCCCTGAAATACGTCTTCTATGGCTCTTTAAAAGTCTTCCAATCAACTATGCTTCATAACTGTCGTATGTGTTCCTTTCATTTTCTGCACACTATTTCGAAAATTTCTTTCATTTTTTAATGCATGTTTTCTTTCCCTAATGTGAATAAAAAATCCATGATGGTCTCCATGTTTCCTTATTTTATTCATTGGCATAATAATTACAACTGTTACCCCTTTCAAACTTTGGTAACATTCTTTACATTTAATCCTTATGATTTTGAACAACTCAAACTACTCTAACAACATCCTGTCGAAATCAACAACATGAATTACACCTCCCTTTCCATTTATTTCATTCCTATTGACCATACCTTAACCCCCATATTTTTCATATAAGGTGGAGATGAGCCAACGTATAATGGTAATCACCAATATTACTTCATCTCGATGCTTCCTAGATGTTGGATATTTTGAGTCCCTAAGTCAAACTTATCATTGATGTCACCAAATGAAGTCATCGATAATTTCAGTAGCAAATAAAAGGGATAAAGATGACTACTTGATATCTAGAAAGAAGGAAAAGGATCAAGTGAAACAGTGCAAAAAATAGAAGTTAAAAAGGAGTTCTAATATTTATTTTATAAATTATTTAAATTCAACATGAATTTAAATTTTATAAATAAATATTAAAGGTACTTTATCGAAGAATTAATATTGTAATGGTGTTTATTATAATATTAAAAGTGTCATGGTGGAAACTCAAATAAAATATTTATAATCCTAATTATAATATTTTATAAGGCAAAATGGGTTTTATAAATTCCAAAGGAATTTTAATTAAAACCCAAGGTTGGGTTTTACTAAGGCTTTCGAAGCCTTAAAGCACCGACGTGATGCATGAAAATAAAAGCGCCAACATCCTAGACAAAGGAGGAGGGCAATATAAATACATGCCCAAAATTATTCATTAATTATCCTTGCTCGAATGGTTATTGAGAGGCATATGTGAAAAAAATCTTGTGAGGTTTGAAACGTTTGGCAATGGAAGCAGAGGATAAAATGGAGAGATACCATCCTCCCAATTCACATTAGGTAGTGTGGCCTAGTGGTAGCTTGGAAAGCGCAAAGATGTTGATAGAACGAAGGCCGTGTGTTTGATTCTTGTGTAGTTTTTTTTGGTGGAAGTGTTGTGGAAGCACCCAGGGTACACATTTTTAAACGTGGGCAAGGAAAATTGCAAAGAGGAAACACATGGTGCTTCCCCTTTTGTGAATGAGCATGTAGCTCATGTGGAAAACTTATCCATGGCTAAGGTGCTCACGAAGAGGGCAAGTCATGGGATCAAATCCCCTTGAGGCAGGTACAATTTTTAATTAAATTTTTATGGTTTATGCCCTAAGGTTGGAGTGATAAGGATGTTATAAGGTTTATTAAATTTTTAATAAACATTATTTTTTTTTTTAATTTACATGGTGGAATCGGTAGCCACCACAAATCTAGGCAAGTTGTCCAACTTTTATGGCCGCCATAGTATTCTGCGCTATTCGCCCTAAAATCCGCCACATAGATCTTCGTGCAATTTTCCCCTATAACCACCATGCCACAATCATTTTAAACCTTTTACGCCACTGAAAGCACCAAGAAAGGGACAAGCGTTCAGTCCGACGAGGCTCGATATTTGAACCTTGGACCTCCACCCCCCTTATGGGGTTTGGATGAACCAATTGGTCTACACCTCGGACCTTTTAATAAACATTATTACATAGAGGTTGTTGTGATTAATTCTAAAGGTGAAGTGTTGATAATTATTTGAGATTTATTATTTGAAAATTATTATTTTGAGAGTTATATTTTAGGAGGTATAAGGAGTTATGATAAAGTGTTAATTGATATTTATTTTTAGACTTGTTGGTTAATATTTTTGATAAAGTTTTTTTCTTCTAAACGGACTTTGGTGGATGTGAAAATTGATTTGGAGTAAAAATGTGTATTTAAAGCTATAATTTGTATTGTGATTTTAATTGAAGTCCTCTAACCCTTATGTGAGTTTGGAAAAGAGATTTTGTGAAGTGTGGCAGATTTTGTGGACAACTCCTTGGCAAAAAAAGGTATGGGCAAAATTCTTCTCTATTGAGTTGGTTAATTGACTTAATTGAAAATTAATTTTGGAGTGAAAAGGAATTGATTAGGGTTTCCTTTTTGAAAATGGTTGGTTTAATGCTTCAAGTGTTTCTGGATTGAGAGTTGTGATTAAACCTTGTTTTATTAGCATTGTTGTTGAAGCCATTGATTGTGTGAAAAGCCTGAGTTAGGGTTTGAAGAGAACATGGGTATCAATGTTATATTAATAATGTTTCATTAGCATTGTTTTTGAAATGAGAGGTTATGCAAAGAACATGAACTAGGGTTTGAAAAGAACATGAGTATCATTATTATGTGAGAGTTGTTGTTGAACATTGTTGGAAGAATTTTGAGTTGGTTGATATATGCTTGGACTAGGGTTTGTGAGAAAGGGTTGTTCCTTGAGGTGATTGGTTGAGTTAAGTTGATTGAACCTAGTCAAGTGGTTTTTCAAGTTCCATGAAACAAATTATTCTATATTCTTATTTGAGTTGAGATTGAGATTTGAGATTTGAGAGTAGATCATATTTAGTCTCTAGCAATTCCTTTTTATTCTTCTATGATATTGAGTTGATAAATTGATTGAGCATTGAGTACAGAACATATTGAGTCTCTAACAATTTTCTTTATGCTTCTATGAGATTGAAAGTGATTGAGAATTGAGTGTATAACATATTGATTCTCTAACAATTATCTTTATGATTCTATGAGATTGGAAAAGTTCTTTGTATACTTGTTGAAGAACACAAGCTTATACTAAGAGGGGGGTGAACAATATAAGACCACTTTTTACTTTTTATTTCCAAATTAATATTATGTAGTGTATATATAGTAGTATCAATAGCAGCAATCAAAGAAATGCATAAAACACCATACACAATAGGGACATAATTTTTAATGTGGTTAACCCAATGTGGGCTATCTCCACAGAGAAAATATTTATTCTAAATAATTCTTAAATAATCTCTTAGGAATCCTTCCAAATTACAATGTTTATGGACATCTGTCCAAAGGAGATGCTGATCCCCTAAATATATTTTGTGGATCTCTATCCATAGGAGAACTCCTTCTCCTCTGCTCTAGCTAGTGATCCTTTAGAAGACACTACCTCCATTGCATTGACTGTGGATCTCTATCCACTTGAATACTATTGTACTCACTCAGAAGACCTATCCTCAATGTATTAGTTGATGGATATCTATCCATTGGAGACTCTATCCTCTCTGCTCCTTCACCTCCAAAGCTTTGTCTCAATACTGTACTAAACATAGTCCAGTCGGTCTAGCACAACTCTAATCAATATCTTGCACTAAACATAGTACATTAATTCTAGAAAAAATATGCTCAACTCTTGCACTAAAAATAGTCTATTCAGTCTAGCACAAGTCCACTAAAATTTGCACTAAACACAATTCATTCGGTCTAGTACAAATCTTCTCAAAAGCTTCACTCAGAACTTGATCAAATCTGCTTAACAGGTCCACTCAAAAACTGATCAAATCTGCTCAATAGGTCCACTTATAACTTGATAAAATCTGCTCAACAGGTCCACTTAGAACCTAGTCAAATCTGCTCAATAGGTCCACTAAAAACCTATACAACTCTGCTCAACAGGTCCACACAGAACCTATCCAAATATTCTCAACAAGCTCACTCAAAAATTGTCCAAATCTTGCTCAATAAGTCCTCTCTAGGACTTTCTCAAATATTTATTGAAAGCTTCCACAAAATCTCACACAAAATTAGTCCACAAGTCTTCTTAAATACTTACCTCAAATCAACTTAACAAGTCCACACAAAACTTGTCCAACCTCATAGAAGCATAAAGAGAATTGTTAGAGAATCAATATATTCTATACTCAATGCTCAATCACTTTCTCAAGTCAATATCATAGAAGCATAAATATAATTGTTAGAGACTCAATATGCTCTATACTCAATGCTCAATATCAACTCAAATATCATAGAAGCATAAAGATAATTGTTAGAGACTCAATATGTTTTATTCTCAAAGCTCAATCTCAACTCAAATAAGAATATAGAATAGTTTGTTTCATGGAACTTGAAAAACCACTTCATACAACCACTTGACTAGGTTCAATCAAATTAACTCAACCAATCACCTCAAGGAACAACCCTTTTCACAAACCCTAGTCCAAGCATATATCAACCAACTCAAAATAATTCCAACAATGTTCAACAACAACTCTCACATAACAATGATACTCATGTTATTTTCAAAACCTAGCTCAAGTTCTTTGCATAACATCTCACTTCAATAACAAGGCTAATATAATATTCTTCATCTAACAACGATACTCATGCTCTTCTCAAACCCTAACTCAGGTTTTTCACACAACTAATGTCTTAAACAAAAATGCTAATAAAACAAGGTTTTAATCACAACTTCTCAATTCAGAAAACCTTGAAGCATTAACTCAAACACTTCACTCAACCAATGGTCTCAATAATAATGCTTATAAAACAAGGTTTAATCACAAATATTAATTTAGAAAACCTTGAAGCATTAACTCAAACACTTTCAAAAAGGAAACACTAATCAATTCATTTTCACTCCAAACATATATTTTAATCAAACCATTCAACCAATTCAATAGATAAGAATTTTGACCATACCTTTTTGTTGCCAAGGAGTTGTCCATAAAATCTGCCACACTTCACAAAATCTCTTTTCCAAACTCACATAAGGGTTAGAGGACTTCAATTAAAATCACAATGCAAAATATAACTTTAAATACACCTTTTTACTCCAACTTAATTTTCACATCCACCAAAGTCCTTTTATAAGATAAACCCTTATCAAAAATAATAATCAAGAAGTCTCAAAATAAATCTCAATTAACACTTTAACATAACTCCTTATTCCTCCTAAAGTACAACTCTCTGTATCGTTCCAAACTTTCTACATCCTTACCTTCAGGCTAAAGGATCCGCCCCCGAAAGGGGGATGCGGGAAGGATGGGACAATACCTTAGACTGAGAGGCCTTGTGAAGGTCCCGCCTCTCGGGGGAGGTATATAAAGGTGAATTTTTTATGGATGGTGGGTTCATTAGGAAAATTTTGGATGGCAGTTTCCATGCCTAGGTTGGGAATGTGTTTGATGTGTTCAATTTTGTCTTTAATCATTCAAATCCTAGGTTTGACCAAATGAATCTAAACTGTTCTATATGAAATGCAGATTTAAATGCATACAAAAAATAGATTTGAATAGAAAACACAGAGAATAAGCTATATTAAAAAGCCATATCTAATCCGGATGTCTAATGGAGGTTTTGATTTTTGAAGCAGTCAGGATCGCCTCTGATATGACAGGATCGTCTGCGATCAGACAAGATCATCTAAGATCTGACGAATTCGTCAGACGAATTCATCAGAGACCTGTAATCAAAGAAATAGACACAAAACACAGAAAATGCAACAATGCTAATAGAGGAAAACGATGTAAAATGGCAATATAGATACTAAAATGATAATTACAAATATAAATTCAAGTAAATTATAGTATTCTAATGACAAATTATGATCTTATCATGCACTTAAGCTATATGGGTGAACTCCAAAATGTAGAATAGTAATAATTCTAACTAATGCAAAGCAAAATAGTAGGTAGTGGAGAAAGAATGCAAACTCAGGGCACTGATTGCCCCCAATGTTGACTGTAGTCAAAATCATCTCAAATTGGTGCGAGATCATCCGATATTGAATAGGATCGTCTGCGATGATCTAAGCTTGCTCCGACTGAAAAACAATGAAGTTCCTGCAAACAAACTTGGAAAAATATGAAGGCAAATAGTGATTTAAGATGGTCTAATGCAAATAGAACTCGTGTTATAGGAAAATTCAGCCAGGGTACAGAAAAATTCATCCAAGGGAATGTCAAGGGGAGGGCCTAAGATTAAATAGGCATAGGAAGGAGGTTGGGAGGTTGGAGATCATCCCAATTTGGGAGATCTCCAATGGGGGAAGTCTCTAACCGTGCAGACATGCTTTTGCCTAGGTTAGAGACGTCGTTGAAACAAAAGCTAATTATGAAAAATCAATTTTGGAATGAAATCGTCTGGACGTCCTGCTCCAGATGAAATCGTCCGATCTGAGGCAATATCGTCTAATCGACGACGATATCGTCCAACGGTCACAACAAATCCTAAAAATGATGCAAAAAATGAGGAAAGCGGTTAAAATGTGATTCGGGGTTGAAAATTTGAATTTGAATTATTACTAAGATAATTTTAATTATTGCTAAGGTTTACTGCGCCAATTTTGGGGTGCTACACTCTCAAAATAATAATTTCCAAATAATAAAGCTCAAATAATTATCAACACTTCACCTTCAAAAATAATCACTACAACCTCTATTTGATAAAGTTTATTAAAACTTTAATAGACCTTATAACATCCTTATCACTCCAACCTTAGGGCATAACCATAAAAATTAATTAAAAAAAATTGTACCTACCTCAATGGGATATAACCCCATGACCTACCTTCTCTATGAGCGCCTTAGCCATGGCTAAGGTTTCCACACAAGCTACATGGTCATTTACAAAGGGGGCAACACCACGTGCTTCCTATTTGTGCTTTACCTTACCCATATTTTTTAAAAAAATGTGCCTTGGGAACTTCCACAATACTCCACAAAAAGGCTCTTTGCAAGAATCAAACACACAACCTCTGTGCTTCCAATGCCTTCATGATCTCCAAGCTAATACTAGGCCACACTTCCCAATGTGGATTGGTGTGGTCTCTAACCGTGTTATCTTTTGCGTCTTTTGCCAAACGTTTTAAACCATGACCTAATTTGTTTCTAATGCCACTCAAAAATCGTTTGAGCAAGGATAGTTTAATGAATAACTTTGGGCATGTATTTATATTGCCCCCCTCCTTTGTCTAGGATGTCGACGCTTTTAAGGCTTTGAAAGCCTTAGTAAAACCCAACCTTGGGTTTTAATTAAAATTCCTTTGGACTTTATAAAACCCCTTTTGCCTTATAAAATATTATAATTAGGATTATAACTATTTTACTTGAGTTTACACCATGACACTTTTAATATTATAATAACCACCATAATATTAATCCTTTGATAAAGTACCTTTAATATTTATTTATAAAATTTAAATTCATTCTGAATTTAAATAATCTATAAAATAAATATTAGAACTCCTTTTTAACTTCTATATTTTTCACTGTTTCACTAAAACTTTTTCCTTCTTGCTGGTTATCGAATAACCATATTTGTCCCCTTTATTTCCTTCTGAAATTACTAATGACTTCATCTGGTGACATCAATGACAAATTTGAATTAGAGACTCAACATGTCCAACAATATCCCCCTTTTTCATTGATGGCAACCCATATTATTTTTACTGAAATCTAACCTCTCTTTTTCTTCTACTCCCCCTGGGAGATTGCTCCCCTTGTGTCAATGCTCTCTCAGATATCAAATCTCTTCCCATATTCAATATCCTTCCCTTTGACATCAATGGCAAAGGTTCACCTTTGGGGCTCAGATCTAAGAATGAGCCTCTTAGCTTAGCCCCTCTCCCACCTCCACATGAGGTGGTTGATTCTGGAGTGGGAGTATTTCTACTCCTCGAAAGCACTGTTCTTTACCTTTATCATTTTCCCTTATTTTATGAGTTTTTTGAATCCTCTGATTGTTTCTATCCAAGTCATCATCCTTGTTATTGTCATCAGTCATGTTCCTATTCCTGTTATCATCCATGTTCCTATTATTATTCATTTTCCTATTCCTATTCATATGCCTATTCTTGTTCATCCCTATCTTTGGAATATTTGCTCTACACCATATTTGAAGAACACAAGCTTATACTGAGAGGGGGGGGTGAACAGTATAAGAATTTTTTTTATTTTTTCCTTTATACTTCAAAATAGTAAAGCAATATACCCAAAGCAATATCAAAGCAATGCACAATATCATCCACAAAGTGACACCAATTTTAACATGGTTCACCCAAAATGGCTGGGCTACGTCCACAAAAATTTTCTCTAAAAGTTATCTCAAAGTTCTTTAGGAATCCTTCCCAATTACAATGTTTATGAGCCTCGGCCCAAAGGAGATACCTTCCCCCAATCAGAATTTATGAGCCTCTGCTCAAAGGAGATACCTTCCCCTCTACTCTAAAAATGATCCCTTAGAAGATCAACTAACTCTACCTCTTGCCAGCACGTGGAACTCCTTTCCATCGAAGACCTCCTGTCCTCAATGCTTAGCCTAAGAGACCTATGCCTTCTATGATCACATCCACAACAGCTCAACAACCTCGTACCAAACACGATCGATCGAGTCTAGTACAAGTCTTCCTCTGTCTGTCAGATCTGTCCAATGCTTAAGCTTGAACAAATCAATCCTCTGCACACTGTTGGCAATTTTGGGTTTGAGATCCTGGCTTCTTGTCTATGAGTTGTCATTGATGTCAAAAGGAAATGGCATTAATGTTAAGATGATGTGTTGGCTTCAAAGGTGGAAGATTCCAAGAGAATCCAGAGAGATTCCATTGGCAAGGGTTTTTCATTAAAACCAAGTTAAATGGTTTTTATTAAAACCAATGGAGGTTCTCTTTATTATTTATTTAATTATTATTTAAAACCCTTCAAGGTTTTAATTAATTAATTATTTAATTAATTAAGGGAGAAATTATTTTTAATTTATTAAAAATACTTAAGGGTTTTTAAACCCTTTAGAAAGCAAATTTTGATTAAATTCGAAATTACTTTTCTTTGCAGCCGACGTGTTCTAAAGTCCACATATGGACTATATAAATATGAGAAGGTTCCTAAGGTTAAACCAAATTGGAATATCAAAGGAAATTAATTGGTTTGGCTGTGAATGTTCTGTTTACGCTGCGAAAGAGGAGAGCTCATGGTTTGAAAAGATTTCGAAAATCTTGACCGTTCATATGGAAGGAAGTCTGTCTTGGACTTCGTAAGCCTCTTGTGGGCTAGTGGCAGCGAAGGCTGTGTTTGGGCTTTGCGTAGGTGGAGGTATGCATTTCGATCCCCATGGAGGGATTTGTGCATGGATTAGTCACGTTTTTATTAAAACATGTTTTGTGCCGTGAATTTTGGATTCTTCAAGGGCAGCCATTATAAGGTGTGATTATTTTCTTGATATGATTTTTGGCATTGTTTAGCATTGTTTAAAAGACATAGGAGAAATAAGGGGATATTTATTTGGTTGTATTTTTGAGATTAGTCTTTTTCTATGCTAAATTTAAAAATGGAGATATAAGGTGTAATTTTTGGTTGTTGTGTTTTTGGCTTCTTTGGTGGTTGTTTTTAAATAAGAGGAGCTAAAAGGTGTATTAAGGAAAGTTTTTATATATGCTCATTTATCTTGGTTCTAACCCTAACTTGGTTGGAAGTTTGAGGGTTGTGTGTGGTGACAACTTTAAGGATCAATTTTCTTCTACTCCAAAAAGGTATGGGCACATTTTTCTTATGAGTATGATTGGTGTATGTTTTTCTAAAATAAGGTTGGAGTGAAAAGGTTTTCAACTAGGTTTCCTTTGGTTGGGTGTAAATCCTATTTTCTGGTTTTTTGAAGACTACTTATGCATTGTTATCCTTAAGGAGAGTTTTTTGTGAATGCATAATTTTTGGTTTGAGATAGTGGAAGCTTTGTGCACTAGGGTTTATATTTGTGAGTCTAGCTACTTGCATTGAGTTGGTGGAACCCTTGGTTGGATGTTTTGAGTTTGATGGTTGAGTTACTTCCATAGAGGTTGTTTGATCAAGTTATTGCTTTACTTGATTCATGATATTGGGCTTACTCCATTGAGTTGATTTGAGCAAGTTATTCTTTGCATTTGGTGATATTGTGTTGGTGACTGTTTTGTTCAAATATCTTTAGAGGAAAAAGGATTTCTACTTGTTTCATTTTCTTGTGATGATTGGTTGAATGCTTCAAGGTTGATGTTGAGTTGAATGGTGTTGGTTGACTAAACCTTGTTTGATGAGCATTGTTGTTGAAACCCTAATTGATGGTGAAAAGAACATGAGTATCATTGTTATGTGATTCTTTACATAGTTGGCAATTGTTGGGGTTTCATGTTCTTGAAAGAAAACATTCTATCCTATCAATTTTAGATATTGAGTTGAGTTTTCAGATTTGAGATTGAGATTGAGCTGAGTTGATTTGAGTTGATTTTTGAGATTGGGATTTGAGTATAGAACGTATTGAGTCTCTAACAATTCTCTTTATGCTTCTATGAGTTTTAAAAATCACATTGGGTCTCTAACAATTCACTTTGTGATTTCCTACTAAGAACTTCTTTCTTGGTGAGCTTGCTGAGTTTTTGGACAGGTTCTAGTGGGGACTTGTGAGTAGTTTTTGGACAGGTTCCAGTGGGGACTTGTGAGCAGTTTTGGACAGGTTCCGGTGGGGACTTGTGAGAAGATTTGGACAGGTCCTAGCAGAGGACTTGTGAGCTGAGTTTGATAGTTCTATCAGAGAACTTGAGGACATAGGTGCATTGGTTCTATGAGAAGAACCTGAGGACAGATTTGACAAGTCTTTGAGAAGGCTTGTATGCAGAGGATTGATTTGTTCAAGAGTTGGATAGATCTGACAGATAGAGGAAGACTTGTACTAGACCAACTAACTGTGTTTGGTACAGGTTGCTGAGCTGCTGTGGATGTGATCATAGAAGGCAGAGGTCTCTTAGGCTAAGCATTGAGGACAGGAGGTCTTTGATGGAAAGGATTTCCACATGCTGGCAAGAGGTAGAGGGATCATTTCTAGAGCAGAGGGTAAGGTATCTCCTTTGAGTAGAGGCTCATAAATTTTTATTGGGGGAAGGTATCTCCTTTGGTCCGAGGCTCATAAACATTGTAATTGGGAAGGACTCCCAAAGAACCTTGAGATAACTTTTAGATAAAAGTTTTGTGGACGTAGCCCAACCATTTTGGGTGAACCACGTTAAAAATGGGTCTTCAATGTGTGATGCTTTCTGTCTTGATTAATGTTGTGTTGATGCCACTTCTATCTAAAGTTAAAATTATTAATTGGTTAAGTCTTATACTGTTCACCCCTCCCTCTCAGTATAAGTCCATGTTCTTCACACACAAGCCTTCTCAAAGACTTGCCAAATCTGTCCTCAGGTTCTTCTCAAAGAACCAGTGCACCTTTATCCTCAAGTTCTCTGATAGAACTATCAAACTCAGCTCACAAGTCCTCTGCTAGGAATTGTCCAAATCTGCTCACAAGTCCCCACCGAAACTTGTCCAAAACTCAGCAAGCTCACCCAAAAAAAAACTTTCTTAGTAGGAAATCACAAGGTGAATTGTTAGAGATCCAATGTGATTTTTCAAACTCATAGAAGCATAAGGAGAATTTTTAGAGACTCAATATGTTCTATACTCAACTCCCAATCTCAAAACTCAACTCAAATCAACTCAACTCAAACTCAATATCAAATATAAAAACTCAACTCAATATCTGAAATGGATAGGATAGACTTTCTTTCAAGAACATGAAACCCCAACAATTGCCAACTATGCAAAGAATCACATAACAATGATACTCATGTTCTTTTCACCATCAATTAGGGCTTCAACAACAATGCTCATCAAACAACGTTCAATCAACACCATTCAACTCAAAACATAACCTTGAAGCATTTCACAATCAACATCAGTAAAGGAAACAAGTAGAACTCCTTTTCTCTCCAATATTATTTGAACAAAAAGCATCCACCAACTCAAATCAACAAGAGCACACACAACTTTTCAAATCATCAACAAAGGAGTAAGCCCAACACTTTAACCAAGTAAAGAATAGCTTGATTATTACCAATTTAATGAAAGCAAATGTCAATATCAAAGCTGCCCACTTAAGGTTTCACAACTTCACACAAGAAGCAATTTTAACCTTAAAACATCATGCTTTCATTTCCATAATCAACCAAAAGCACTCTCAACATTACAAGAAAAAATTATCCCTTATACAACTTATTTCTCCCTTATAGTTTTATCAAAAATAATATTTATCTCTCATAAGAATGCAATAAGATATTTCAAACAACACCTTCAAAAGAATATTTTATCAAAATAAAACAAGCTTTAAACTCCTTATAACTCCTAAGTTGTTTTTCCCTCTAATAAACTTCCTCCATCCGCAAAATACACTTAGCAAAAATTAATTTCAAAAATACCTTGGCCAACATCAAAAATCGCGGTATGGAGAAATTGCGCACAAATTCTAACACCACCCATTGCATCCAATTCATGATGAAAAACCCTTTCACATTATTCAAACACGGAACCTCCCATTCGGGTAGTGCGCCAACAACCTAGCCGTTATCGGTGCACCAAAGGCGCCCGATGAGGTTTAAACCTCATGTTGTTAGCCTTGTTACT
This sequence comes from Wollemia nobilis, assembly GCA_028583015.1. Taxonomy (NCBI): domain Eukaryota; kingdom Viridiplantae; phylum Streptophyta; class Pinopsida; order Araucariales; family Araucariaceae; genus Wollemia; species Wollemia nobilis. The sequence goes on from JAQPPZ010002621.1 coordinate 1,661,207, forward strand.
TCTACGCCAGGGATTAAATAAAACAACAATGCCTCCCTTTCTTCTGATGTGAACATGAATACGAAAACCTTACGATAGATTTATGACAAATGGCAAGTACAAAAAAATGAACAGTGGATTCACGAAAACGACGAATACATAGTCGAACAGCAGGTTTACGAATTCACAGCGAGCAACTCTTTTCAAAATGAGGATGGGATAATTCTTGATTTTCATCAAGGGAGATTTATATGCATTTTTACCATAAGCTCTTGATGTCGGCGAGGAGTTTAACACATCGACGAAGGTCTTGGCTAGCACCCACAATCTTAAAACATAGCACCATGGGTTAGGATAACCCATTGCAAACAATAATTTAATATTTATTTAAAAATAATTAAAGGGAACCTTAACAAGGTTTTTAATTATTTAAATAAATACTTCCTCCTGGACCCAAATGCATTAAACTAATGCATCCACCTATAATCTTTAAACCTGCCTACTTGGGGTTCACAAAAGACCTTTGAAACTGTCATGTCGTAACCTTCATCAAAACAAATTATTTGACATCAAATAAAATTCCTTCAAGAGTTTCTTGACATCAATGACAACTTATACACTTGAGCAAAGGCAATGTACCCAAAGTACCCAAAATTGCCAACAATATTGTTGTGTGACCATCATTATTACACTTATAACACTTAATGTTATTATTCCTTAGAGGTGCAAATATTTTAGGATTTTAGTGAAGCCATATCCTCTTCTATCATGAATCTTTCAATTCATTGCCTTGTGTCCAAACTCATTACATGAGTAGCAATACCCTTGGAAAAGTTGTCCTTTCCCATATTCTTGTCTTTCATGTGTCCTGCACTGTGAATCCATGTGCCCAAACCTGTGACATGAAAAACATCTTCCATTGAAGCTTCCTTGTCTTGACCTCATTGGTCTCCTATTCTATTTGTTGTTCCATATGTACCTTCTTTGTGCATTGTTATTGTCTTTGTTGAACCCTTTATTGTCCAACTCATCCTCTGATGTCTCACTCCCACTTATACTATATTCTTTTGATGTATCTTCTTTTGAAGTTTCTTCTTCTTCAAGACTTGAAGTAGACTTTTCTTCCCATTTCTTTTGTACCTGTTTGGAACCAAGACCTGTCTTTTTTGTTGCTCCTCTTTGTATCTTGACTATTTTATCCACATTATTTGCACTGGTTACATACTTGTATAGCTTATTCTTGGAATATTCTAAATATTCTTTTAGTAGTGCCACTTCTTGTGCTAACTTCTCACATTCCAAAATCTTTTCTTCTAACTTATCTTTGAACTTGCTTGCCTTAGCCTTTGATTTTTCTAAATCCTCTATGAGCAATAATCTTTCTTCATCACATTCTTGAAACTGACTTTCAAGCTTAGAGTGTTGCTTTCTTACCTTCTTTACCATGTCAAGGGCATAGATAAGTTCTCCCTTGAGATCATAGCCATTCTCTATTGAATAATCCTCTATTTTTTTACCTTTGTCCACATCATTACTTTCTTTTGGCTTGTCTTCTATAGGATCACTCACTTCTTCTTCTAATGCCATTAGAATATTTTCATCTGGTCTTTCAAGTGCATCTTCAAAGTCATCATCACTAAAACTATAACCATCCCTTGTGCAATCATCTTCAAGATGTCCAAATTTACCACATCTAAAACACTTGAGAATAACTGGAGTCCTTTTCTTAACTGGTTCTTTTTCTTCAATCATAAATAGGACTTCATCTCTATCATTGTCTAAAAAACTAGCATCACTATCAATTGAGTACTTACTTGCATTATCCGCATAGTAGCTTCTCTTTTGTCTTTGGAAGAACTTCTTTCCTTGTCTATTTTGTCCATCCTTGCTTTTCTTCTGGTACATGTATCTTTTAGATTCCCTGTACCTGTGATCCTATTTTTCTTCATCATTGTTGTTCTTTGGCTCTTTGCAATCTATTGCAAAATGTCCATACTTTCCACAATTGAAACACTTAACAAATCTTAGATCTATGGGTCTTATGGAACCTTTATCTCTTCTACCATAGTTAGCTTCTTCATCACTAGATGACTCACTGCTTGATTCTATCTTCTTACCCTTTTTCTTTTTGTTCACTTTGAATGTAACTTCTTTCAGAGGAATAAGATATTTTGTTCTTATCTCAAATGTCGTAAGCATGCCAAGTAAAGAATTTCTTGTTAGAGAATCACTATCAATTGATGTTTCTATAGTAGAGACATTTTCACTATACCTTTTTGGAAGAGTTCTCAAGATCTTATCACAAGCATCAGATTCATCAACCTTCATTCCAAGACCTCTCATCTCATGTACAAGTTCATCAACCTTAGTTGAGATAGTCACGAATATTTTCATCATCCCGCATTCTTAAGTTCTCAAATTCTCCTTTGAGATTTTTGATCTTAGCTTTCCTGACACCTTTATCTCCTTCATATATGTCATGCAGTAGTTGCCACATATATTTTGCTATTTTACAATCCATAACCTTCATAGATTATGATCTACCCAATCCTTTTATAATTGCATTCATAGCTCTTGAATTTGCATGCATTAGAAGCTTACCTTCCTTATCTATAGGAGGATCTATTGTTGAATCATATCCAAGTTCCATTGCATCCCAAACTTCATTACCAAGTGCCATCAGGTGAAATCTCATCAACACACACCAATACAAGAAGTCACTTCCATCAAATACTAGTACTACATTATTGATGGACCCGTCCCTTTGATCCTTTTGATCCATTGTGTTCTTAGACCACTTTTCCTTCAAGCTATCAAACTCTTCTGAAGGAACCCACTCTGATACCAATTGAAGAACACAAGCTTATACTAAGAGGGGGGGTGAACAGTATAAGACCACTTTTTACTTTTCTTTCCAAATCAATATTATGCAGTGTATAGATAGCAGTATCAATAGCAATAATCAAAGTAATGCATAAAACACCATACACAATAGAGACATAGATTTTAACGTGGTTCACCCAATGTGGGCTACCTCCACAGAGAAAATATTTCTTCTAAATATTTCTCAAATAATCTCTTGAGAATCCTTCCCAATTACAATGTTTATGGACCTCTGTCCAAAGGAGATGTTGATCCCCTAAATCTAGTTTGTGGATCTCTATCCATAGGAGAACTCCTTCTCCTCTACTCTAGCTAGTGATCCTCTAGAATACACTACCTCCACTACACTGACTATGGATCTCTCTCCACTTGAAGACTCTTGTCCTCACTTAGAAGACCTATCCTCAATGTCCTAGCTGATGGATCTCTATCCACTAGAGACTCTATCCTCTCTACTCTATCACCTCTAAAGCTCTATCTCAATACTGTACTAAACACAGTCTAGTCGGTCTAGCACAACTTTGCTCAATATCTTGCACTAAACATAGTACATTCGGTCTAGCACAAATCTTCTCAAATCTTGCACTAAACATAGTCCAATCGGTCTAGCACAAGTCCACTCAAATCTGCACTAAACACAGTTCATTCGGTCTAGCACAAATCTGCTCAATAGGTCCACTCAGAACCTAATCAAATCATACTCAATAGGTCCACTAGAACCTGATAAAATATGCTCAACAAGTCCACATAGAACCTAATCAAATCTACTCAATAGGTCCACACAAAACCTGATCAAATCTGCTCAACAAGCTCACACAGAACTTGTCCAAATCTGCTCAACAAGTCCACACAAAACCTATCCAAATATGCTCAACAAGCTCACACAGAACTTGTCCAAATCTGCTCAATAAGTCCTCTCTAGGACTTGCTCAAATCTACATTGCAAGCTTCCACAAAAGCTCACACAAAATCAGTCCACAAGCCTTCTCAAAGACTTGCCTCAAATCAGCTTAACAAGTCCACACAAAACTTGTCCAATATCATAGAAGCATAAAGAGAATTGTTAGAGACTCAATATGTTCTATACTCAATGCTCAATCACTTTCTCAACTCAATCTCATAGAAGCATAAAGAGAATTGTTAGAGACTCAATATGTTCTATACTCAATGCTCAATCACTTTCTCAACTCAATCTCATAGAAGCATAAAGATAATTGTTAGAGACTCAATATGTTCTATTCTCAAAGCTCAATATCAACTCAAATCAGAATATAGAATAGTTTGTTTCATGGAACTTGAACAACCACTTCACACATTCACTTGACTAGGCTCAATCAACTCTACTCAACCAATCACCTCAAGGAACAACCCTTTCTCACAAACCCTAGTCCAAGCATGTATCACCCAACTCAAAATATTTCCAACAATGCCCAACACAAATCTCACATAACAATGATACTCATGTTCTTTTCTAACTCAAGTTCAAGTTCTTTGCATAACATAAACAATAATCTAAAAAATTCTTCACTAAAAATGATACTCATGTTCTTCTCAAACCCTAACTTAGGTTTTTCACACAACTAATGGCTTCAACAACAATCTAATAAACAAGTTTAACACAACCATTCTGAAGACATTAAACAAACACAACCAATGGATCAACAAAATGCTTATAAAACAAGGTTTAATCACAACTCTCAATTCAGAAAACCTTGAAGCATTAACTCAAACACTTTTGAAAAGGAAACCCTAATCAATTCCTTTTCACTCCAAACTTAATTTTCAATCAAGCCAATCAACCAACTCAATAGAGAAGAATTTTGCCCATACATTTTTGTTGCCAAGGAGTTGTCCACAAAATCTGCCACACTTCACAAAATCTCTTTTCCAAACTCACATAAGGGTTAGAGGACTTCAATTAAAATCACAATGTAAAATATAACTTTAAATACACCTTTTTACTCCAACTTAATTTTCACATCCACCAAAGTCCTTTTAGAAGAAAACCCTTATAAAAAATAATAACCAACAAGTCTCAAAATAAATCTCAATTAACACTTTATCATAACTCCTTATTCCTCCTAAAATATAACTCTCAAAATAATAATTTCCAAATAATAAAGCTCAAATAATTATCAACACTTCACCTTCAGAAATAATCACTACAACCTCTATTTAATAAAGTTTATTAAAACTTTAATAAACCTTATAACATCCTTATCACTCCAACCTTAGGGCATAACCATAAAAATTAATTAACAAAAAATTGTACCTGCCTCAAGGGGATTTGACCCCATGACTTGCCTTCTTCGCGAGTGCCTTAGCCATGGCTAAGGTTGCCACACGAGCTACACGCTCGTTTGCAAAGGGAGAAGCACCACATGCTTCCTCTTTGTGCTTTTCCTTGCCCACATTTTTAAAAAATGTGTGCCTTGGGTGCTTCCACAATACTCCACCAAAAAGCTCTTCGTAGGAATCGAACGCACGACCTCCGTGCTCCCAATGCCTTCACGCTCTCCAAGCTACCACTAGGCCACACTGCCCAATGTGAATTGGGGGTGGTCTCTAACTGTGTTATCTTCTGTGTCCTTTGCCAAACATTTTAAACCACGAGCTCATTTTTGCTTATACCACACAACAATCATTCGAGCAAGGATAGTTTAATGAACAACTTTGGGCATGTATTTATATTTCCCTCCTCCTTTGTCTAGGATGTCGGCGCTTTTATTTGAATGCATCATGTCGACACTTTTAAGGCTTCGAAAGCCTTAGTAAAACCCAACCTTGGGTTTTAATTAAAATTCCTTTGGACTTTATAAAACCCTTTTTGCCTTATAAAATATTATAATTAGGATTATAAATATTTTATTTGAGTTTCCACCATGACACTTTTAATATTATAATAACAACCATTATAATATTAATCCTTTGATAAAGTACCTTTAATATTTATTTATAAAATTTAAATTCATGCTGAATTTAAATAATTTATAAAATAAATATTATAACTCCTTTTTAACTTCTATCTTTTGCACTGTTTCACTCGATCTTTTGCCTTCTTGCTGGATATCAAATAACCATCTTTGTCCCCTTTATTTCCTACTGAAATTACTTATGACCTCATCTGGTGACATCAATGACAACTTTGACTTAGGGACTCAAAATGCCCAACACTTGTTAAGCTAATTTGAGGCAAGTCCTTGAGAAGGCTTGTGGACTGGTTTTGTGTGAGCTTTTGTGAAATATTGCAATGCAGATTTGAGCAAGTCCTAGAAAGGATTTATTGAGCAGATTTGGACAAGTTTTATGTGAGCTTGTTGAGAATATTTGGACAAGTTCTATGTGAGCTTGTTGAGAAGGTTTGGACAAGTTCTATGTGAGCTTGTTGAGAAAATTTGATAAGGTTTTGAGTGAGCCTATTGAGAAGATTTGTGCTAAATTGAATGTACAATGTTTAGTATAAGATATTGAGCATAGTTGTGCTTGATTTATTGGACTGTGTTTAGTATAGTATTGAGATAGAGCTTTGGAGGTGACAGAGCAGAGAGGACAAAGACTCTAGTGGATAGATATCCATCAGCTAGGTGATGGGGATCTACAAATAGCTCACAACAGATTCTTAATTCTCATTCATTACAGTTGGAAATAATTTACAATAATGGCAGCAGTCTGCCATTTAAAACTCCTTCATCCTGAAAGATAGTTTATTTTCTTTTTCTCTTACAACATCTTCCGCCCAGGAAGAAAAATAGCCTAAACTGGTCCAGAATCGCCCTCTTGCCTTCACGACTGCAACTATGGCTCAGCAGTTCTCCGACCCTTGTGCATGCCTTCGCTTCCCCTTTTAAAATCTCTGGCATGACTCTTCGTTTCCCTTTTTTGACCCTTCATTTCATTTCCCGTGCCTCTTCGTTGTCTTCGCTTTCGAACGCCTTTCTTTTCGACCCTTGATCTTCGTCTGCTTTCACTGCACCTCGATGCCACGTGCTGTTCAATGCTGCCACTGTAGGCTCTGTCCACCTGTCAACCATTGATGACGTTCGGTATACCACCGCTCGATAAATTCCTCTGTAACGGCCCTTGTAACCGCCTGCGCTTTCTTTTCTTTCGTTGGTCATAAAAATGTGACATGTCACGATATCATGACACTTTCGGCTTCCCTACCTTCCTGCCCTCTTCGAGTCACAAAAATGTGACATGTCACGATATCATGACACTTTCGGCTTCCCTGCCTTCCTGCCCTCTTCGAGTCACGAAAATGCGACATGTCACGATATCGTGACACTTTCGGCTTCTCTACCTTCCTGCCCTCTTCGAGTCATGAAAATGTGACATGTCGCGATATCGCGACACTTTCGGCTTCTCTACCTTCCTGCCCTCTTCGAGTCATGAAAATGTGACATGTCACGATATCGCGACACCTTTTCTCCCTTGCGCCTTCTCTCGTCCTTGGGTCACAAAAATGTGACATGTCACGATATCGCGACACCTTTTCTCCCTTGCGCCTTCTCTCGTCCTTGGGTCACAAAAATGCGACATGTCACGATATCGTGACACCTTTTCTCCTTTGCGCTTTCTCTCGTCCTTGGGTCATGAAAATGTGACATGTCGCGATATCGCGACACTTTTTCTCCTTTGTGCTTTCTCTTATCCTTTGGTCGCGAAAATGCGACATGTCACGATATCGTGACATCTTTCTCCTTTGCGCTTTCTCTCGTCCTTTGGTCAGAAAATGCGACATGTCACGATATCACGACATCTTTCCTTTCTGGCTCTTCTTTCTCCTTTTTGGTCGTGAAATCGTGACATGTCACGATATCGTGACATCTTTCCTTTCTGCCTTCTCCTTGCCTCTAGGGTCACGAAATCGTGACATGTCACGATATCATGATAGTTTCCTTCCTTGCTTCCTTTCTGCTTCTGTCATGAAAATCGTGACATTTTCTCCTTTGGCCTTTCCTATCTTCTTTCGGTCGCGATTTCATGACATGTCACGAAATCATGACATTTTCTGCTCCATGCCTTTCCTGTCTTCTTTCGATCATGATTTCATGACATGTCATGAAATCGTGACATTTTTGCTCCATGCCTTCTCTCTCCTTCTTGAGTCACGAAAACGTGACATGTCATGATATCGTGACACTTTTCTCTGTCGTGATATCGTGACATCAAGGCAAACACTTAGAAAATTTTTTGTCGATGCAAGATTGCTCTACTGCCACCGGATGCTCCTGCATCAGACACCCGGGGTGGATTGAGAAGTGTCCTTTACTTCTGTACTGTTGGAGGAAGACCCAGGCGGTCGACCTCTATTTTTGACAACCAAGTTGCATCTTCGATAGGTCTGCCCTTCCACTTGACCAGATATTCAGAATATTGCCTGTTCTTGGTACTTCTGCTTGCTCGAGTGTCTAGTATTTCCTCGATCTCGTCTCGTTGCTGGAGTAGATGTTGGAATACTCCATAATTCTGTACTTGGTGTCTCGCTACTGCCTCCTTCATGATACTCTACCAAATCTGCAATGTTAAAAATAGGTGATATGTTAAGGCCACTTGGCAATTCCACTTCATACGCATTGCCTGAATCCCATTTTCCTATAATTCGGCATGGTCCAAACTTCTTCATCTTCAGCTTGTTATAGGTTTTAGCAGGAAATCTCTCTTTTCTCAAATGGACCATGACTTCATCACCCACTACGAATTCCTTGAACCGTCGCTTCTGGTCTGCCCTTGTCTTATATTGGTTGTTCATGTTAGTAATGTGCTTCTTCACTTCTTCATGCACACTCTTCAGATGCTCTGCAAAGTCCTCAACCTCGACACTGCACTTTTCCCCTGTATCCATCTTCCTCAACTCAGAAGCACTCCTTGGACTGCTCCCATATATTATCTGGAATGGAGATTTGTTAGTACTCCTATTGATAGAATTGTTGTATGCAAATTCTGCCTATGGCAAAACCAAATCCCATCCCGTGGGCTTATCTCCTATCAAGCATCTCAATAGATTTCCTAGACTTCTATTCACCACCTCCGTTTGGCCATCAATCTGTGGGTGGTATGCAGAACTGAATTTCAAATCTGTCTTCAATTTCTTCCACAAGGTCCTCCAGAAATGCCCAACAAACTTGGTATCTCTCGTCATAAATGATACTCTTTGGTAGACCATGAAGTCGTACCACCTCTTTGAAAAATAAACCTGCAACGTGAACTGCATCACTAGTTTTTTGGCAGGGGATAAAATGTGCCATCTTTGAAAACCTGTCAACCACCACGAATATGGAATCATTTCCCCGCTGCGTCCTTGGTAGACCAAGAATGAAATCCATACTGACGTCCTCCCATGGTCTCTCTGGTATAGGTAATGGCTGATATAATCCAGTGTTCTGGCTCACACCTTTCGCCATCTGGCATACTCTATAGCTTTGTACAAACCTCTTCACATCTTGCTGCAGTTGTGGCCAATAGTAGTTCTCACTAACCAGGGCAATGGTCTTGTCCCGACCAAAATGTCCAACCAACCCTCCACTGTGTTTCTCCTTGACTAGATTTTCCCTCATTGAACTCCTTGGAATGCATAATTGACTTCCTCTAAACAACATTCCATCTTGGATCAGAAAATCCAACCACTTGGTCCTGTCCAAAGTGACAGGTGCCAAGCAAGCCTTCCAAGCTTCTGCAAAATCAGGATCTTCAGGGTACAAACCCTTCAGTTCATCAAATCCTACCACTTCCACCTTCATTTCTGTCAACAAACACTGCCTTCTACTTAAGGCATCTGCAACTCTGTTTGACTTTCCGCTCCTGTGCTTCAACACAAAGGTATAACTCTGTAGAAACTCAACCCATTTTAGGTGCCTCTGATTTAGCTTCCCTTGGCTATTAATATACTGTAAGGCCTGATGATCAGTATATAGAACAAACTCTTTTGGCAACAAGTAATGTCGCCACTTCTTTAGAGCCTGAACTATAGCATAAAACTCTTGATCATAAACTGAATACTTCTTCCTAGCATCATTGAGTTTCTCACTAAAGTAAGCAACAGGTTTACCTTCTTGACTCAAAACAGCTCCTATGGCACTACCACTAGCATCACAATCTACCTGAAATACCTTATTAAAATCTGGAAGTGCCAAAATAGGTTGCTCTGTAACCTTCTTCTTCATCATATCAAAGCTCTTATCTGCTCCTAAGGTCCACTTGAATTCTTTCTTATCCCCTCTCATTGTTTCTGTAAGGGGTGCACAAATACTGCTGAAATTCCTAATGAATTTCCTGTAAAAACTTGCTAGACCATGAAATGATCTTACCTCAGTCGTGCTTCTCGGAGTAGGCCATTCAATGATAGCTCTCACCTTTTTTGGGTCCATTTTTAGACCTTCGGCTGAGATGACAAATCCCGGGTACACTAACTCTTTCTTCACGAAATTACACTTCTTCAGATTTATTAACAATCGCTCCTCCCGTAGCCTTCTCAAAAACCCTTCTCGACCTGCATCGGATGCTCTTCCAGGGTTCTGCTAAATATTAAAATATCATCCAAATAGACAATGATGAATTTGCCTAAAAATTCTTTCAATACCTCATTCATCAACCGCATGAATGTGCTTGGTGCATTGGTTAGCCCAAATGGCATGACCAACCATTCATACAAACCTTCTCTGGTCTTGAAGGTTGTCTTCCATTCATCTCCCTCTCTGACACGAATCTGATGATAACCACTCTTCAGATCAATCTTTGTGAAGTACTTGGCTCCACTCAAATAGTCCATAATGTCATCCATCCTTGGCAATGGAAATCTGTACTTTATGGTGATCTTGTTAATGGCTCGAGAGTCTCTACACATTCTCCACTCTCCATATTTCTTTGGTGCTAGTACTGCAGGTACTGCACATGGACTCAAGCTCTCCCGAATCAGTCCCTTTTTTAGCAACTCTTGGACTTGCTTGTTCAGCTCTTCAGTTTCTGTAGGAGTCATTCTATGTGCTGCCTTATTGGGTAAACTAGATCCTGGTACCAAATCTATATGGTGACCGATCTTCCTCACCGATGGTAAACCCTCAAGCACATTATCAGATACAATGTCTAGAAATTCTTCTAACAGTCCTAAGACTTCTACAGGGGTATCCTTGCATTCTTCCTTCCTAACTCTAGGAATTAATGCATAGCACATATGCTCATGCTTTAAACTATCCAAAAATCTTCCCCCTTCAACTAAACAGATTCTAGCGCTGCTACATACCTTTTCGCCCGCCTCCTTCAAGGGCTTCAGCTTATGGCGCACTCCATTCTTCGTCACTGAGTAAGTGTTGGCATGACCATCATGCACTGCACACCGATCAAACTGCCATGGCCTTCCCAACAACAAATGGCAAGCATCCATAGGCAGGATGTCACACAAGACCTCATCACAATACTTCCCAATATTAAATTTCATCGAGCATTGCTCACTGACCAAAGCCCTATGGTCCTTCTGTAACCACGCAATCCGATATGGATGCGGGTGTCCCCTTCTCTTTAACCCGTAACTTGGTAACCATTTCTTCTCGAGACCAAGTTATCAGTACTACCATTATCTATAATGATGTTACAGACCTTACCCAAACTTCTGCACCTTGTGCGAAATAGGCTCCTTCTCTGGTCTGATCCTTTCTCCTCATTCAACAGGGTCCTCCTTGTAACCATAACTTCTCCTCCCTCTGCCTCCTCAGAATGTTCTGATTCAGCACCTTCATCGGCTACAGTAGCTCTGGCAGGACCCTCAGGTCTCTTATTCGTCCCTTCTCGATGTTGTGGACACTCGTATGCTCGATGTCCTTCTTCGCCATAGTGGAAACAGGTTCCACGAAATCCTCCCCTTCCAAATCCATGTCCAGATCTACCTCTCCCCCTTGGGTAACCATTGTTCTGATTACGGGGTTGGTAGGTGTTCCCCTCTTCCTGATCCTGGGTATTACTGGTTTCACCAGCCTTCTTCTGATCCTTATATTTTTCTCCACCGGTCCTTCCACCAGTTCTTCCCCCATGACCTCTTCCTCTTTGCTTACCCTCAAACCGTCTGTTCAGCTTCTCTTCGACTTTGAGGGCAAACTGGTAAGCATCCTCGATGGTGCTCATCCTAACTAGACTCAACTCTTCTTGAATACTGGTTCTCAACCCATTGATGTAACGGGCCACCTTCTCCCTGTTAGCCTCTGCATGGCCAGTTCTGATTGAGATCTGGTAGAACTCCTCTGTATATTCTTTGATAGATCTGTTTGTCTGTCTCAAACTCTGCATTTTTCTCAACAGGTCCAATTCGTAATCTACAAGGATAAACTGTCTCTTCAAATTCTCTACCATTCGATCCCATCTGGTTATCTTTTCCTTTCCTCCTCTATTTCTTTCTAGCTGCACTTCTTTCCACCATATGCAAGCATGGCCTTTCAACTTTGTTTTTGCAAACTTGATCCGATCTGGATCTACAACCTCCTCATACTCAAAATATTCCTCCATATCATTGATCCAATCAATTAACTCCTCTGAATTGAGACTCCCAGAATACGTGGAGACATCAAACTTTGTCTTCTTCTCGATCCGAGATATAGCCTTGATTAATCTGGCTTCTACAAGATCCGTTGCTTCTTCTACAACCGATGGTTCATCAACCTCCCAAGCTTCATCTTCACTATGGTCCTCTCTCCTTGGTTCAACCCCTCTTCGCAACTCCTCTTGTAGGGCTTGCACTTGCCTCTGCAAAGCTCTAAAATCTTCTTCAGGTACCACATTCCTTCCACCACCATGGTTTCTTCATGGAGGCATTCTTCCTCACTCTCTTCTCACAACCCTTCCATAGATCCTGGTGCAAACTGCCTCACTTTCGATGATCTGCTCACACACTCAGGAACTCCCACTCTGATACCACTTGATGGGGATCTACAAATAGCTCACAATAGATTCTTAATTCTCATTCATTACAGTTGGAAATAATTTACAATAATGGCAGCAGTCTGCCATTTAAAACTCCTTCATCCTGAAAGATAGTTTATTTTCTTTTCTCTTACAACATCTTCCGCCCAAGAAGAAAAATAGCCTAAACTGGTCCAGAATCGCCCTCTTGCCTTCACGACTGCAACTATGGCTCAGCAGTTCTTCGACCCTTGTGCATGCCTTCGCTTCCCCTTTTAAAATCTCTGGCATGACTCTTTGTTTCCCTTTTTTGACCCTTCATTTCATTTCTCGTGCCTCTTCGTTGTCTTCGCTTTTGAACGCCTTCCTTTCTGACCCTTGATCTTCGTCTGCTTTCACTGCACCTCGGTGCCACGTGTTGTTCAATGCTGCCACTGTAGGCTCTGTCCACCTGTCAACCATTGATGACGTTTGGTATACCACCGCTCGATAAATTCCTCTGTAATAGCCCTTGTAACCGCCTGCGCTTTCTTTTCTTTCGTTGGTCATGAAAATGTGACATGTCGCGATATCGCGACACTTTCGGCTTCCCTACCTTCCTGCCCTCTTCGAGTCATGAAAATGTGACATGTCACGATATCGTGACACTTTTGGCTTCCCTGCCTTCCTACCCTCTTCGAGTCATGAAAATGTGACATGTCGCGATATCATGACACTTTCGGCTTCTCTACCTTCCTGCCCTCTTCGAGTCACAAAAATGTGACATGTCACGATATCGTGACACTTTCGGCTTCTCTACCTTCCTACCCTCTTCGAGTCGCAAAAATGCGACATGTCACGATATCGCGACACCTTTTCTCCCTTGCGCCTTCTCTCGTCCTTGGGTCATGAAAATGTGACATGTCACGATATCGTGACACCTTTTCTCCCTTGCCTTCTCTCGTTCTTGAGTCACGAAAATGTGACATGTCGCGATATCGTGACACTTTTTCTCCTTTGCGCTTTCTCTCGTCCTTGGGTCACAAAAATGTGACATGTCACGATATCGCGACACTTTTTCTCCTTTGCGCTTTCTCTCGTCCTTGGGTCATGAAAATGCGACATGTCACGATATCGTGACACTTTTTCTCCTTTGCGCTTTCTCTCGTCCTTTGGTCATGAAATGCGACATGTCACGATATCGCGACATCTTTCCCCTTCGGCTCTTCTTTCTCCTTTTTGGTCATGAAATCGTGACATGTCACGATATCACGACATCTTTCCTTTCTGCCTTCTCCTCGCCTCTAGGGTCATGAAATCATGACATGTCACGATATCATGACAGTTTCCTTCCTTGCTTCCTTTCTGCTTCTTCGATCATGATTTCGTGACATGTCGCGAAATCGTGACATTTTCTCCTCTGGCCTTTCCTGTCTTCTTTCGGTCGTGATTTCGTGACATGTCGTGAAATCGTGACATTTTTGCTCCACGCCTTTCCTGTCTTCTTTCGGTCGTGATTTCGTGACATGTCATGAAATCGTGACATTTTTGCTCCATGCCTTCTCTCTCCTTCTTGAGTCACGAAAACGTGACATGTCGCGATATCGCGACACTTTTCTCTGTCGCGATATCGCGACATCAAGGCAAACACTTAGAATTTTTTTTGTCGATGCAAGATTGCTCGCTGCCACCGGATGCTCCTGCATCGCTAGGACATTGAGGATAGGTCTTCTGAGTGAGGACAAGAGTCTTCAAGTGGAGAGATATCCATAGGTCAATGTAGTGGAGGTAGTGTCTTCTAGAGGATCACCAACCAGAGAAGAGGAGGAGGAGTTCTCCTATGGATAGAGATCCACAAACCAGATTTGGGGGATCAACATCTCCTTTGGACAGAGGTCCATAAACATTGTAATTGGGAAGGATTCCCAACATATTATTTGAGAAATATTTAGAAGAAATATTTTCTCTGTGGAGGTAGCCCACATTGGGTGAACCACGTTAAAAATGATGTCTCTCATGTGTGTGATGCTTTGTGTGATGTTTACTATTTTATTAATGTTGATGCTACTATTTGGATTGAGAGGAAAATTTTTTTATTGTATACTGTTCACCCCCCTCTCAGTATAAGCACATGTTCTTCAATTGGTATCAGAGTGGGTCTCTCTATGAAGAGTCTAACAGCTTGGAAGAGGATCCTTCGGTAGCACACATGACTTCAGAAAGTGAAGAAGAGACTATGTTTGATATAAAAGAAGAGTTCTTTGTTGCTCTTAGAAAATTGGAAAGACTTAGAGAGAAAAATTCAAGCTTGAAAGAACAAATTCAGGAAGATGAAGAAGCAAGAGTGGAACTTATACAAAATCTCATAGAACTCAAGATTAAGGTGGAAGAAGGAAAGAAGATTGAGCAAGATATGACAGATCTATTGAAAGCCAGGGAAATAGAATGTGAAAAATTGGAAGCAAAAATTGTTCTCCTAAGGAATAAACTGGAAAGGACCAAGATACTACAAGATACAAAATATGAGAAGTAGAAAGAGGAATCAAGTTTCCAAAAGGCAGAAACTTCAAACAAAGAAAAGCAAGCAAAGGACATCAGAAAGGAAGAAAGCAAAGAAGAACCCTGGATAAGAGTTAATCACAAGAAGAAGATGACTTCTTCACAAAATCCAAGACTTCCAAACAGGTTACATAATTTCTTCCATGGTCATTGTTTTTCTTGCAATAAATATGGTCATAGAGTTGCACACTGTATTCATCATGCAAGATACAATAGAAATTTCAATTCCTTTGCACCTCTCATGGATGATGATGTTATATGTTACAAATGTAATAATTTTGGGCACAAGGCTAGATGGTGTAAAATGATATCTCCTGAGTCTAGAAAAACAATTCCAACAACTAGGAAGGATGAAAGAAAGAATGTTAGGGCCAGATCTATGTTAGTACAAACAACCCTTCATGCTCAAGATAAAGAAGAACAATGGTATCTTGATAGTGGTTGCTCTAGTCACATGACAGGAGACAAAGATAAGTTCATTGTACTAAAGGAAACAAATAGAGGATCAGTAAGTTTTGGTGATAATGGATCAACAAGGATTGTTGGGAGAGGAACTCTAAGTCTAGACAATGGAAAAACAAAAACAAAAAATGTTTTGTATGTCAAAGGGTTAAAACACAATCTACTGAGTATAAGTCAACTTTGTGATCAAGGATACATGGTCACCTTCTATCCAGATAGATGTGAGATAAGAAAAATAGAAACTGGAAGAATTATTGCAAATGCAAGAAGGACCCCAAACAACTTATATATGCTCAATGAGATCAAAGGGGAAAAGTGCTTTCTATCACAAGAAAATGAGAGTTGGTTATGGCATAGAATATTGGGTCATTTGAATTTTGACAACATAGTCAGTATAAGCAATAAATAGGTAGTTAGATATTTACCCAAAATAAGAAGACCTCAAAACATAATTTGTGCACCCTGTCAACATGGGAAGCAAACTAGGACAACCTTTAAACCAAAAGGCTATGTATCATCTGAGCCATTGAGTCTAATACATACTGATTTGTGTGGTCCTACTAGAACACAAAGTATTCAGGGTGAGAGTTACTTCATGTTGTTTATAGATGATTATTCCAGAATGATTTGGGTAACCTTCCTAAAAGAGAAATCAGAGGCCTTTGAAAAATTTAAAGCATTCAAGGAATTGGTTGAAAATGAAATAGGCAAAAGGATTAAGTGTCTACGATCCGATAGAGGAGGGGAATTTACTTCAAATGAGTTTGTAGAATTTTGTGAACAACATGGAATCAAGAGAGAGTACTCAACAACAAGAACCCCCCAACAAAATGGAGTAGTTGAGAGGAAGAACAGGACTGTTGAAAACATGGCTAGAGCTATGTTAAATGAATCTAAGTTATCAGATGGTTTTTGGAAAGAAGCAGTATCTACAACTGTATACATAATTAATAGGGCTTAATTAAGGGTAAATCATCACAAGACTCCATATGAGCTTTGGAAAGGAAGACCTGCTACTGTAAAACATTTCAGAATCTTTGGAAGCAAATGTTACATAAGACGGGAAGATCAGAACTTGGGCAAGTTTGATCCAAGATGTGATGAGGGAATTTTTCTTGGTTATTCTACTAAGAGCAAGGCTTACAGATGTTTCAACAAAAGAACACACACTATGGTGGAAAGTATGAATGTAACAATTGATGAGAAGATAGATTCCAGAGAACCAGTTCAGCAAACTATGTACCAAGAAGATGGATGTTGTCAAGAAGAATTTTGTGAGGAATCAAACAAATATGAAGAAGAAACACAAAGGCTTCTTCCTAAGACTCCTTCCAGGTATGTAAAAAAAAACCACAAAAAAAAAAAAACCAAAAAAAAAAAAAAGGAAAGACAAACAAGGAGAAGAATAATAAAACCATCCCAACAAGCAAATTTTTCTTTGCTATCTAAGATTGAGCCAAAAGACTTCACTCAGGCTAGTGAAGATGAATTTTGGGTTAAAGCAATGAATGAGGAATTGGATCAGATAGAGAAGAGCAAAACTTGGGAACTTGTTCCATGACCAAAGGACAAAAATGTGATTGGCACAAAATGGGTATTCAAAAATAAGTTGAATGAATATGGACAAGTGGTCAGAAATAAAGCAAGGTTAGTATGCAAAGGTTATGCACAAGTAGAAGGAATTGATTTTGATGAAACCTTTGCTCCAGTTGCATGACTTGAAGCTATAAGGATGTTTTTAGCTTTTGCAAGTTTCAAGAACTTCAAGGTATATCATATGGATGTCAAGTCAACATTTCTAAATGGGGTTCTAGAAGAAGAGGTCTACATTGAATAGCCAGAGGGATTCATACTAGCAGATACACCAGATCAGGTATGCAGATTGAAAAAAGCATTGTATGGTTTAAAGCAGGCTCCCAGAGCATGGTACTCAAGATTGGATAAGTATCTACAGGAATAGGGATTCAGGAAAGGAATAGCAGATAGTAACTTGTATATCATAAATGAAGGAAATGATCTTCTAATAGTGGTTGTTTATGTTGATGACATAATTTTTGGAGGAAACAATGACAAGATGTGCAAAGAATTTGCTAAGAATATGCAAAGTGAATTTGAGATGTCTATGCTTGGTGAATTATCCTTCTTTCTTGGTCTTCAGATTTCACAATCAGGAAAGGGAGTGTTTCTCTCTCAAGCCAAGTACATCAAGGAGATGTTGAAGAAATTCAGGTTAGAATATTGCAAACCAATAAGTACTCCTATGGTCACAGGGTGCAAGTTGAGTAAGGATGATGAATCTCCAGAGGTAGATCAGAGATTATACAGATCCATGATTGGCAGCTTATTATATGTCACAGCTACAAGACCAGACATAGTACAATCAGTGGGATTAGTGGTAAGGTTTCAAGCAACACCTAAGGAAACACATGTGGCAACAGTAAAAAGAATTTTTAGGTATCTAAAAGGGACTATGGATTTTGGGCTTTGGTATCCCAAAAGTGATAGTTTCACACTAACAACATATATAGATGAGATGCAGATTGGGCCGACAACATTGATGATAGAAAAAGCACAAGTGGAGGAGCTTTCTTTCTTGGAGAAAGTCTAGTCTCCTGGTTAAGTAAGAAGCAGGTTTCATATCTCTATCTACAGCAGAGGCAGAATATATTGCAGCAGTAGCCAATTGTACACAGGTGTTATGGATGAAGAGAACTTTAGAAGACTTCAAGATAAAGCATGATCAGCCCATTCCTATACTATGTGATAATACGAGTGCCATAAGTATCTCAAAAAATCCGGTAATGCACTCCAAGACAAAGCACATTCTGATTAAGTATCATTTTCTGAGAGAACAGGTGATAGATAAACAAGTCATATTGGAGTATGTCACTACAAAGGAACAGATAGCAGATATTTTCACTAAGCCACTCTCAAAGGAAACTTTTGAGTATCTTCGAGGAAAATTGGGAGTGAGACTCCCACCCTAGAATTAACCACCTCATGTGGAGGTGGGGGAGGGGCTAAGCTAAGAGGCTCATTCTTAGCCCCGAGCCCCAAAGGTGACCCTTTGCCATTGATGTCAAAGGGGGAGAGATTTGTGTGATTTGTGTATTGGGGAGAGATTGGATATGGGGAGAGATTTGATATTTGAGAGAGCATTGTCCCAGGGGAGCAATGTCCCAGGGGGAGAAGAAGAAAAAGAAAGGTCAGGTTTCAGTAAAAAGGATATGGGTTACCATCAATGACAAAGGGGGAGATTGTTGGACATTTTGAGTCCCTAAGTCAAAGTTGTCATTGATGTCACCAGATGAGGTCATCAGTAATTTTAGTAGGAAATAAAGGCGACAAATATGGTTATTTGATATCCAGCAAGAAGGTAAAATATCGAGGGAAATAGTGCAAAAGACAGAAGTTAAAAAGGAGTTATAATATTTATTTTATAAATTATTTAAATTCAGCATGAATTTAAATTTTATAAATAAATATTAAAGGTACTTTATCGAAGGATTAATATTATAATGGTGGTTATTATAATATTAAAATTGCCATGGTGAAAACCCAAATAAAATAATTATAATCCTTATTATAATATTTTATAAGGCAAAAGGGGTTTTATAAAGTCCAAAAGTAATTTTTATTAAAACCCAAGGTTGGGTTTACTAAGGCTTTCGAAGCCTTAAAGCACCGACGTAATGCATTTCAATAAAAGCGCCGATGTCTAGACAAAGGAGGAAGGGCAATATAAATACATGCCCAAAGTTGTTTATTATCTATCCTTGCTCGATTGATTATTGAGTGGCACATGCAAAAAATGAGCTCGTGGTTAAAACATTTGGAAAGGAGAGTACAGGATAACATAGAGAGAGACCACCCCCAATTCACATTGGGTAGTGTGGCCTAGTGGCAGCTTGGAAAGCGTGAAGGCATTGGTAGCACGGAGGTCATGCGTTCGATTCTTGCGAAGAAGTTTTTGGTGGAGTTTTTGTGGAAGCGCCAAGGCACACATTTTTAAACGTGGGCAAGGAAAGCGCAAAGAGGAAGCACGTGGTGCTTCCCCCTTTGTGAACGAGCATGTAGCTCATGTGGCAACCTTAGCCATGGCTAAGGCGCTCATGGTGAGGGCAAGACAGGGTCAAATCCCCTTGAGGCAAGTACATTTTTGTGTTAATTAATTTTATGGTTATGCCCTAAGGTTGGAGTGATAAGGATGTTATAAGGTTTATTAATGTTTTAATAAACTTTGTTAATTAGAGGTTGTTGTGATTATTTTTGAAGGTGAAGTGTTGATAATTATTTGAGCTTTATTATTTGGAAAGTATTATTTTGAGAGTTATATTTTAGGAGGTATAAGGAGTTATGGTAAAGTGTTAATTGAGATTTATTTTGAGACTTGTTGATTATTATTTTTGATAAGGGTTTTCTTCTAAAAGGACTTTGGTGGATGTGAAAATTAAGTTGGAGTAAAAAGGTGTATTTAAAGTTATATTTTGCATTGTGATTTTAATTGAAGTCCTCTAACCCTTATGTGAGTTTGGAAAAGAGTTTTTGTGAAGTGTGGCAGATTTTGTGGACAACTTCTTGGCAACAAAAAGGTATGGGTAAAATTCTTCTCTATTGAGTTGGTTGATTGGCTTGATTGAAAATTAAGTTTGGAGTGAAAAGGAATTGATTAGGGTTTCCTTTTCAAAAGTGGTTGAGTTAATGCTTCAAGGTTTTCTGAATTGAGAGTTGTGATTAAGCCTTGTTTTATTAGCATTGTTGTTGAAGCCAATTGGTTATGCAAAGAACTTGAACTTGAGTTAGAAAAGAACATGAGTATCATTGTTATGTGAGATTTGTTGTTGAGCATTGTTGGAAATATTTTGAGTTGGTTGATATATGCTTGGACTAGGGTTTGTGAGAAAGGGTTGTTCCTTGAGGTGATTGGTTGAGTAGAGTTGGTTGAGCCTAGTCAAGTGGATGTGAAGTGGTTGTTCAAGTTCCATGAAACAAACTATTCTATATTCTTATTTGAGTTGAGATTAAGTTAAGAAAGTGATTGAGCATTGAGTATAGAACATATTGAGTCTCTAACAATTCTCTTTATGCTTCTATGAGATTGATTTGAGAAAGTGATTGAGCATTGAGTATAGAACATATTGAGTCTCTAACAATTCTCTTTATGCTTCTATGAGATTGGACAGGTTCTGTGTGGACTTGTTGAGCAGATTTGAGGCAAGTCTTTGAGGAGAATTGTGGCTTGATTTTGTGTGAGATTTTGTGAAAGCTTGTAATGCAGATTTGAGAAATTCCTAGAGAGGACTTGTTGAGCAGATTTGGACAATTTATGTGTGAGCTTGTTGAGCAAATTTGGATAAGTTCTGTGTGAGCTTGTTGAGAAGATTTGGACAGGTTCTATGTGGACCTGTTGAGCAGATTTGAGTAGGTTCTAAGTGAACCTATTGAGCAGATTTGTGCTAGACCGAATGTACTATGTTTAGTGCAAGATATTGAGCAGAGTTGTGCTAGACCGATTAGACTGTGTTTAGTACAATATTGAGACAAAGCTTTGGAGGTGATAGAGCAGAGAGGATAGAGACTCTAGTGGATAGAGATCCATCATCCAGGACATTGAGGACATGTCTTCTGAGTGAGGACAAGAGTCTTCAAGTGGAGAGAGATCCATAGTCAGGGCAGTGGAGGTAGTGTCTTCTAGAGGATCACCAACTAGAGCAGAGGAGAAGGAGTTCTCCTGTGGATAGAGATCCACAAACTAGATTTGGGGGATCAACATCTCCTTTGGACAGAGGTCCATAAACATTGTAATTGGGAAGGATTCCCAAAATATTATTTGAGAAATATTTAGAAGAAATATTTTTCTGTGGAGGTAGCCCACATTGGGTGAACCACGTTAAAAATGATGTCTCTCATGTGTGTGATGCTTTGTGTGATGTTTATTATTTTATTAATGTTGATGCTACTATTTGGATTGAGAGGGAAAAAATTTTATTGTATATTGTTCACCCCCCTCTTAGTATAAGCACATGTTCTTCACTAGAGACATCAATTTGGAAAACAAAAATTATCCATCCATATCTTCCCCTCATTCTCATCTTGGCTACTCTGTAATCAGATATCTAAGCTTCCCATTTTAATGTTAGTCTATTTCACTCTACCACTATGTTTTGAACTACTTTTGAATATGATTACACCACTTTTACACAATTCATTAGAACCTCTCACAAAACCATTTTCAATTCTCAATACCCATCTATTACGATGTTTATCTTTACCATAGATCACTCTAGCCAAACCATCTACCACCATGGATATATTCGTCATCACATGAGACGTCGACTTTGCTCCATATTATCTCCTTAATTGTGGAAAATTATCGTTGGTGTATGCCTTTACAACAAATTTTTGTAGCCTGCGTCTAACACCCTATGCTCCATGTCACTCAAGCCTATCCAATTGTCACAACTAGTCTTATCCATGATTCAATGTCTATTATGATGTCTAATCCTATATTTGGTGTTGTATGGGGCTCCATTATAACCTACATATGCTCATTGTGTTGGAACTGTATTCCATATAAGGACACATAGTCTTAATTCTAAACTTGACCACTTCATCTATCTAGATAGTTTACTATGTTCAAATGCCAACATTATTTGAAACAACCAAGTCATCACAACTTATTCAATGATTTGATGTCAGGTTGCCCTTCGCATCCTCCATTACCATGCTAGCCTCTTGATGATATCTACTTTATAATATATTGTGAGATTATATTCAAACACTCGTAGTCCACACTGTCAAATTCTAGCTCCTTTGTCATGCTTGTTAACTATGACTTTGAATGGCATAGCTCTAAATCCAAGCTCTAGATAGTGAATCCCTATCATCATTGTTTCACATCGACTTAGGTAAATCCTTCCATATTGATAGGTTATCTCTGCTACTTAATATTGTCTTCCCATACCATATACATATTGCTAAAATTCCTCACATGGTAATCCAAAAACTCCTTTGCAACATTATAACATTATTCACTTATATGTTATCCTATAGTGGCAATCTACTCTTCGATATCACCATAACTATGGCCTACTACTCTACCAATTTTGTCTATGCTATTCATTGGTTGACCACACTATCTGAGCCATGGGTAACTCTTAACTCTACATTGTTGTTCACCATGTTCCTCACACATAGGATCACATGATGTTCATGGCCATCCTATGTTTCTCATGTAGCTCCCAAATATTCTTTGCGATCTACTTTTGAGTGTCCACAATATGGCCTACACCATCCCCAACCTCAAACTTCATTTATTAATCCATGTTGCTATTCACATCACTATATCAGATATGTTGAGTACCTTTGGGTTAAAAAACCACCCTTTGTTTAGCTTCAATCCATAGCATTTGCATCTTAAACATATAAATCCCTTATTGGTGAAGGCCACTTAATGTTTATTTGTGTACTATGAGTTATCCACTATAATATAGGCTTCTTTGAAGGTTATGCATAGCCCAAAGATACCTAAATTTTGGCTCTCAATATCAGTATAATTGTCTCTTGACTAATAATATTGTATTAATTTCCACTGCTAGCCTTGGGTATTGTCATCACTATTCACATTAGAAGCTTTTCCTATGAATCGTCTAATAGTCTATCCATCCATGCTACATCCATGTTGGACATGCTATGCTAGCTGTAAATGGTTTATCCTATTCATGCCATGGCTCACCCATTCGATAGTCCACCTATGTCTATTGCATCACTTTTGGTGTCCACTACAGTATTCCATATTCAAATCAAATCACGAGGGTGTCTTTACCATCCGATCATGGAGTTCATGTCCTAGATGTGTGGTCAACGACATCAAAACCTACGTGTAAGTTACTATGAATAAAAACTTTAAATGATAAAATAAATCCAAATAAAACTATAACATGAAGACCGAACACAATTCAAATACAAAACTGATTACATTTTTTTTATTATTATTTTTGTTTTTTAAATATATATTATTATTATATATGAAATATATAATAATATATATTTATATTATTATTATTATTATTATTATTATTATTTTTCTTTTTATTTTGATTCAAATTGTTTTAAATATTCAAATAATTCTAATTAAAACAATTTTAATTAAAGACTAAGATCTATAAAACCTAACCAAAACTTAAAATAAAAATTTGAAAAATAAATGAAAAGAACATCAATCCACACACAAACCTATCAATATTTCAAATGAAAACAAAAGAATATGAAGACACTACTCAACCAAGAATCCAAAAACATAAAATCAAATATGGGTCCCAAAGATTTGGGGCTAGTTGTGGAATGACCACAAAAAATGGTGACTTTGTTGGGGAATGCTCCTGAGCATTTTGGACAAAAAACTCAGAATCTCTGGTTCTAAAACCCAACAAACCAAAGATTAGAAACAAAATTATTCAAAAACATCCAAATATGATGGGGGTAGACAATTTCAATCGAAAACACATATGAACCATTGCTTTAGCTAAGTGTGTGAAAGTGCTTTCATTATGAAATTCCTAAAAACCATTCAAATTCCATCACTTGTTTTGCGTTAGGCTACAAAAATATTACTCATGAAATAATATGCCTTTGCATTGCTCCACTTCCATCTAGGCATTTATAACCCCAATGGAGATGCCCTAACTCACCCAAGTATTAGATTAAATTTGTATTTGCCTCTTTTGTAAATATTGCTCCACTGCCAGCCAGGAATCTATAGCCTCGATGGAGATGTCCTAGACCATTTGATTTATTTATCTCTTTTTTTTGGTTTTTTTAATTCATCATTTTATTGCTTTGCAAATTTCACCTACCATCTAGGTTAGAGATCAAGTAAGGTTAAATATTGAGTATATAAAATATTTTTGCCTTAATTTGCAAACCAAATAACTTCATCTTTCAAGACTCCAATAAAGGTCCCTTAATATGATGTGTTCATGTGTAGCTTCAACAAAATGATTCATAGTTCTAAATTTTGCTATATTTACCCCAAGATCCAATACTGTTAACTAAATAATTTCAGCCCATTTTCCTTGACCTACATGATAGGCAATTCATCCTTCAAGAGGCCAAACATTAGAAACTACCATAGAACACAACCACCAATAGAGGAACCAACCCAAAACTCAAAACTTGCAAACCAAAACTTGGAAACAAAGCCAAAACCTAATCTAATACAAACTTGACAAGAAAACAAACACAAAACTCACCAAAACCAAAATTTGAAACAAAACTCAAAATAGAAAACCAAAACCAAAACATGAAAACAAAACAATAATATACAATATTGTACAATATGGTGCAAATTTTAGGTTCTCACTTTCCTAGATCCCAAACACGATTAGCACACTTTAAGAGACATATATCATGATATGCATGCCAAGCTCTACAAAAATCCAACCAAAGTAATATTAGACCCATCAATGCAACAACTCTCATCTTGCCTCTCTCACACAACCACTTTGATTCAATTTTATTAGCAATTCCATGTTTAGCATTTGATTCATTAAACTTGCAAGAGAATACATTACTTTCAACTATCTTTTTCTTATTCAATGGGATATAAATTTCAAAATCAGATTCATTTTCACAAGCATGTAGGATTTCTTTCAAACAAAAGGCTATCTCTAAAAAATTTAAAGTAAGGTCATCATCTATATCCCTAGGCCAATCATACTCATGCAACAATTTGCAAGAATCTAGGATATCTACTAAATGAGGATCATTATAATCTTGTATCCTAGATTCAATTATTAGTTGTTGATGAACCTGATTCAACAATTCAAGCATATCTACTTCTCCTTCATTTAACAAATCAATCTCATTAGTGGTGTGAGTAAAAATCCACTCTAGTTCTTCATTCACCTCTAGTGGCATTTCATCATAAATAGCATTTGAATCCAATAAATGATTATACAAATTTTCACCTGAATCTTGGATGTTTGGACACAAAAGGTTAGATTCTACCTTTTGTACATTTTCATTTACCAACACTTGGTGAGCCATTATGATATTTTCTTCTTCTTCATGGGCTTCATCATCATGATCTTGTAACACTTCATGTGATATAGCAATTTTAGCATCTTGCATATCAAATGAAATAGAAATTTCATTAATAGGAATGTGAGAAACAAATAAGTCCTCATATCTTCCCCAACCATTATAATAATCATCTTCTAAACCCATGGGATGAAATTCTATCATGTTTTCAAAGGACATATGATTCTCTAATTGTTCAAGAATTGTAGGCTCTTCATGCAAGATAGCAAATTTAGGGTCCTGCATATGAGATGAAGGAAATTTTTTATCAGATTGTGTAAAAGGAACACATTCCTCATACTCTTCCCAAACATCATCATAATTATATTTTAAGATCAAAGAATCAGATTCTATCAAGTATTTTGTATAATATTTAGATTCATCTATTGATTCACCCTCTTCAACTTCAAAGAATTCATCTTCCTCAAATTCATCCTCCTCAATTTCAAAAAATCATCTTCCTCAGATTCATCTATTGGTGGGTCAAGGATTTCTTCAGTGGGATCAATTCTTATATTTTTCTTCCTATGATTCTCCCAATCCTCCTTTGTGAATAAAAATGAACCAATCTCTATATCTTGATGGGTTTGTTTACTACAATCCTCATTGGTGGACATTGACCTTGATACTTGCACCTCCTCTTGGATGATATCTAAGGTGGTTCTAATATATGGACATTCAAACTTATCCCCTTGATTTCTCACATTAGACCTCATTAAATTCAAGGGTATTATATTAGATGGTTGGTATTGGTTGGAATCTATAGCTCCTGAAACACAATCCATCATAGGGAGAAGGTGGAATCTCAACTTGACTCATGGATTCATTTAGTTCTTTACAAATGGAGACAAATTGATTTGATATCATATTTGGGTCAACCAATTTTCTAAAATGTTCAAGAAATGTTGATTCTAATTGATCCCAAGAAGTGATAGAACCTGTAGGTAAACCAAGATACCAATCATAAGCAAATTCATCTAATGTGAATGGAAACATGTTACAAATGACATCTTCATGCATCTTTGGCCATTGAATTAAAGCGTTCTTGTATGCATGAATATGTTCCTCAGCCAACACTATTCCATCATATCTAAACTGAGGTAGATGATCCAAAAAATCTATAGGCATAGGATGTGAAGGTCTAGGTATATTTAAAGGACAACCTACCCTTAAAGAAGTAAGGAATGCCATTAGATAACCTCAAAGAATATGACTTTAAAACCAATTTTGTTAGTCAAAGAAATGTTTTGCAAAGAAGCATGAAATGACTAACAAATCTCAAGAGATATGCATCAATTAAACCATGATATTAAAGAACATTCTCCAATTTGCAAAGGTTAGTATCCATGCATCATCAATTTCAAAAATTTTAAATTAATGAATACGATCAACAAAACCTCATTAGTCAAGATAAATACCTTCAAATCACTCTTTCAAATAACATGAACAAGTTAGCATCTATAACAAAAACAACCAAATCAAGCCCTCCTTCTAGCACCAAAATGTTGAGTGGTAATTTTACCCAATTGCAAAACCACACTCATAGTTAGAATTTTGATTAGAAAACCCTCTCTTGCAAAGAAATAAATATTTCTCCAAGGTTCCTTTTACTTTAATGTGTGCATGTATGCTTGTATAAATGAGTGTATGGAATACCTTAGTGCTCTACAAAACAACTGTTAACAAGGGGCATATGTTAGGGTTACTTTATTATGTTATGCTATTATTGTTCATGAAACTTAAAAGGAGAATAAATGTGATTGGCCCTCATATGACCACGATGTAGAAGTGAAATTCCTTTTATCTTGAAATGTTTTAGATAGATTTTATCCTCATTTATTAAGCAAGTTCAACCCATTTTATCCTTTATTAAGCCTTGCATTGAGCATGAAATAGAATATAAAGATCTATCTCTAAAATATGAATATTAAATGATGAAATGATTCATTTTATGTTGCTTCAAGCATGAAAAAGGTCTAATCTTGGATGACCAACTTTGTAGCTATAATATCCTTTGATGCATATTATAGATAACCATCTTTGATGACATTTATTTTCATAAAGAGAGTTAGTTAATTGCTTGAAATATCCTATAAATTACGCCATTTCAATGAAATTATAATTTTCATGACGGAAGTCCATTTATTGATTTTAATGTAATGGCCTATAAAATGCCAAATAGATTGCCCCCTTTGAAAGAAATTGTTCTCTTAATTAAGAGAAATAAATTTATCGTTTTGCAAATAGAAATGCAAAATTTGAAATCCCAATCTCCTTTAAAACATGAACTCCTGCAAAGTTAGAAATTACAAAACTCCTATAGAAATGCTAAACTTTAAATAATTTTTTAAATGTGTGTGTTTCAAAATAAAATCAGATTTATTCTAAATAGACATTTAGAGATTATTCTTGGGAGCCATGCCACTAATTTTGGGATTTTATATATTTTTTATTTTTTATTTTATTTTGCAAACATTAAAAAAATGAAAAAGATAATGTTAGGAAATAAAAATAAATAAAATGAAATGCGCTAAAACT
Organism: Wollemia nobilis; assembly: GCA_028583015.1. Classification (NCBI taxonomy): domain Eukaryota; kingdom Viridiplantae; phylum Streptophyta; class Pinopsida; order Araucariales; family Araucariaceae; genus Wollemia; species Wollemia nobilis. The sequence goes on from JAQPPZ010002621.1 coordinate 1,689,572, forward strand.
AAATGATGCAACTTAAAAATCTCCATAAACCTTATAAATATTCGTATCTTGCATAAAAGTCCGCATTAAGGTGATCCATATTCATACAGTCTAGTTTATAATGGGGTGTGATATCCTAAGGGAACATGCAATATATTAAAGAAATAACAGACCAGTTAACCATTGCATAAAACTTGTAGAACATTTAATATATATTAACACCAAATCAATTTTCAATAAGCTCAAAAAATGTAGAATACAGACTTCAAAAATGGCATTCACGATGAAATTATAGTCTAGCTTGGTGGAAGAAAAAAATTCAGATGCAGACCCAGTTTTAATACTCTCTTCCCTATAGTCCTACTCCAAAAAGTTTCCAATTCCCTAAAATGTTTCTTCGATGGCTCTTTAAAATTTTTCAATCAACCATGCTTCATAACCATCATATGTGTTCCTTTCATTTTCTTCAAACTATTTCAAAACTTTTTTCTTTCGTTTTGTAACACATATTTTCTTTCCCTGATGTGAATAACCAAGCCATGATGGTCTCCAGGGGCATAATAATTACTTTTATAACCATTATCCCTTTTGGAATTTGGTAACATTCTTTACATTTAATCCTTATCCTTTCAAAAAACTCAGACTACTTTGACAACATCATGTTGAAATCGATGGTATGAATCACATCTCCCTTTCCATTTATTTTATTCCTATTGACCATACCTTAACCCCCATATTTTTCATATAATGTGGAGATGAGGCAACATATGATGGTAATCACCCATATTATTTCATATTGATGCTTCCTAAAGACGTCAATTTTGAAAACAAAACTTATCCATCCAGATCTGCCACTCATTTTCATCTGGGCTGCTCTACCATCAAATATCTAAGCTACCCATTTGAATATTAGTCTATTTCACTCTGCCACTATGTTTTAAACTATTTTTGAATATGCTTACACCACTTCTGCATAATTCATCAACACCTCCTACAAAACCATCTTTAACACTCAATTCTCATCCATTATGGTGTTGATCTATCGGATCCCAACAAACTCAAAAAACACAAAATTAAATGCGGGTCCCCATTTATTGGGTCTAGTTGTGGAATGGCCACAATAGACATGAGTAATGGATAAAATTTTGTAGCCACACATCTCTTCTTAAAGATTACTTGTGTTGTACTCTATTTTTTAGAAATGGAAGCATTATACTATTTTGCTTTTATAATCATATTTTGGTTTATTATACACTATTTTTTTTTACTAGTACTCTTTCATAATATTGCATATCTCAAAAATTTTAGCTTTAAATAATTTAGAATTTTGAGTTTCAAATCATAAGGGACTATAGCAAAAGAAGCATGGGATTTGCATATTGGAAATAAAAGAATTTGTAAGAGAAGTAGGAATAGAAGTGGAATATATGCAAGGGGATATGTAAGGAAATTTAGCTAGAGTTAGAATAGTTAATTAGTAGAGGCTCTAATGAAGTCCAAAACCTAGTTTCTCTTCTACTAATGAGCATCATTAAGTGCCTTTAGATTAGAATTGCTCATTATTTTGGCTACGATAACTAGTGCTCTTTATTTTTCCAAGGTTGTTTATACCTTCAGATGTGGATTTATTTTAGGGATATCCACTTCTTCAAGTGGGTAAGGTTATTTTATTGGGCCAATATATGGTATTGCACTAGTTTTTTTTGGTATTTCTTCAACTTCATGTGGATTTATTTCAATTTCCTATATTATTCCCTAATTTCTTATGGAGTTTCCTTGATTGTATTACTTGGGTTATTTCAACCTTTATGGTCATCTTTGTAAAAATTGAACCATGAGTGTTCATATATTTTTTCTCTTTATTTTTTTACTATTTCCTCATATACACTTATGATCATAGCCAAGTTTGATTATGTAGCCAAAATTATTTTCAAAGGGGTAACAGTAAAAAATATTCTATCATTAAGGCTCACAGTAATGGATTATTCAATAGATCTTGGTCTATTTTATGAATTTTTATGTCCCTTATCCTAGGTGGTTAAAATATGATAAGCAAATAACCCCTGAGGCACTGAAATTTTTAAATTTCTAGTCTTGTATCACATTTTTTACAAAAAGAGGATTTTTCCCCTTTTTATATCTATTTTTTTAGAGCACTTCTCATTTGATAGTCGATCTTGGAATCTAGGAAAAATTCATAATTCACCTCAGCATTTGTATAGAAAGAAAACCATTTTAGGGGACATGTGTATCATTGTTAAATTACATATTTATATATGTACCTCTCCTCTAGTTTGTCTATATATTTCCTATTTTTTTAGGTTAACTTATTTTCCACTTTGTACCTTCTCTCATGATCATAGAAGGTATGCAACTATGTATTTTCTAGTTTTATTTGGATATACCACTCAAGTTCATAGGATCAAACATCCTTCAACTACTCTAACCCCATGCTCTATAGTGTCACTTCTATGATATGGTTAAACTACCATAAATCTATTGTAATACTAATGATTTATAACTTGAGGGGATAGAAGGTTACCTTATTTTGGCCCTTGAAATAGTTTTTTCCCATATAATCTAGCTATCATACATATTCTAATTTGAAAAAATATACTAACATAAAGGCAAGTAAATGGCATAGCAGAAAATCCAAAGAGATAAATTAAGGATTGGTGTTTTCTAGGTAAAAGTTATTATTTGGCCACTTATCTAATTTTAAAATCTTACAAATTTTCTCAAACAACATTAGCTCCTTCATCCTTATAATTAACATTATGAGGAGGTATACCACATCATAGAAGTTATAGAAAGTACTACTTTATTTTTAGGGTAAAAATATGCATTCTATAATGGGAAACAATTTACCATGAAACTGCATCTAGTTTAGCTACAAGGATGAAAACCACTATTTTTTAGTTTAAATTGAGCTAGACTAGGTAGTATGTGTAAGTGAATTTTCTCGTATGTTTAAAAGACCATAATTCATTTTTCACCCAATTTGCTATGCAATTTATTTAAATATCTTCTTAGAGTGGTTGGAGTGTTATTCAACTACATATAAGAGTATTATATGTACTTTATATGTCCTCTCATTAGATTTTTTTTTGTTAAATTAAAAGTGGGTTTTTATCAAGGATCCCAAAACCTGATTACAACAAACTTCTAGAGGAACAGTCCAAGGATGGACAACAGGAAAGGCTTGAGGAACACCTTCAGGAAAGGCTTGAGGAAAGCCTTGAGGAAACAATTCAAGAAAGCAGTGAGGAAATTCATGCAGAGAAAATTTTGAAAATCTTGCCAAGCGAGAAAGGAGAAGGCGGTAGAAAAGAATGAAAAATCTTGCCTAAAACCAAATATGAAGCTTCCCAAAGGTGGGAAAAAGAAGCAGACACCTAACTTGAAAATTAAAACATCCTAAGGGCAAGAAAATGAGAAATGTTCCAAACCACCCATGGGAAACTAGGAGCCAAGATAAAAACCACTTCCCACATAGGGGAAAACTAGTTGAATGTAGAAAAAACCACCCTAAGCCAAGGGTGGAGCAAAAAAATAGAGATCCACTTCCCACGCAGGGGAAAACCAGCTAAATGCAGAAAAAACCACCCTATGCCAAGGGTGGAGCAGAAAAATAGAGATTACAGTAAAACCCATCAGAATGAGGATGAGTAGCAGTCAGGGATGCCATAATATCATTCAAACTATGATAAAACAAATCCCTTGTGAGCCCAAAAGTATGAACAACAATCAGAGGATTTCCTCAGGCTACAAAATCCTCATGTAATGTATCACCAGCCTAAAAAGTAGGTCAACATATAGAGGAAATCCATAGGCCATGAAGTCCTCATGTAGTGTAGAAAAGATCCTACAAGGATGCCAGACCAGTATATGAAACAATAGAAGTAGAACAACATGCCGTAGGAAAAATATAGGAAAGTACCAAAGGAACCCAAGAGGACAAAAATCCTAGGCAACCTTTAACACCACCATCAAACAACTTCAGGGAAACAGATGAGGAAAACCTGCAAAACTAAAATCTTGAAGAGTAGAGTCACAGAAGAAAGCACATGGTCCTCCTCCCCAAGACCAAAAATATGTTGTGCAAAACTACTCATGAAGTCACTTTCCAACAGACACATCATTATGTAACTGAAGATCCTCTAAGGGAAAACATCAAGAAGACACCATGAAAACCTAGAAAAAACTAGGAAATCCAAGGAAAAATCCTTGAACAACCCAAAAAACCCAAGAAAAGTCCTAGGGAAAAACCCAAAACCATCCCAGGACCCAAGAATCAAAATAAAACCCCACCACAGGGTAAGGAAAGGGGCAGGACATTAGAACAGTGATCTCCCATCCCAGAGAGATCGTCTGCAACACCATCCTGCCAAGAGGGAAGGGTTAAGGAAGTGCCAGGGAAACTAGGATAGGATCAGGGACCTGGGACATGGCCAACAATGGGATGCAGGAATGTGGAACAGGACTTCCATAGGAAGTCCTCTCATTAGAATTTTAACCTCATATATAATATTTGAATATATCTAAGATCCAAAGGGATATTTAAGTCTAAGGCATTGTTTAGATCATCAAGGTGAGGAATAAAGAATTATATATAGTAGTGGAAATTGTTAAAATTTTTACATCATAGACCATATGAGTAGTCAAGTGGGATAACCACCCTTCACAAACTACATGCATAAAATATAGAACAAGCTAGTTGTAAGGTTGTTTTGTTAGATTTTGATGATATATATTAAAGTAAATGCAACCACAAGATTTAAAATAAGCAATAAATGTTAATCATATGATAATGGTAATATAATATGTATAAAATCTATATGAGAAAACTTTGCAATAACTCAAAAACTAGTCATCATTAAAATATCAAAAAAATAGTACAACGTGATATAATGGAGGTCTTAAACACTCTAAAAATTCTTTCATGATCTACATTGTATCTACCTTATCTTCTCATTACTATGCTCTACTATTCTATATTCTTCTCTCTTTCATTCTGTCATTTACTTCACTATATCAAAGGCCTATATATAGGGAGATATGCCCCTTGGCCTTTCATATACCCATGAATCTTCATTTTTATAACCTATGACTCATGTACATGTGGACTACAAGCACATTTACATCATTACCCATTCTAACACTTGTGCATTTATTACATTGCATAAAGTAAATACTAAAATCTTAATCTAAGAAAATATCCTAATCTAATCATGTATCCAACATGGTACATTGGTATATGCTAAATAATATAGTATATTATACCACCCCACTGTATTATATTATTTAGATATTTAAGACTTTAGTCTTCAATATGGTCTTCATATTTTGAATGTTCTTTAGCTTGATCAAGTTCTTTGTATTGACTTCAATTTACCTTGCACTATATGCCTCCTTTGTTAGGTTCCTCTTCTTCTTCTTCTTCTTTATCTTTATTATTAGATTCAATCATTGTGCTTTCATGAGCTATCATGCTATCATCAAATTCCTACAAAAATATTTTCTCTTTGTCTTTGTCCTTCTCATCACAGTTCTTCTTTAGTATAGAATCTTTTGAACAATCACTTAAGGCATCATGATAAGATCTTGAGTTAGAATAAATTGAAGTATCAATATTGCAAGAGGATTAAAATATATTCTCTAAGAAGGATTCATCTAGTTTTGTTTTCTCTTTTCTTTTTGCTCTACATTCTCTTCTTTGTAATATTTGAATGTAAATAATGCCATATATAATATGCTATCAATTTTTGAAGGAATTTGAATATCAACATTTTCATTATCAATTTCTTTATTGATTATAGCATTATTTAATATTCCGGAGTTTTAAATTTTTCTTCTAAGGCTTCACTATAGATCACTTTTGAAGTAAGATCTAAGTTTCCTTTAGACTTTGTAAGTAAATTCTTGATTCCAATTTTTATGATATTTATCCTTTCCTTTCTAATGATGTTTTCCATATATTTATTTATTGTATTTTTTGAAGTAGACATATTTTTTTCTCCTTAGTATTTGATATTGAGAATTTTTGATAGAATATTTTATCTTTCAAAAACTTTGAAGTTGTCTACCTTATGACTCCCTAGTTTTAAGTATATGATCAAACTTGATAAAATATTTTCTATTCTCAAATTGTGTAGAACCCCTTATATCTCCCTAGTTTTTTTAGTGTACTATAGTTTTCATAAAGTGCTTAGATTTCTTTATATTTATTTTGAGTTTAATTCCTTTTATCTCCCTAATGTTCAACTGCTATTTTTCACCTTATTTCTCCCTTTTTGTGAAATCTAGAAATGATTTTAATGAAAATTCAATCTGATAATGTTCTCTATTTTCCAGGACCCTATAGTTGGATTTATTTTATCCCTTTAATTTATATAAGAGACTAGTATCAACAATAATTATTCAACTTTTAATCAATTATATGTTTTGCTTTGTATATCCTTGAGTTAATGATATGGTTTCTAAATTTTAAGATTTTTAATTTGGTTTTGAACTCCTTATATCTCCCTAATTTATAAATTTAGAAAATGATAATATTTGCAAAAATAATTCTTCAATTTTAAAGGTAGAAAACCTTATATCTACTAGTTTTATTATTTGTAAATATTTTGATAATTAAATCTCAAATAATGCAATTCGAAATAGCTCTTAAATATATAATCCCCTTGCTTTAATTGTATTTTAAACCATACATTATTAATATAAGTTTGTAATTTCCTTATATATCCATGCAATTATTAGATAAAATTAACCTTAAAAATAATGTACCTTATATATCCTTGCACTTGATATAAAACAAATAATAATTCAGTGTAAATATACCTCTCTTTGATGTGATGTGCTACGTATGGATTGGTTTCTTCTTTGAATGCACTTTTAAATATTTTGAATGTTGTATTATCCTTAGTCTTCAAGGTATGACACTATACATTAATTGCACTACATTCTATGGTGCACTCTAGATTTTCCTCTTCTCCCTTCAATGCTCTTTGACCTGTGGAAGCTTGATATGTGTGCTCTTATTAGGCAATCCTATTAATAATTCTCTATCTCCCTTTGGAATGCATGCCATATGGTATTTATGTTGCCATTGAATGTAGATATCCTTTTTAGGTGTCATAGGGACATTATAGTATTTAGAATATGTTGATTTAGGTCACACGGGCATTATCTCTCTTTATGGACATTGAAGTAATGATTTTTTATTTTTTCTTGATTGAATGGAGTGTTACTTCAGACTTGGATGCTTTTATTCTTATATAGGCATTATATTTCTGAGGTGTTACTAAGAATTCATACGTACACTTACCATTTGTGCCAAATGGCACAAGATTCCTTTGTTTGGTGTGGGAAGTGGAGGCTTCTTTCCTTGCATGTAACCAAAAACTCAATTTCCCTTATATCCTTAACACTCTTACCAAATCCTTGCAATTTTTTTGGTTTCTCTTGCAATAGTAGCATGCTTTCTACAATGGATGGTGGCTCCTCCTATGGTGTTTCAATGCTCTCTTCTAGGTTGCTTTTCATCCAAGCTTCTATCCTCTTTCGCTTGGGTAACATTCCTTGATACTTGTATATTTGTTACATTATTCTCCTTGAAACTTACACCTTAGATGTATTATGCTTTTTGTGTTACTGATGCTATGCTATCTTTAGACTCCTTTATTTTTGTAGGTTCCTTTTGAACTATGATCATTGCATTCATGGGACTATGGTGTCATATTTGGTTTCTTTAGACATATTGAATAAGATGATTTTGATCCCTTAGTTGACACTTTTCTATTATATTTGTATATTATTTTTTAGATTAGATAATACTGTAACTTGATCACTACAACTTTATGCTACTTTTGTGTCTTAAGATACTTAAATTTTATCTTATTTTTACTACTTTGGAAAAGATAAATACGGTGCTATTATGGACTATAAATAAATATGCTATAAAATAAGATAGAATACCTTAGTTGCACCTATATTTTAAGACTTTCTTAATCTATTTATGTAGATTCCTTACTTGTATTTAGTAATGCATAACCTTCTCTATTCCTTGGTGGTTGTAGTGCTCCTTTGGTAGCTTCTATTCACCAAGACTTGCTATAATTTTACTTGTATTTAATGGTGGATTTAATTTTGCCCTCATATCCTTCACAAATCTCTCCTAAGTCTACTTTATTGGTTAGATTTACAATGATGATTTCAATATTTTTAACCATGCAAATACTATGCCTTTTAGATGGCTATGCTTTGCACTATAGTATATCAAATCTATGCTTAAGAATAATGTCTTATTTTATTTCAATAGATAGTAAGAAGTTGATAATATTCTTTTCCTTTGAAAAATATCTAACTCCTATTTATTATGTGTAGGTTTTACTCCTTGTAAATACTATCTTTTGTACTTCCTTGAATATGTAAACTATAAACCTTCCTTTTGCAACTTTAAACCTTGAATTTGGTACTTAATAACACTTAATAATAAGATAAATATATATGTTCAATTAATGAGCCTTTTGCACCAATGTTGCATGCCTTTTTGGTGTCCGTTCGGTGATATATTTATTGGTGATTGGGATAACCTAATTTTTTCTCTAATTTTGATAAATTTGCAGCTTAAATTTGTATTACTTTGTTGCTTTAGACCAATCTATTTTTCAGGTCTTTTTGTTGTTCAAATCAGCTACTCAACTCTCCTAATTTTCAGCTTTGTTTGTAATGACCCAAAATCTAGCTACAAGAAAACACAAAGAAAAGAAAATAATTTTATTTACTAAGGAGAGGGATTCCTAAACCCCAAAATGACCTTTTGTTACTCTATTATTTTAAGATCACTAAGTTTTTTGACATTCCTAAAGATTTACATCTCACCAAACACTATCACAAATTTGTATGTGTAGGCGTACTATGTGTTACCACAAATAAGCTCACCTATCCCATAATTATCGATGAGCTAAACTTATCATCTTCAATATGACAAAGGCATACACCCATAACCATACCATACACAAATCCATATGTGCAGGTATGCTATGCATATTGTAATTTTAGCTATCCATATTGTCTGCACGATGAGATATCTTAAATCAGATGTAATATTTTAGTCTACTTATTTTTAATTCTTCCTAAGGGGTTTTAATTCCCTTAGGTCATTCTATAGGTTCACCCTAAGATATTAATTTCTTATGTTACTTTTATAGTTAACCAAGAAACAAGAATAACTCATTTTATCTAATTGAGAGCATACAAAAAGCATACAAGGAATGCTAAAAGAAAAGATATATAAATGAAGTAAGTGATAAATAAAAGAAATAGTTTAACTAGAGAAGCATAGTCAAATCATAAACATAAATCAAATTACAATTCTCAATCGCTTAATGAGTTATTACATATAATCAATTATGGTAAATCCTCCATACTTTAAATAATAACATAATACATTATTTTCATCTGGGATATATTTCCACAATTCTAGTCTATTTTAGCATAGTAAATTATTAAAAAAAGTAAGACAAGCTAATGTACGTGACCCAAATACAATATTTGGTCCTCCATCTCTTTCCATTTATAATTTGAGTATATTAATGGATCAAGGCACTCATGGTTCAGGATATGCATACCTCTAAATGCATCTACTTTATTTAATTTACCAAATTGCAACTATATAATATAAATCAATGTATATAACTATCTACTTCATAGTTTTTTTTTATATATATTTTACATGGTGGAAATGGTAACCACCACGAATCTAGGTAGGTTATCTATATTTTTATTGCCACCATATTATTCTACATTTTCTACCCCGGAAGTCGCCACATAGATCTTCGTGCAGTCTGCCCCTATAACCACCATGACAATAATTTTAAACCTTTTACATTGCTCAAAGCACCAGAAAGGGGATAAATGTTCAGTATGGTGAGGCTCAAGATTTAAAACTTGGATCTCCACCCCACTTAAAAGGTTTTGTTGAACCAATTGGTCTACACCTTAGACCTCCATCTGTTGCATAGTTGATATCATAAAAATATCTATTTTTATTTTCACCTCTCATTGTCCAAAGAGAGTCTTTCAACAAAATAGTTAAAACATAGGTTTTAATTTAATCAACTCATTTTAACTCTTATTAAAACAATTAAAGTTCCATACCTTTAGTCACTAGAATAAACTAGGTCCTTTATTCCCATAAACGAAGCCTCAACACTTAATTCACAAAATACTAATTTTTCTTTACTCCATAAAACAAAGTCCAATTCCTTTAATATTTAAAATAAAATAATTTCTTTATTAAATGAATCAATGTATCAATTCTTCAATTCATAATACTCCAATACTCCTTTATTTCATAAATCAAATTCCCATACCCTTAATTTACAAATTAAACTATTTAATTTATTTTTTTATAAATCAAAGTTCCTTCTTTAATTTACTTAAAACTAAAATAATTAAATAATACATTTGAATTATTATTCTTCAACAACCAACTCAATTTAAGAATTACCAAGTTCTCAGAAGGTCCACTAACTACTCCAACCAAAGGAGAGGTTCAATTAAAGAAGAGTATAGAAGATAAAAAATGTTACGATAGAGACAATTGTTGGCCAACCTTACAGGACGCGATCGATGACCAATATGACATGACTAGCTTAGAGATGGCAACACTTGGCTATGGTACAACTTAACACTCCTAGACATGGCTTAAGTAAGGTTAAAGTACATAGGAGGGATTTTAATTCACTTTACAATGTAGCCTAGAGTTAAGGATCATCATTGACTACCTACATACGCATAGGAAGAGCCTTGATGAGAGCTTGGTCTAAGGTTTTAATATGAAATATGAAGGATGACAATGATGAGCTATAAAAAGTGAATACCAAGTATCCTAGCCTCACCACAAGATAACCTTTATCAATATGGTAAAAATCTACAAACAATATCATATGAAAGGCATAATTGGTTCTGGTTTTCTCTACAACACATGACTTTATTAGTAGTTGAAGTAATTTAAGCTACCACAACTACATCAAACATGGCTTCCACCTACTCTAGATATTAGAAAAGGTCTTACTACCACCATACACAATACTTGATAATACTAACACAGTGGCATCCAAACCACAACTCAACCCTCAACACAATGAACACATCACACTGTCAGATTCCCTACAGTAGGTCACCAAGATAAGGAAAGATATAGCAAGGAGGTTTGGTTATTGAGAGCCAACAACTTTTGATATTTTCTAGGGTGATGCTAAGGATATATAGTTTTATTCTTAGATGTAAGGATCTCAAAAACCAATGAGGCCATTAATGATGACCACAACAAGAGGACATCGGTCCAAACAAATCAAGGATAAAACAAGACAACTACCACTAACATTAGGACAATGTTCAATGAAGGATCCAATTTTGAATAAAGAGAAGAAGCCATATGTTTGCATCTACCGATCTATAGCCTTTAAAATTTATGCTCGCTTACTGCATTGAGCTTCTCCACCCAAAATGAACCAGACTCCTTTATTTCTCATGTCCTTCTTTCTTCACACCCCCCCCATGTCCTTGTCTTACATTGCTTCCCATAAGGGTTTGAGTCCTTATCCTCTACACCAATGAAAACTCTCCATTACTTCCTGTATGTTGACCTTTACTCTCTAACTCATATTTCGGGTGGTCCAGCTTGGTAATTTATTTTTTTAATTAAAATTTCCTCAATCCCAAAGCCTTACCATAAATACAACTTTCTCCAAGTCGACGATGAAGCTTCCTTCACCTGAGCTTTTAGCTCAAAACACTCTTGAAGAGACAACTCCACTTCTTTTATTTGATATTCTTTATAATGCCTTCAAATATTATTAATAAATGTTTTACCTTTATTCAAATAAAGTATCTTTTACTTATTTGAATGAAATTCATTTTTTTTTGGTAGATAAGATACTATAGCATTAATAACGGGTTTTATAGGTTGACCCAAAACCTTTTATAAAAATTAACCCATGGCTGTTGATGAACTTGTCCTTACTAAGGATACTATATATGTAAAATCTACATGCCGCCAAAGCCATTACATCCGGTAAGGCACAGAGACTGTTATCAAAAAGAAACTTCCCATACAAAATTTTTGGGTATACCCCGAGAAAACACACCTGCATCATAATTACAAAAAAATAAACAGACACGGATCCCTTCCTTGAAATAGTGGAGAAACAAAAAGCTACAGACACATATAGCAGAGTACTAAAAAAAACTCCCACAAGCTCTGTATTGATAGTTACTCCTAATAATTCTTTGGTAATTGCTTTCTTTCATATATGACATGGTTTGGGACCACATCCCATCTTGGCCAATAAGCCTTGGAGAAGTGAACTTACTGGCTAGATTTATGGTGGTGGCTATCTGGTGGTCCATGTGGCTCTGGTTCGAAGTCTTATATTGTCATTTCTTTCCTTCCCTCTGATTATCAACCAACCTTAAATTACTAATATGACTAGGAACCATGTTATCTGACATGTGACTATCCCCATTAGTCTTTGTGGTATTTACAAGCATCATCCACCAAGACTGATAACTCGGATAATTTTTACTGTGGGTCCATTTCAAAAAAGAGGTAGAAATACTCATAGCCTTCAAACTTATAGTGCCTTCCCTATTGGTAAATTTGACTATCATTCTTGGCATTCTTTTTGAATAAGCTCCTCTACTTCACTGGGGACACCATGTTCCCATTTGAAAAGTATGTCACCATCGACACCCAAATTGGCCAACTTATCAGCAACTTTGTTAGCTTTCCGAAAGACATGTTGGGATTTTCTGTCCTATCTTCCCTAGAAAAGGATCCTAGCCTCTTCAACAATTATTTTAATCCTCAAAGGAGGTGTTTTCCAATTATTGAGGAGATTTATAACATGCATAGAGTCTCCTTATATGATCAAATTGCCTTCTAAGTCTTGAGTCATTTGAAGGCCTCTCCACATAGCTCTAGCTTCAGCTTCGTTGTTCATCCTTATTCCCAAATATTTTGAAAAACACAAGCATCATATTCCCATTATGATCTTGCACAATACCGCTAGTGCCTACTCTACCAGAATTTTCCTTAGCCGCTCCATAAAAATTAAGCTTAAACCAACTTGTAGGAGGTGGGGACCACTTAACATTGGCTCTGGGGTTGACTACCCTAGGCACAGACACATCTAACAAGGTTAAGCTTAAATATTGAGCAATCGTGGTCTCCTGCAGATGAGGTTTATGGCTATAAAATGGGATAAGGTTCACATTATTTTTGTCAAAGGATAGGATCTTGGCAATGATAGTTTGATGATCATGGATAGACTCATTAAAGACTCTATGGTTCATTTCTAACCACACCTGCCAAAGATAGTGATTGAGACAAATTTTCCACATGTATCTAAGTCTTTGGCTTGAAAATGGGTAAGGCCACTAGATGAAAAAATCAAGTACAATGGCTGGTTTAACCCAGGAAATATTGAAGGCCTGAAAAACCCCACTTAGGACAATCAAGGAAAAAGGGCACTCAAGGAAAGTGTGATAAATGGTCTCCCAATTAGCCTGATGCACCTTGTCGGAGCCATAACTTTTGAACCATATGCCCGTTTTCCTTTAAATTTAATAGGTGGTTCCACGTGCTTAAATTGACCCTCCAAAAATCATGTTTTCGGGACCTAACTCCGACATATAATACCTCAAAATTAGCTTTTAGAATAGGTTCCTAGGTTTTTTGGATTTTTTTGGCTGTTAGAAGTTTACTATATTTTGTTATACCTTAAGTTGAGACCTAATATTTTAAATTAAGGTTAATTATTGTAATAGGGATGTGTGCACCAAATTTGGGCACAATATGACTCATTTCTATTTTTAGTAGTTTTTAGAAAAAAGATCTATTTTTAGCAGTTTTTAGAAAAAAGATATTTTTAGGGTTTATTTGGTTTTCGGTTGCTATATGATGGATTGTAATATTTTTTTGAAGGGGTGTGAATTCAGGAATGATAAGAATATCAATTGGCAGTTTTCTTCTATTAGTGCATTTGTGTTACGTGATTGGAGTCTATTTTGTTGGTCTCTTGTTGGTCTCTTCAAAAGGGGTAAGGCCACTGCATGAAAAATCAAGTACAGTGGTTGGTTTAACCCAAGAAATATTGAAGGCCTAAAAAACCCCACTTAGGAAAATCAAGGAAAAAGGGAACTCAAGGAAAATGTGATAAATGGTCTCCCAATTAGCCCTACACAGATAACAATGATTAGTGATACAAATACCTTTACACATCATATTATCAACGGTTAGAATTCCTCCTTGGATAACCAGCCATGAAAAGATTGTAATTTTTGGAATTAAATATTTTATCCAAACTAAGTCCTTTTGGAGGACAAAATCATCATCATCAAGCAGAAGCTTTTAAGCTGATTTAACAGTGAACTACTCGTTTTCCATAGGAGCTCAGGTCATTTGATATTACTTGGGTCTCATGGGGATAAACTGTTTCCCAAGAATGTTACAAAGATCATTTTATTTCGCTTGAAATACCTGAATCCTTATTTATTTCCACTTCATTCTGCCTATGTCCTCAACCATATAATCAAAGACTTTTCTGCCAATGAGTTCTTTCGTGATATCTATGATTCAGACTAAGTTAGGATATTGCATCAGTGGTTTATCCTTATCCCACCTATCTTTCCAGAAATTTATCCTCTCACCATTTCCTAAAACCCATCTTAAACATTTTTTGATGATTTCCTTACAATTGATAATTGCTTTCCAAAAATCAGAATCTCTGATTGGAACTGAGTCACTTAGAAATTCCATATTTTGAAGATACTTTCGTTTTATTATAGTTGTCCATTCATTTTCTTCACCAAAAATGAGGTGCCATGCCTGCTTAGCTAGTAAAGCTAAATTCATATGAGCAATTCTCCTCAGACCTAAGACCCCATTTTCCTTGGTTCTACACACTTTGGTACATCCTACAAGGTGTATCCTTTTTTCTCCTTTGATCTAGTCCATAAAAATTCCTTTTGGAGTTTCTCAAACTTTTGGAAAACCTTCACAGGGGATTTGAAAATGAAGAAGAAATAGACTGGAATGCTCGAAAGAGAGGCCTTAGTGAGGGTTAGCTTTTCTACTTGAGATATAAGATGACCTTTCCATCCAACAAGTTTTTTTTGAATTCTTTCAATAACCCTATCCCACATTGACTCTATCAGAGAACCAATGAAAATAGGGAGACCAAGATACAAAGTCAGGAGGTTTGCTATATCACACCCTAAAATTTTTGCAATCCTTCCTTACCTTTGAATGGGGGTTTTCAATAAATATAACTTACTTTTACTAAAATTAACTTTCTAAACAGCAGCATCCTCATAGAGTTGTAGGATGTATTTAATTATTTTGGCCTCAACCATCGATGCCTTAGTCAATAAAAGGGTATCATCGACGAATTGTTGGTGAGAAATAGACCTAGTGAGAGATGTTGCCTTGATTCCTAATATTAGCCTTGAACTGCAAGTATTTTTTATGGTTCTTCCTAAAGCTTCTACCATAATGATGAATAACATGGGGCTGATAGGGTCCCCCTACCGAATTCCTCTATGACTTTGAAAGTAACCAACAAATTTTCCATTAACCAGAATCGAGAACCATGCTTTAGAAATGCATTCTTTGATCAAATTAAATCATTGGTGGTGAAAACCAAACTTAAGGAGGAAAACAATCATAAAGTCCCAATTTAACCTGTCAATTGCTTTGTTCATATCAAGCTTGAGGGCAAAAACAAACCTGTTAGTCTTATAAGCAGAGTGCATAGCTTCATGAACTATGATAAATCCATCCAAGATTGACCTGCCCTGGACAAAGCTTCCCTGGCATGTATATATGATGCAGGATATAACATCTCTCATTCTATTTGAAATGGCTTTAGGTAGGATCTTGTAAGAAATATTGCACAGGCTTATTGGCTTGAAGTCAGCCATAGATTCAGGGGTTTGCTTCTTAGGAATTAGAAAAATAAAAGTAGAGTTGAGACATTTTGGGATATGATTGCTTGCTTGGAATTCTATGATAGAAGAAATTACATCCTCACTTATGATTTCCCAAAAATCTTGATAGAAATGAGGAGGAAATCCATCGGGTCCTAGGGCTTTGTCTGGCTCCATGCTAAACAAGGCTTCCTTAATTTACTCATCAGAAAAATGAGCTAGAAGCTTAAGGTTTATATCCTCATTTATTATTATAGGAATGGATTACAAGAGAATATATTTGGCCTCCTCATTGCACTATGATTCCTGACCAAGGATAGAATTGAAATAAGTTATTGCCTCCTTTTTTATTTTTGTTAAGTCTTGAGTAATAGAACCATCTATTTTTTTTTTTAAATTATCTTGTTATTGCTTCTGTTTCTAAGTGTGGTGACATGAAAAAATTTGGAATTTGAATCTCCATATTTCAACTAAATAGCCCTTGATTTTTGCCTCCAATAGATTTCCTCATAGGCCAAAATGTTATGAAACTCTGCTAGTTTTGTCCGTTCCTCCTGCTAGTTTCATCAACATCACCATGTTGAATCCTCTGATCAATTATCTTCAAACTTTTAACAACCTATTTTTTATTTTCAAAGAGGTTCCCAAATACCTCTTTGTTCCAAGTTTGAAGCTTTTCCTTAACAAACATTAATTTTCTAGAAATTTTAAAAGTTGCACTACCCCTGATAGGCTGCTACCACCAGTGAATTAAGTTATCTCTGAAACTTGAATGTTTAATCCACATAGATTGAAATCTGAAAGGTTTATTAAAGGACAGAGAGTTAGGGATCTCCAAAAAATGATATTATGATCAAAGGCAATTTTTGGAAGGGCTTATAGGGTATAATCATCGAACAAAGTTGTAGCCTCCTTTGATAGAAAAAACTTGTCAAGCCTTTCTTGAATGAGATGACACCCTATCTACCGATTGCTCCAGGTATAATTCATTCCTCTAAGTTTTACATCCATCAACATGTTGGAGTTCACAAAGTCATTGAAATCATCCATGCTCCTGATAGGTGGTCCATTTCCACCCATTTTGTCTGAAGGGTAAAGACGAGTATTAAAATCCCAAGAAAAAATCCAAGGGATATTATGAAATATTTCACTCAGATTGCCTAAGTACTCCCATAGTAGAGCTCTCCCTTGAATTGAAGTTTGGGCATAAATATTTGAAAGGATCCACGACCTGTTGCTGTTTATTTCCTTAAATAAAACACAAAGAACCCTATCATATTTTTGAATAATGGTGCCTTCTACTATCTGGGGATCCCACAAAGTCATAAGGCCTCCAGAAGCTCATCTGGCTAATTTGCAAACCATCTCCCCTTGATTCCAAAATTTTTTTGCTACTTTTTTTGACTGAATCTCATGAGTTTTTGTTTCTTGCAACATGATAATATTTGGATTCACTTGACTGATTATTGCACTGACTTCCATGTGTTTGGTCAGGCCATTGAGGCCTCTCACGTTCCATGAGAGGAACTTCATTTAGATTATTTGGGATTTCTTCCTCTCTCCCTCCCTTGAGGGGGTTTTCCTAATTTGTTGTATTCAAAACCCGAAATAACCTGTTGAAACAAGGTTCTCTGTTTTATATTGGCAATGTCATTATCAATTTTAATTGTTTGATGCTCAACATTTGATATTCTCCCTCTTCTTTTTCACTGCCAAAATCTATAGGAGACTTCAAAGTGCTCCTGGTTTGTTTAGGACTAAACTTGGGGGAGGCAATTTGGTAAAGAATCATACTGTCATATTCCTCAGTCATAAGAGTTTCACATATCTCCACCCCTACATCCAAATATTCTCCTTTTTTCCTATATTTCCCTAGTCTGTAGGATGACCCCTCAGTAGGATTCACCTGGCTCCTAGTGATGATGTTAGGGAGATGAGATTTTTTATTTTCCAATGTCTCAACTTTATTCCTAAGTTCTTCAACATTAGGGTTTGGCTTTGGGATTCCCATTGGTCTTGAAATATTTTTAGCATTGGGGTTTAAGGATCCCAAATTGGATGGGGATTCTAGAGATCAGGCATTAGGGTTTGGCTTTGTGATGACCACGAGGCTTACATTAATTTTAGCATTAGGATTTGAGGATCCTGACTTGGATGGGGATTCTAGAGAGTCCAAAAGGTTAGCATGAAGGTTCTGGACTTCTGTGTCTTCTGATAATCCTCCTACTCCCATATTGGATAGAATTGAAAAATTATTTGAAACTAGAGGATTGGAACTTACCTGAGTATTTTGGATGCCAACAACCTGTTGTTTTCCTCTGTCTTGTTGTTTAAAAATTTAATTATGTATCAAAATGAACTTCAATTATCATTTAAGATTAAGGTGTTCCTTATATATTTAAATGAAACTCAATTACCATTTAATCTAAGGTTTCTAAATGAAGTTCTAATTTCTTTTAAAATAATATATTTATTATTTCGAATGAAATTCTATTTATCGTTTAAAATAATATATATTAATTCCAAATGAAATTATAATATCATTTAAAATAATAAAACACACACACACACACACACACACACACACACACATATATATATATATATATATATATATATATATATATATATATATATATATATATATATATATACGTATATATATAACATAATATAAAGGTTATTTTTATTGAATACTAACACCATGCTATTCTTTTGAAGGGCTTAAGAAAAACAAGGAGCTTTCAAAGATAACCCAATTATGCATGTTTTTACAAACCATTGATGCAAAAATTGATGAAGTAAAATACAATAAAACATATGCAATAGATAAAGAGAGAGACTTTCCATCAACTTAGTCACTTGTATCAACCTAAAAATTTATTATAGCTATCAGACTATCAATGTGAGGCTAAATATGGCTAGCTAATGGATGATTATCCCTATATAAATATGCATATCTATATGAGGTTATTTAGTAATGCTACCCCCGAATTGCCATAATAATAACTTCTCATATCTAAGTTACTCCATTTTTGGTGGATGATTCTACCTCTTCCACTCACGAGTGTACTTTATTTTGCATATGAAAAATATGTCAATAGTATCACGTTATTTTAAAATATTAAACTATCATTGCATAGTTTTCCAATTGCACATACTAAGTATTAAAGCATCAATAATAAAAACATTATTTCTTTGTGCGAAAAATCCTACCAAGGAGGTTCATGACATCCTACTTCCTGGGACTAAACATCGTCCTAGGTATTTCTAGCTCAAAAATAAAATTATTACCTCATATATTTTGAAACAAGAAGGGAAAATATTTTTGCATATCATCAACTTTTTTCCCAAGTGATATTTATTTCAAAAAAATGGTCCCATTGGACCTTACATTGTTTTAAAATATGATTTTGCATAGAATTAGCATGGAAATCAAGAATTTTTACTGGTATCACTTGAATAGCCTTTGGATTTGCCATATATAATTTAGAAATATCCCACACATGTTTAGGATTACCAACATATTTTCTAAGAAAGAATATGTGGATGGTGTCATGGATATTTTATAGGTTAGGAGGTAAGTCAAGTCGATAAGCAACTGAACTGATATTTTTGGTGATCTTGAAGGATCCCATAAACTAAGCATCAAACTTTGTGGATTTGATGGCAGTATTATTTGGTTTAACCCTTAAAAACCCTTTACATACAACTAAGCACTCTCTTGGAGTCCTATTCAGATCAACATAACTTTTTTGACTTTTTATAACTTCTTTAAGTCTTTTCGTGATTACCCTCAATTGGTCTTCTATCTCTTTGACTATATCTAGCCCAATAAAAACTTGATATTCTAGGTTATCCCATGACAATGATGTTATACACTTTCACCCAGACAAGGCATAAAAAAGAGCCATTCATAGAGAGGAGTGATGCCCATTATTGTAAGAAAAGTCTACAAGATGCAGGTAGTCTTCGCAATGATATTTATGATCCATGTAGTACATATGAAACATATATTCTAGTACATTGTTTACCCATTCAATTTTACCATCTATATTATGGTGGCATGCTATGTTCATATTCAATTTTGTGCCTACTACACAATGGAGGGATTTCTGAAATTCAAAATTAAATTTGGAATCCTATCTAAAATGATCACCTTAGGAAATCTATGCAATCAAACTACCTCTATGGAAAATCTATTAGCCACTACCTGAGAATCATCCTTGATGTTTCTTTGTATGAAATGTCCAACCTTAGTCATTGTTTTTACTATTACAAGGGTTGAATCATGGTGATACCTAGTCTTAGGTAGCCCTACTATAAAATCCATAGATATAACCTTCTATTTCTATGTAGGCACATCATGTGGATATAATTGTCCTATAGGATCCTTGTGTTTTGCCTTAACTTTTTGACATTCAAGGTATCAAGCAAAAAAATTGATGATATCTTTCTTTGTGCCTACCCAAAAGAAAGTTCTTTTCATGTTTTCCTACATTTTGGCTCCTCTAGGATAAGCAAAATACAAATATCTATGGGCTTATTGCATTGCTAGTTTCCTTAATTTACCCATTTTTGGTATGATGAATCTATATTTGTAGCACAAAATGTCATACTTCATGTCAAACTCATTATTACCCTCAGGGTATCTATCCATTCTAGCTCAAATTTCCTAGCAATAGTTGTCATGATATTGCTTTTGTCTCAATTGATCCATCATATCTACGTGACTTCTAGTTATGGATGCTATGTGTTTCCTTCTACTCAAGGCATCAACACCTTTATTATATTTCCCTTTTATATACTCAATATCAAATTCATACTCAATGAGAAACTCTACCCATATTCTCTGCCTTGCATTGAGTATAGGTTGTGTAAATATATACTCTAACTTTGATGGTCAGTTTTTAATTCAAACTGTCTTTCCATCAAGTAGTGATGCCAGGCCTTTAGAGCATGCACTACTATAGCTAGTTGTAGATCATGTGTATCATAATTAACTTCATGCTTCTTGAGATTCCTTGAAGTATATGCTACTATTCACTCTTATTGAGAGAGTACTCCTAACCCTTTCAATGATGCATCCGTGCATACTAAAAATTCCCCTTGAGAGTCAAGAATTTTTAGTATTGGTGTGGTAGTGAGTTTATGTTTTAGCAATGGAAAAGTAGTTTCACACTTATCTAACCACTTAAATCCTTTTCTCTTTTGAAGGTTAGTTATTACTATAGTAATATTAGAGTAATAATTTATATAACATCTATAAAATCCCATTAACCCCATGAATCTTCACACTTCTATCACATTAGTAAAGGTTGGCCAATTTAGGATAGCCTCTATTTTATTTGGATACACAATAATTCCTTCTACTGGTATGATATGTCCAGGATATCGTACCTATAAAATATAGAAATAGAAATTAATTTTGACTATATTTCCATAGATTTTGTTCTCTCTCAAAAAATCTAACATGATCTTGAGATTCTTATTATTCTCTTCCTTGTTCTAAGAGTATATTAATATATCATCTATAAATACAAGGACAAACTGGTCTAGGTGTCTTCTAAACACACTATTCATTAGATTCATGAATGTAGTTAGGGCATTAGTTAGTCCAAAGGGTAGAACTATAAACTCATAATACTCGTACCTATTCTTAAATATCATTTTGTGAGTATCATCATGCATCTTTAACTCAATATACCCTAATATTAGATTAATCTTGGTGAATATAATGGCATATCTCAATTGATTAAATAAATATTCAATCCTAGGTAGGGGATATCAATTATTTATTTTAGCCTTAGTAAGCATTATGTAATCAATACATAATCTTAAGGATTCATATTTATTTTTTTTATAAATAATACTGGTGCACCCCAAGGTGACACACTTGGTTTTATCAATTCCTTTTATAATAGCCCTTATAGCTGAACCTTTAGTTCCTACATCTTGATAGGATTCATCTCTTGGCATAAGTTCAGTTGTGAAATCAAATTCCTGTATAGGAGGGAGTTTAGGTAAATCCTTTGGGAACATATTCTAAAAATCCTATAAAATTGGGTGCTATCCTAGCGCCTCTCTTTTCTAATCATATCCTACTTCATTAATTTGTGCAACATAAACTATCCCTCATTTATTGAGGGCTTTCTTCAACTACATAGCTGATAGCATTTGGGGTGTGAATACCCCTTGCTCATTATGAATTCTATGTCATTCCTTGCATTTCTCTAAATACTTGATCTATATTTCTTGGAAATTGATCAAGGATTTATGGAAGTACAACCAATCCATCCCTAGGATCACATCAAAGGCATGACGTGGAGCTACATATAGATATCCTTTGGTGGTACCACTAGATAAATCAATCTCTACCATCAATTAACACTAGTTTATTGAGTAGGTTTATTCAAAACCATACTCTACCTTCCAACCTTGAGCTAAATATCCTAGACTTTCTAGCATATCCCTTGCTAAACTAGAATAAATGAAGCTATATGTGGTCCCACTATAAATTAAAATTTTTACTTGCTTATTAAAATTCTTACCTTTAAAAAGCAATGTGGTAACTTGCTCATCTAGTTTATTTTCTCATTTGTGGCATAGATCTTATGCTCAAGTTCCTTTCTTTTGATAGTAGATATACTTAGTCATGTTTTTTTGGGATACTTATTAGCATAATATGGTCCTTTGCAATGATAACACCCACCATTGGGTCCTTATTTCTTTTTTGGTTTTTGCTCCTCTACCTTACTTGCTGGAGCTAAAGTTTACGATTTTTGAGAGTGAGGCTTTGCATTGTTGGTATTATTATTGGTTTTCTTTTAGACGTTCCTCTTGAACCTTCCCTATTTTCCATTATTTATCTTCTCAAAATTTTGAGGGTTCTTGGTCTTTAAATCCTCTTCCTCTTTCCATTTCAAGAGAATCTGACTATTCCTCTTCCTTAGTGCTTGTTTATCTTGTTCATATAAGGCAACATAGTTAAATTACAGGTGAGAATCTACTTCATTTGCCAAGTCATATGCCTTTTACAATGATTTAGGCTCAAGAACATTTACATCATGCTTCACTCTAGATTCTAACTAGTGAATAAACTTGTGAACTCTCATATTCTCATTATAAGAAGACACATACTTAAATAACCAAACCAAATTCTTATAGCATATCTCCACTATTTTAGTCCCTTTTTGAATATTGGAAAACTATTCAAAATTTAAGGCATGGAAATTTTCTATGAGAAACCTCTTTTTGAAGATTTCAAAAAAATATTTCCATTTAATATCAATAGGATCAACCTTATTCTTCTCATAGTAGGTTCCCCACCAATCTAAAGCAAACCCTTCTAAGTTTATTTTGGACCAAACTACTAGAGTTCTTCAGTAGTAGCCTTTTACTTTTAAATAAACTTCTAACTCTCTCAGTGAGGCTTTAGCTACATCCCCTTCACCTTCTCCATAAAAAATGGAGATATATATGTTTTTTAGATCCTTAGCCATTTAATTTTCTAGAAGAGCTCTATATTACAAATATTCTATAGTTATTCCATCATCTTGGCTAACATATGAGTCTCTAGCTTGTGAGTTTTGATTCACAATAGTTTCCAACATTTGTGTCATCTAATAATACATGGAAGCAATCATAGCAGTGGGGTCTTCTACCTCTCTATTGGAATTTCCTATATCCTCATCCTAGATCCCTTATTTGATATCATTTTGTTGAGTTTATCTAGTTTAAGGTGTAGGACTCTCTTTTCTAACCTTAGGTGGCATTTTTACCTAGTTACATCCATGGAAAATATTAGGTTACAAATTCACTCTAAACTATACCAGTGATTCAATCCATAATATAGAGTTATTTTGCTAAAAGAATCAATAATCTATTTAGGATGGTATTCATGATGTAACTTCATTACCAAATTCCATACTTATCATAAGTAAGGTATCATAACACTCTAATCACCCTTGGGATTAGTTCCCATTAGATTCTAGCAATTAGGACATTCTAGGTCTTCCTAGCTTTAGCTTAAAACTTAAGCAAGCCTTCATTGAAAGAAATCCAAATCACTTTAGTACATAATAAGCTCTATACCCTTGTACCTACAACTCTGATACCAAATGTAATGACCCAAAATCTAGCTACAAGAAAACACATAAAAAAGAAAAGATTTTTTTTTACTAAGGAGAGGGATTCATAAACCCCAAACTGACCTTTGGTTATTCTATTAGTTTAAGATCACTAAGTTTTTTGACTTTCCTAAAGAGTTACATCTCACCAAATACCCTATCATAAATATATATGTATGCGTATTATGTGTTACCGCAAATAAGTTAATCTATCCCATAATTCTCAATGAGCTAAATTTTTCATCTTCAATCAGTTGAATGTATACGCCCATCACCATACCATACAAAAATCCATTTGTGTAGGTGTGCTATGCATATTATGAGTTAATTTATCTATCACATCTCCATGATGAGCTATCTTAACTTAGATGTAATATTTTAGTCTACTTATTTTTCATTCTTCCTAAGGGTATTAATTCCCTTAGGTCATTCTCGAGGTTCACCCTAAGATCTCAATTTATTAGGTCACTTTTACATTTAACCACAAAATAAGAATAATTTATTTTATCCAATCAAAGAGCATACAAAAAGCATACAAGGAATGCAAAAAAAATATATATATATATATATATATATATATATATATATATATATATATATATGAATTTAATTAAAAATTAAAGAAAGAGCTTAACTAGAGAAGCATAGTCAAATCATAAACATAAATTAAATTACAATTCTCAATAATTCAATGATTTATTACATATAAGAAAGTATGGTAAATCCTCCATACTTTAAAAGAATAACATAATACATCATTTTCATCTAGGATATCTTCCCATAATTCTAGTCTATTTGAGCATAGTAAATTATTGCAAAATTAAGACAAACTGATGTATGTGACCCAACTCCCATATTTTATCCTCCATATTTTTCCATTTTTAGGATAGTAGGGGTTTAGGGCACTCATGGTTTAGGATAGAAATACCTTTCAATGCATCTAGTTTCTTTACATTTTCAAATTGCAACTATACAAATTAAATCAAAGTATCTAACCATCTATTGCATAGTTGATATCATAAAAATATCTATTTTTATTTTCACCTCTCATTTTCCATAGAGAGTCTTTCAACAAAACATTCAAATAAAATGTTCTATTTTAATTAAATCATTTCAATCCTTATTCAAACAATTAAAGTCCCATATATTTAATCACCAAAATAGGTCCTTTATTTCCTTATACCAAGCCTCAACTCTTAATTCACAAATTACTAATTTTTCTTTATTCCATAAACCAAAGTCCCATACCTTTAATCTATAAAATAAATTAATTTCTTTATCAAATGAATCAAAGTCTTAATTATTTAATTCATAATAACCCAATGTTTCTTTATTTCATAACCCTTAATTTACAAAGTAAACTATTTTATTTTTATTTCTATAATTCAAAATTCTTTCTTCTTTAATTTACTTAAAAACTAAAATAATTAAATAAAATATTTGACTTATTCTTCTTCAACGACCAACTCAATTTAAGAATTACCAAGTACACTGAAGGTCCACTAACTTACCCAACTAGAGGGTGGGGGTTTCAATTAAAGAAGAGTATAGAATATAAAAATGGTACGACAGAGATAATGGGTGGCTAACCTTATAGGATGCAGTCAATTACCAAGATGCCATGACTAGCTTAGAGATGGAAACACCTGACTATGGTCCAACTTAACACACCTAAACATTATTCAAGGAGGATTAAAGTATACAAGAGGTGTTCGACTTCACTTTATGATGTAGCCCAGAGTTAAGGATCATCACCGACTACCTACATACATGTAGGAAGAGCCCTGATGAGAGCTTGATCCAAGGTTTTACTATGAAATACGAAGGATGATGATGCTGAGCTATAACTAGTGACTACCAAGGAGTCTAGCCTCAGCATAGTCCAACCTTTAGGAATACGGTCAATATCTACAATCAAGCTCATATGAAAGGCACACTTTTTTTTGGTTTTCTCTACAACACATGACTTTCTTAGTAGTCGTAGTACTTTAAGCTAACATAGTCATCCCAAACACAACTTCCACCTACTCTAGAGCTTACCAAATGGCTTACCACCACCATACATAATAATTTATAATACTAACACAATTGCATCCAAGCCACAAATCAACCTTCAACACAATGAACACATCACACTATCATATTCTCTACAACAGGTCATCGAGATAAGGAAAGATATAGCAAGGAGGTTTGGTTATCAAGAGACAACAACTTTCAAGATTGTCTAGGGCAAAACTAAGGAGATACAATATTATTCTTAGATGTAGGGATCTCAAAAACCAAGTAGGCCATTAACAATGACCACAACAAGAGGAAAACATTCCCAACAAAACAAGAATCAAACAAGAAAATCATCGCTAACATTAGGATGGTGTTCAATGAAGGATCCAGATTTTAATAAATATGAGAAGACATATGTTTGCATCTACCAAATTGTAGTCTTTCAAATATTTTCTCACTTCTTGCATTGATATTCTCTATCCAGATTGAACTACTCTCTTTATTTATTTCTCATGTCCTTTCTTCACACCCCTCTACTCCTTGTCTTACATCGCTTCCCATAAGGGATCGAGTCCTTATCCTCTACACCAGTGAAAACTCTCCATTACTTCCCATTTATTCGCCTTCACTCTCTGACTCATATTTTGGGTGGCCCAACATGGTAACTTATTTTTTTAAATTAAAATTTCCTCAATCCCAAAACCTTACCATAAATGCAACTTTCTCCAAGTCGGTGATGAAGCTTCCTTCACCTGAGCACTTAGCTCACAAAGCTCTTGAAGAGCCAAGCCCACTTATTTTATTTGATATTCTTTATAAGGCATTAAAATATTATTAATAAAGGTTTTACCTTTATTCAAATAAAGTATCTTTTAATTTGAGTAAAATTCAATTATTATTATTACAATAAAGATTTCATTAATTATCAAAATGAACTTCAATTATCATTTAATATTAAGGTTTTTCCTTATTTATTTAAATGAAACTCAATTATCATTTAAACTAAGGTTTCTAAATGAAGTTCTATTGTATTTTAAAATAAAACATTTATTATTTTAAATGAAATTCTATTTATCATTTAAAATTATATATATATATATATATATATATATATATATATATATATTAATTCCAAATGAAATTCTATTATAATTTTAAAATAAAAAAATATATACACATATATATTTATAAATACTTATATATATAACATAAGATAAAGGTTATTTTTATCAAATACTAACACCATGCTATTATTTTGAAGAGCTTAAGCAAAACAAGGAGATTTCAAAGATAACCCGATTATGTATGTTTTGTTAAACCATTGATGTATCAAATCATGAAGTAAAAGACAATCAAACATATGTAATAGACAAAGAAAAAGTATTTTTGTCAACTTAGTCACCTATCTCAACCCAAGAATTTAAGTAGATACCAAGATATCAACTTGAGGCTCAATGTGGCTAGCTAATTGATAATTATCTATCCAATTATGCATGACTATATGAGGGTATCTATCAATGTTATCCTTGAGTTGCCATAATCATCACTTCCCTTATCTTAGGTACCCCATTTAATGTGGACGATTCTACCTCTTCCACTCATGAGTGTGCTTTATTCTTCACATTAACAATATATCAAAAATATAATGTTATTTCAAAATATTAAACTAGCATTGCATAGTTGTTCAATTGCACAAACTAAGTATTAAAGCATCAATAATTAATACATTGTTTCTTTGTGCCAAAAATTCTACTAGGGAGGATCATGACATTGTAATTCCTTTAACTTGCTACCTAAAACTATAGTTTTGAGGCTTCAACTCTCCTCTAATAAGCCTTCTTGAATTCTAAAAATTAGCAGCTATTAATGATACCCAAATGATGCCTTCTAATATCCTTGAACTCTAAAATTTTTAGGTTCTCACGTAGCTTATTTCTCCTCTGATATGCTATCCTCAAATTTCTCTGATATGGTGAACTCTTCTAGTTCCTTTCTTCTCTAGTATCCTTGTCGATATTTAACTTCAATATTTGTCTATTTCCTGGTCTTCTTCTCAATAATATGAATGTCATGAGGACTTTGGAAATCCTTTACATAATTTTGTAAATGTCTTGCCAAATCTTTCTTTCTTTTGGGATTGTTGTTAAATTATGATAATTATCCTAAACTCATCTCTATCAGGAACTTCTCCTTGCTATAAATCTTCTCACTTGAGTTCTCCTCAAATATCCTCCAATTGTCTTCTTCAAATTATTAAATAAGGTTTTCCTAACCTTCTCCTTCTTTCTCCTTTCAACATTTGTTGAGACCTCTTCTCTTGGGTCTTTAATTTTTACAGCTTTTGAAATCTTCAATAGGATTTTTCTAGTCATCTATATTCAAGCTTCAATATTCCAAATATGGAAGTTCTTCAGTGAGACCTTTCCTTTAGGTCTCCTCCTTCTAGAACCAATTTTTTATTTCTTCACTCCGAAGTCTTTAAAATTTATATTTCTATGAGAACCTACTTTTTGGTTCTCCTCAATATTTAAAATACAATGAGGTCTTGTTTCTTGGACCTCCTCCTTGATCTACAATTTTCAATGTGGCTTCTTTGGCCTCTTCATCTCTTCTCACTATTTTACTTGGAATATTTAATATGCAAATCATGTAATGGGACCTTTTTCTTAGGTCTTCAAATCATCAATCTTCAACTTGTTGCTTCAAGTGTTGGATTTATTCTAAAGAATATATTCTTCCTAGCTCATGTAGAAAGATTACCAACTTATTTTGAATCTCCTATTTTTTGCAACAAAGTATTATAAAATGATAATAGTAATTTATATAAATCTAAAATATATACTTCATTATTTGATTTATCAATCTGGTGGAATCAATGTTGAGTCCTAGTCTTCACAAGTTTTTCTACAACTCTATGGAAATACTTTAGCCAAATGCAATATTAGAAATTCTAAAAATGATATTTCCTATCTCCTCTAAATCTCTCCTTTGGCTCTCTCTATTTTCTATCAATATACCTTGTGCTCTGATACCACTATTAGCTTTTTATGATATATATTGAAGGATATGAATACAATATTTAAAATGAGCAAGAAATATTAACTATTGTTAGTCTCACAATGACACTGAGAGGGGGGTGAATCAGTGTGGCTCTTTAAAACTTAAAACTTCAATTCTTAAAGCCAAAACAATGAAAGCTTAAAACCACATAAAGCAAATATAACAAGAGAGCATCACACACAACACAAGATGTACCGAGGTTCACCAGTTTTGGCTACTCCTCAAAAATAGACTGTTTGGACTCCCATCCAAATCCAGCCTTTGCAAAGCATCAACTTTACAATCAATTTACCAGCACCAACTGGAAGGAGCACCAACCCTCGATTTATCTACACCAATAGAAAGGAGCACCAACCCCTGATTTACTAGCACCAACTGGAAGGAGCACCAACCCCTGATGCCAAGCACCAACTTGGACTTCTGTTCTGAATCTAGATGATTGACATAAAGATGCCTTCACTTTTACAAGACCTTGACTGGTCTATTGCTTTCTCAACATTGCCCACTCTTTACCCAGCACACACCCTGCTCACTCGCCTCCTGCGCACTCTCTTCCAGTAGCACTTTCACACTCTTTCGGTAGCACTTTCACCCTCTTTGAGCCACACATAATTCTTTGCGTAGACCTCCTTTTATAACCAAATTGTCTCTCTGTAACTCCAGTTGTAACTCCTTTTATTTCTCATGCGCCACTTGTCAGTTGTAACGCCTTCTAACTATAACTGCTTTTGTATAAATATAGGGTAGGCTTTTCATCAACCACGATGCATGTTACGAATTTACACATATACCCCTACCATGACTGTTCATCTTCTCGGTCATGACTGTTTGTATTATTTTTTGTGCATGCATGCATATTCGATTCTATTTATACGACTGTTAGATTTCTCCTTCTTCGACTATTCTTAAATTAGCTGCATGATTTTCTTTTGTAATGTCCCCTGTAACTGTTGTGTAACTTTAGTTAACGGTTACATATCTTAATTTGGCTGGGTTCTATTTTTAGCTTGCGCCAAAATGACCTATCATGAAATCGTGACACTTCTACCTCTTTGTCTTCTTCTCGGCTTGTACCCGTGAAAACACAACATGTCATGATATCATGACACTTTCGCCTCCTTGCTACTTTACTTGGTTCATACCCGAAAAAACAACATGTCGCGATATCGTGACACTTTCGCCTCCTTGCTTCTTTTCTTGGCATGTACCCACAAAAACACAACATGTCGCGATATCGTGACACTTTCACCTCCTTGCTCTTTCTCTTGCCTGTATCCATGAAAACACATGTCACGATATCATGACACTTTCGCCTCTATACTCTTCCTCTTTACTTTTGTCGTGATATCGTGACACTTCTACCTTCTTACTTTCTCTCTCCTCCTTAAGTCACGAAAATGCGACATGTCACGATATCGCGACACTTTCTCTCCTTTGCTCTTTCTCTTGCCTTCGGTTCGTGAAAACCCGACATGTCGCGATATCGTGACACTTTTTCTCCTGGACTCTCTCTTGCCTTCGGGTCACGAAAACCCGACATGTCACGATATCGTGACACTTTTTCTCCTGGACTCTTTCTCCTACAACATGTCACGAAATCATGACACTTTTTCTCTCGGACTCTCTCTCCTGCAACATGTCACGAAATCGTGACACTTTTTCTCTCGGACTCTTTCTCCTACAACATGTCGTGAAATCGTGACACTTTTTCTCTCGGACTCTCTCTCCTGCAACATGTCACGAAATCGTGACACTTTTTCGTCCGTACAACCTTCCTTGCAATATGTCACGAAATCATGACACTTTTTCATCCGTACAACCTTCCTTGCAGTATGTCATGAAATCGTGACACTTTTTCTTTCTCTGCCTTCCTCTTCGCTTCGGACCGCGAAAATGAAACATGTCACGAAATCGTGACACCTTTTTCTCTCTCCTCTTTCTCTTCGCTTTGGACCACAAAAATGAAACATGTCACGAAATCGCGACATCTTTTTCTCTCTCCTCTTTCTCTTCGCTTTGGACCATGAAAATGAAACATGTCACGAAATCATGACACCTTTTTCTCTTCGCTTTGGACCGTAAAAATGAAACATGTCACGAAATCGTGACACCTTTTTCTCTCTCCTCTTTCTCTTCAAACATGTCACGAAATCATGACAGTTTTTCTTGCTTGCGCTTTCTCTTCGAACATGTCGTGAAATCGTGACAGTTTTTCTTTCTTCTTCTCTCTCTTCCAACATGTCACGAAATCGTGACAGTTTTTCTTTCTTCTTCTCTCTCTTCTAACATGTCATGAAATCATGACAATTTTTCTTTCTTCTTCTCTCTCTTCTAACATGTCGTGAAATCATGACAATTTTTCTTTCTTCTCTCTCTTCTAACATGTCATGAAATCGTGACAATTTTTCTTTCTTCTTCTCTCTCTTCTAACATGTCACGAAATCGCGATAGTTTTTCTTTCTTCTTCTCTCTCTTCCAACATGTCACGAAATCATGATAGTTTTTCTTTCTTCTTCTCTCTCTTCCAACATGTCATGAAATCGTGATAGTTTTTCTTTCTTGCCAACATGTCGCGATATCGCGATAGTTTTCTTTCTTCTCAACATGTCGCGATATCATGACAGTTTTCTTCCTTGTGATTTTCTTTTGATTTTTCTCAAATGGGCCACTTCTATATTTTGGAAAATCACTGTACATACTCTAAAGATCCTCTTAACTCATGTCCACTGCATCAACCGATCTGTCTGATTGTGTTGACAACAATGACAATACTGTTTTTGCACCTTGCTCAACAATCTCCCCCTTTGGAATTGTTGGCAACACACATGCAAATTCCTGTAATTCTTCTCCCCCTTTGACAATAATACCAAAGGACTGCTACAGACTCCCCCGAGTCCATGCACATCATTCTCAGGCACACGTTATGACAGTTAGCAAAAATTACAAATATGAGCAAAAAGATAATCAAATATATAAATGCTCCCCTGAGAATGTGGTCCCTCACTCAGATCTATCTTCAACTGTGTTGGCTGCTGGATCTCTATCCATTGAGACTCTGTTCACTATACTCTATCAATAGGCTCACTGAGAACCTACTCTAGCAAGCTCACCAAGAACTTTCCCAGATCGCAATGAACATCCCTTTATCATAGACCCTAGTCGAAGCATGTATCAACCAACTCTATGTAAGCATCAAACACTGTACCACAACTATTTCCCAAAGGCCTTCTCAAAGGCTCAATCAATCAACTCAACCAATCATCACCAGGCTGGAAACCATCTGGCTGCTCATTATAAACCTCTTCTTCAATCTTCCCATTCAAAATGTTGATTTCACATCTATCAACAAAATTGACAAGTGACTCACACTTGTACCAACTTTTGTCCAACACTGTACCAACACTGCAATTTTACTACCAACTCTGTGCAAGCATCAAACACAGTACCACAAAACCAACCAAATCATCTGAACTATTATAATCCTTAACTTTTGACAGTGGCAGTAAGAACCATCACCAGTACAACAATGACATACAACAATACTACCAATAATGACAACTCTCAATTTAGTCACCACACTTCACGACACTTCCACAAACTATATGAACTGAAAACATACTTCGACAACTATACGACAACTTCCCTGACTACTTGCCTTTCATCCTCAGGTAACTACACAAATACATAGGAGCATTAAAATAAAACTTTAACATTGCTCCCCCTGAGGATGTGCTACCTGGAGCTGCTTAGTGCAATAGAGGAGTAATCTCCTTCTGTCCAAGGAGACACGATTTCCTTTCTTCTTTCTTTCTCTAGTCTTTCTTGAACTTAGGCTGAAGGTTTTCACCTGCATCCCTATTTTGAACCTTTTCGTGAACTTGAACATTTCTCTTGGGTGGTTGTCTCTTGTACATCCTTGATGGATGATTATTTTCCTTTCTTTGATGCACATGATTTCTTCCCTGTCTGTGTTGCATTCTTTGCGTCTGATGAAATCTACTATCTTGCCTTAGATTTGGACAAGACCTTGCTATGTGCCCATGACCATTACATTTAAAACATTGCACATGGTGTTCAACCGAAATAACAGATGTATTTCTACCAACATAACTCTTTGATCTATTATTCAGTCCACAATACATTGCCTTGTGACCATACTGGTTGCATCTAAAACAATTGCCATTAAAAGCATTATTATGAATAAAGTGAGAGTGATAGAACCTCTTTTGTTGTGGTTGCTTAGCTGTAGATCTCCTTTGAGGTTTTCTTCCTTTTGAGGATTCAGCTTCAGGATTTTCTTGCTTTGATCCTTCAGTAGTGGATTTCTTCTTCTCTGCAGATTTAGGAGATGAAGGTTGTTCAGCTTCATATCCAAGACCAAGCTTGCACAAGGGGCTTCTTTGTTGCCTTATCATTTTATCTAGCAGCTCTGTGCTCTTCTCAAATTTGAGATTTGTATTGGCCTCTTCTAGTTGTTTCCTCAATAACATAATCTCCTCTTCTTGTTTGTAGCAAACAATCTCTTTCTCATTGATCTGTGACTTCAAGGCTTCTTCTATTTTCTTGGCTTTGTGAATTTGTAAGAAGAGATCTTCAATATCACCCTCATATTCTTCCAACTTCTTGGACAGTCTTTTGTTCTTTTTCCTTTCTAAACCCAACTCTTCAAGTGCAGAGATCAACTCACCTTCTAGATCTACTTCAGCCTCAGAGTTTTCACCACATACTTCAGAGTTCACTTCTTCTTCCTTTTCTGATTCTTCTTCTTCAAATGCCATGAAAAGAGCTTCACCTGTTTCCTCTTCAGAATCCTCACTACATCTGTCTTCTAATGAACTGACATTCTTGGAGATGAAACTTTTCTTCTTGAAGTTGCCTTTTCTGAATTTTTTTTCTTCTTCCAATCACTTCTTTCTTGGTGCAATCCTTCATTACTTTCGTCCTTCTCATTAAGTGGACAGTTAGTCGCAAAATGCCCAATGCCTCCACAGTTGAAACATTTAAGTGGTAGCTTTCCTCTGTATTTTCCTTTTCCCCTTATTAGTTTTCGAACAAAGTTTGCTTCTGTTTCATCTGATGTCTCTTCTTCCTCAGATTCTTGTTTTGCTTTTATCTTTTTATGTGCTTTAAAAGTAGCTTCTCTTTCTGTTGGTTTGGTTTTTCCTATTCTCATCTCATATGCAGTCAAAGAACCATGCATCTCATCCATACTAAATGTATTTAGATCTTTAGCTTCTTCTATTGCTGAAACTTTAGAATCAAATCTTTTGGGAAGAGATCTTAGTACCTTTTTCACGACGACAACATCTTCCATTTTCTCACCGAGTCCTCTAATCGCATTAATGATTCCATTAACCCTCAGCATGTATGCCTCTATGTTCTCATCGTCATTCATATTTAATGCTTTGAACTGAGCTCGATGCATTTGTAACTTGGCCTCCTTGATCTTATCATCTCCTTCATGAATGCTCCTCAGTTTGTCCCATATTTCTTTTATCATTTTACAACCCATAATTTTTACTAGTTCATTGTCCATTAATCCGCACATGATGGCATTCTTTGCTTTTGAGTTATTCTCAAACAATTTCTTATCGACAACATCGGTTGGAGAAGTGGTGGGTATTGTGTATCCACTATCT
Source organism: Wollemia nobilis (assembly GCA_028583015.1). Taxonomy (NCBI): domain Eukaryota; kingdom Viridiplantae; phylum Streptophyta; class Pinopsida; order Araucariales; family Araucariaceae; genus Wollemia; species Wollemia nobilis. The sequence continues at coordinate 1,724,376 of JAQPPZ010002621.1, forward strand.
ACCGAATCCCAAATGTCATATCCCAAAGCACAAAGATATGTCTGCATCCTGAGTTTCCAAAATGTGTAATTAGTTCCATCCAACAATGGTGCTTTGTTTGATGAGAATCCTTCACCACCTGCCATTGTCTCACTTCCAAGATCAACCCTAGCTGATTTAGCCTATCAAGGGAAACTAGCTCTGATACCAATTGTTAGTCTCACAATGACACTGAGAGGGGGGGTGAATCAGTGTGGCTCTTTAAAACTTAAAACTTCAACTCTTAAAGCCAAAACAATGAAAGCTTAAAACCACATAAAGCAAATATAACAAGAGAGCATCACACACAACACAAGATGTACCGAGGTTCACCGGTTTTGGCTACTCCTCAAAATAGACTGCTTGGACTCCCATCCAAATCCAGCCTTTGCAAAATATCAACTTTACAATCAATTTACCAAGCACCAACTAGAAGGAGCACCAACCCCTGATTTATCTGCACCAACAGAAAGGAGCACCAACCCCTGATTTACCAACACCAACTGGAAGGAGCACCAACCCATGATGCCAAGCACCAACTTGGACTTCTGTTCTGAATCTAGATGATTGACATAAAGATGCCTTCACTTTTACAAGACCCTGACTGGTCTATTGCTTTCTCAACATTGCCCACTCTTTACCCAGCACACACCCTACTCACTCACCTCCTACGCACTCTCTTCCAGCAGCACTTTCACACTCTTTCGATAGCACTTTCACCCTCTTTGAGCCACATATAATTCTCTATGTAGACCTCCTTTTATAACCAAATTGTCTCTCTGTAACTCCAGTTGTAACTCCTTTTATTTCTCATGCGCCACTTGTCAGTTGTAACGCCTTCTAATTGTAATTGCTTCTGTATAAATATAGGGTAGGCTTTTCATCAACCACGATGCATGTTACGAATTTACACATATACCCCTACCATGATTGTTCGTCTTCTCGGTCATGACTGTTCGTATTCTTTTCTGTGCATGCATGCATATTCGATTCTATTTATATGACTGTTAGATTTCTCCTTCTTTGACTGTTCTTAAATTAGCTGCATGATTTTCTTTTGTAACGTCCCCTGTAACTGCTATGTAACTTCAGTTAACGGTTACATATCTTAATTCGGCTGGGTTCTATTTTTAGCTTGCACCAAAATGACCTGTCATGAAATCGTGACACTTCTGCCTCTTTGTCTTCTTCTCGGCTTGTACCCGCGAAAACACATGTCACGATATCGTGACACTTTCGCCTCCTTGCTGCTTTACTTGGTTCATACCCGCGAAAACACAACATGTCGCGATATCGCGACACTTTTGCCTCCTTGCTTCTTTTCTTGGCATGTACCCACGAAAACACAACATGTCACGATATCGTGACACTTTCACCTCCTTGTTGCTTCTGTTTGCCTATACCGCGAAAACACAACATGTCACAATATCATGATGCTTTCACCTCTGTACTCTTCTTCTTTACTTTTGTCACAATATCATGACACTTCTACCTTCTTACTTTCTCTCTCCTCCTTAAGTCACAAAAATGTGACATGTCGCGATATCACGACACTTTCTCTCCTTTGCTCTTTCTCTTGCCTTCGGTTCACGAAAACCCGACATGTCGCGATATCGTGACACTTTTTCTCCTGGACTCTCTCTCTTGCCTTCGGGTCATGAAAACCCGACATGTCGTGATATCGTGACACTTTTTCTCTCGGACTCTCTCTCCTGCAACATGTCGCGAAATCGTGAAACTTTTTCTCTCGGACTCTCTCCTGCAACATGTCACGAAATCGTGACACTTTTTCTCTCGGACTCTCTCTCCTGCAACATGTCGCGAAATCATGACACTTTTTCTCTCGGACTCTCTCTTCTGCAACATGTCACGAAATCGTGACACTTTTTCATTCGTACAACCTTCCTTGCAATATGTCACGAAATCGTGACACTTTTTCGTCCGTACAACCTTCCTTGCAGTATGTCACGAAATCGTGACACTTTTTCTTTCTCTACCTTCCTCTTCGCTTCGGACCGCGAAAATGAAACATGTCACGAAATCGTGACACCTTTTTCTCTCTCCTCTTTCTCTTCGCTTTGGACCGCAAAAATGAAACATGTCACGAAATCGTGACATCTTTTCTCTCTCCTCTTTCTCTTCGCTTTGGACCGCGAAAATGAAACATGTCACGAAATCGTGACACATTTTTCTCTCTCCTCTTTCTCTTCGCTTTGGACCGCAAAAATGAAACATGTCATGAAATCGTGACACCTTTTTCTCTCTCCTCTTTCTCTTCAAACATGTCGTGAAATCATGACATTTTTTCTTGCTTGTGCTTTCTCTCCGAACATGTCACGAAATCGTGACAATTTTTCTTTCTTCTTCTCTCTCTTCCAACATGTCACGAAATCGCGATAGTTTTTCTTTCTTCTTCTATCTCTTCTAACATGTCACGAAATCGTGATAGTTTTTCTTTCTTCTTCTCTCTCTTCTAACATGTCATGAAATCGCAACAGTTTTTCTTTCTTCTTCTCTCTCTTCCAACATGTCGTGAAATCATGACAGTTTTTCTTTCTTCTTCTCTCTCTTCCAACATGTCACGAAATCACGATAGTTTTTCTTTCTTCTTCTCTCTCTTCCAACATGTCACGAAATCATGAAATTTTTTCTTTCTTCTTCTCTCTCTTCCAACATGTCACGAAATCGTGACAGTTTTTCTTTCTTGCCAACATGTCGCGATATCGCGACAGTTTTCTTTCTTCTCAACATGTCGCGATATCGCGACAATTTTCTTCCTTGTGATTTTCTTTTGATTTTTCTCAAATGGGCCACTTCTATATTTTGGAAAATCACTATACATACTCTGAAGATCCTCTTAACTCCTATCCACTGCATCAACCGATCTGTATGATTGTGTTGACAACAATGACAATATTGTTTCTGCACCTTGCTCAACAACTATATGATAACGGCAATATAATATGTAGGAAAACTATATGATAAACTTCTAAAATAAATCATAAAATAACCACTAATTAAAGCTCACAAAAATAGGGTTTTTGACGGCCAAGATGACGACGAGCGGGAAAGCTTCTGCGAGAGAGCACGGGAACACCAACAGACTGAACCAAGGGCATAGCAGGGCGAAGGGAGGGCAATCAGAGATCGGGGGCACTAAGGAGTCCTCTCCAACCGAAGAGGATGTAGGTCATGACAAGGATCCACCAAAAAAATGGGGATGTGGACCTCAGAAGTCGTATGCTCAGGCAGTGGCTTCAGAAACCCTTAGCGGTTTGCTCTCCAAGGAGTTGTTTCCTATCGAGGACGAGTTGGACATCCCGACAGAAATTCTTTCAAGCTTTGTGGAATTCAAAAAATTTACCCTCATCGGTAAGTTTATTGGCGGTCGTCCTGAAATGGAGACCATTCGTAAGTGGGCGATAGGTAAATGGCAAACCTCTGGTCACATGGAGTTGGTGGCCTTATCCCAGGGTTTTTTCGCGATTAGACTGAATAACAAGGAGGACTACTGTAAAATCCTGGCTGGTGGTCCCTGGTTCCTAGGTCGCACAAGTCTCTTTCTGAGGAAGTGGGGTATGGACTTCAACCCCAAGACCCAAAATATCAACATTTCTCCAATATGGGTTAGACTCCCAAGTCTCCCCCTCTTCTGTTGGCATGAAAATGTAATCAGAGGAATTACACGCTCCATTGGTGAGTTGGTTACCATTGACCCTCCCACCAAAGCTCGAACCAGATTTGTTCAAGCTCGGTTCTGCATTCTGGCAGATTTGGAGGCTGACCTTCCATCATCCATCACTCTCTAGTCTGGAGATATCATTCTTCACAAGCAAGCCATTGTGTATGAGAATAGACCGGCTTTCTGCCCCCAGTGCAGTTCTCAAGGGCACCTCCAGTCCAACTGTCCTCTTCAAAATCCAGGGATGAAGAAACGGGATTCCAGCAACCCCTTGGAACATAGTGAAGGTCAAAAAAAGCACCCTACTACAAAAGGTCATGAATCTCCAGGCCCGTCTGGGGACCATCCCGAATCCTCCCACCCGGTGGAAGCAGTATCCCCCCAAATGGTCTCTGAGCCATGTGGTGCAAGCCCTCACCTTGGACCACAAGAGGAGAAGGACCAGTCCCTTCCCCAAATCACCGCATAGGTAGATTCACCCAAAATCCTGGACCATAACCACCTCGAGTCCCAAAATGTGCTAGAAGATTACCTACTAGGAAGAAGGGGTGAGCAGTCTGGTAATATCAGCCCTCGTAATACGAGAAGCCAAAAGCAAGGTGTTGATTTTGGTAGTGAAAGGAAGCAAGGTCGTCCCCCCAACAAAGACAGGTGAGACAAGGAGACGATGGCAGATGTCGCAAATGGTACTCAACAACTACTTTTTTAGGATGATTCTGATTCCCAGATGGGTGACTCATCTGTCCCAAAACCTCCCCTCCAGCAAGGAAAGGGAGGTAAGAAGAATATCAAACTGTTGATATGAAAGTCCTCTCATGGAATGTGAGAGGGCTTAATGCAGCTGCCAAACGGAGATTGGTGGTTGATCTCAGAAAGAGGACGAATCCGTCCATCCTAATTTTGCAAGAGACTAAGACCGATGCTATCTCTTCTGCCAGAGCTGCTAAGGTCATTTGGGCTAAGGTAAAATTCCTCTCCAGTCCTACGGTGGGAATGGCAGGCGGTCTCATGATTATTTGGGATCCAGAGATTTTTGAGGGCAGCCTTCTCTCAACTTCTAGTAGGATTATCAATGTTTTGTTTCATTCCAAAGCCATTAACTTTTCTTGGATCCTGTCTAATGTGTATGCCCCAAACTCTATCTCGAAGAGAGCAAAAATGTGGAAGGCTATTTCCCAGATGAGAGAAATGTTCTGTAATTTCCCTTGGGTTTTAGGGGGAGATTTCAATTGTCCTATTCACCCATCTAAAAATAAAGGAGGATCAGACCACTCTAGCCACAGTCTGGAAGACTTTCGAGATTTTGTTTCTACCAATAACTTGCTTGACATTGACCTCAATGGGGCATCATTCACTTGGAGCAACAAGAGGATTGGGAGCAATCTTATTCAAGTCAAGCTTGACAGATTCTTCATATCCCAAGAGGCTATTCCCATACTCGGTGCGGCAACTCTCTCGGCCTTACCGAGGATTGGGTCTGATCACAATCCTATTGTTAGTTGATGGGCATGTTTTTAAAACCCCCTTTAGATTTGAGTCCATGTGGATTTCTCACAAGGACTTTAGAGGGTTGGTTATATCTTGGTGGCAGCAGAAGGTAGCAGGTTCTGCTTCCAAGAGAGTGGCCTTAAAACTCAAGTTAATCAAAAGGAATTTGAAAACATGGAACAAGGAGGTGTTCGGCAACATTTTTGAGTCCAAAAGGTCCATTTTTGCAAACCTAAAATTGGTGGAGAGAATGGAGCTCGAAGGTTACACCGATTGCCTCAGGGAGGAGGAAAGGAGGCTCTTGGTGGATTATCATTCTATTCTTGCAAGGGAAGAAACTTTCTGGCACCAAAAATCTAGGGACCTCTGGTTGAGAAATGGAGACTCCAATACGAAGTTTTTTCATGCGTCAGCTTTGCGGCACAGAGGGGCTAGCAAAATTATGGAAGTGGTGTGCAAGGATGGACACGTTACCAAGGATATTGAGGAAATCCGAAGTGAAGCGGTTGACTTCTTCCAAGATTTGCTCGGTGTTCCTCCCGACAGTGATCTCCAGGTTCAGAAATCTCTATTGGATAACTTCCCAGTCAAATTTCCTCTCAAGGTAAGCTTTAAGCTTATGGAGCCTTTTTCTATGTCTGATATTAAAGAAGCTTTGTTCTCCATGCAACTAGACAAGGCCCCTGGGCCTGACGGTTTTCCCCCCCATTTTTTCAAGTTATGTGGGATGTTGTGGGCTCGGATGTGTGCGAAGAAATTCAAGAGATTCAAGCCTCCAGATCCATCCATCCAAAACTAAATTCTACCTTTCTTGCTCTCATCCCTAAGTCTTTCGCCTGCAAAAGTTTCTCTGATTATCATCCCATTAGCCTGTGCAATTTTTTTTATAAAATCTTAACCAAGTCCATAGCCAACCGTCTGAGGTCCCTTCTTCCCTCCTTGGTTGGTCCTTCTCAGGGAAGCACCATGAAAGGCAGAAACATTCTCTATGGTGTCATCACCATCCATGAAACCCTCCATTCTGCTCATCGCTCCAAAAATGATGCTCTTTTCCTCAAGCTGGACATGAATAAAGCTTTTGACAAAGTTGACAGGAGGTTCCTCTGTGCTGTCCTCTTCAAGTTCGGCTTTCACCCTCAATGGATTGACCTTGTCAGTAGTTGCATATCCACTCCCTCATTTTCTGTTCTAATCAATGGATCCCATACTGGGTATTTCCAAAGTGCCAAAGGCCTCAGACAAGGTGACCCTATGTCTCCTATTCTATTCATCCTTCTGGCTGAGGTTCTGAGTTGGTCTTTGAAAGAGGCTCTTCGCCAGAATAAGATCTCTGGCATTTTTCCCACATCCAGAGTCGATCCTGTCTCTCATCAGCAATTTGTGGATGACACCTTCATATCCACTGGGGCGTCCGTCACTCAAGCCAAATCCATCAATCGAATCCTCTCCCGTTATGAAAAGGCTGCTAGACAGAAAGTCAATTACATCAAAAGCAAAATTTATTTTATTAACACTCCTATGTGAAGGCAGCTCCGCATAGCCAAAATTTTGGAATGCACTGTTGATTCCTTGCCTGCGTCTTATCTGGGTTTGCCTCTGGCTTGTAATGGCTGAGCCAATGGAAGCTTGTGGGACATGATCTTGGAACGTCTTCACAAAAATCTGAGCACTTGGAAAGGCAAATTCCTATCACAAGCTGGGAAAGCCACCCTTACCAAAGCTTGTCTCCAAGGAATCCCAACTTACTTCATGTTTGTGTTCATGCTGCCTGTTTCTTTCCATTCCAAGATTGAAAATATTCAGAGGACCTTTCTATGGTCTGGCAATGAAGAAAAATCTAGAATTCCTCTTGTGGCCTGGGATAAGGTTTGCTTGCGAAAGGACCAAGGTGGCATGGGAATGAGGAGATCAAGACTCATGAACACTGCTTTGATTGCTAAGCACGCTTGGAAGATCCTGACTAATGACCCAGCAAAGTGGGTCAAGCTGGTTAAGAGGAAGTATCTTGGATCGAGTTCTCTTTTTGATGTCGGGATTCCTCCTGAAGCATCTGCCTTTTGGAAATATGTGCTTCAAGCCCGCTCTATGATCAGCTCTGGTGCTCGTTGGATTTTGGGTTATGGCAACTCCATTCTCTTCTGGAAGGACAGGTGGGTTACTGATGGAGCTCTCGAGTTGAGAGCAAACCTTGCTGGCTTGAAAGCCCAGGTGGATCCAAATTCCCAACTCAATGTTGCGGACTTCATTGATCGAAGCTCTCTTCCCCCTCAATGGAATTTGCTAGTCCTGGATGGCTTTAACAATGAAATGACTTTTTTGTCTAATATTCTTCGATCTGTTTTAATTCCATCTGTTAGAAGAGATGACAGAATCATCTGGAGTGGCACGGAGGATGGTCTGTTCTCTGTCAAGACCGCATATGACCTTCTTACTTGTGATATTGCCATGGATCACCGATGGAAAGTGATTTGGAGGAAGGGTATTATTCCTAAAGTTAATTACTTTGTGTGGATTGCCTTTCATAATAAAGCCTTAACCATCGACAACCTCCATAAGAGGGGTTTTGCTATTCCCAACAGGTGCTTCTTATGCTTTTCTGATTGTGAGATGACATACCACTTATTTATGCATTGTCCTTTTTCCCATTCTGTCCTCGACACTGTCCTGTCTTCCTTTCAAATCCTTTGGTGCACTCCCTGCTCCCTCAAAGATGCCTTCCACCAATGGCCCAATCCTTTCAAGAATCCTAAACTTTGCTTCCTTCTTGAGGCCTCTTTCCACCACTCCATTTGGCAGATTTGGCTAGAGAGGAATTCCAGAGTCTTCGACAAGGTCCCTAGAGTACCTCCCTGTGTCACTCAGAGAGCCTTATCCTTCACCATTGAGAATTCTAAAGTTGTTCCTAGTTCTCGTCCCTGCCTTCCTGGCGAAGCAGCTATCTTCAAAAGTTTGGGCCTCTTCCCTATTCATGATGGTGTTTCTAAGTCTCAACGTGGGGATGTTATTTGGACCAAGCCCCCTGTGGGCTGGATTAAATTAAACTTTCACGGTGTGGCCAAAGGCAATCCTGGCCCTGCTGGTTCTGGTGGTGTGGTTAGAGATCATAATAGGAATCTTGTGTTGGCTTATTGTGAAGATTTGGGTGCCCAGACTAATCACTATGCTAAATCTAGAAGTGTTTTGAAAGGTATCCAGATCCTCTTCGAGGATCCTCGGCCTTTGATAGTCGAAGGTGATTCACTCAATATAGTCAACTATCTGCTAGGCTCTAAAGACCCATCTTGGAGGGTCTACAACATCATTCTTGAGGCTAGGATGCTCCTCTCTCAACGTGACAGGTGGAAGGCGTGCCATATTTTTAGGGAAGGAAATCGCGTGGCAGACCACATGGCCAACAAAGGGCTTCCGACCACGTGTCCTATTGTGTGGCACTCATGCTTAGGGTCTGAGGTGGCGAGTTTGGCCAATGCGGATATCCTCTCATGATGTTCTCCTCGCTTCAGAAGGTCATTCAGTTGGTTTGGCTGTTTTTGCTTTCGATGGTCAAATTTCTCCAGCTAGTATTTTTGTTTTCCTTGGTAAAATGTGGTTTGTTTCTAGGATATTCAGGCATAAGGGCCCTACTTGTAGCCTTTGGGCAATTAGCAGTTTTTGGTTTTTGTCATCAGGTTTATTCCTCCAGCCACAAGGCATGATGCACATTCCAGCCAGGCTGCTGTTAATCTATTAAAATAATTACCAAAAAAAAAGCTCACAAAAATAGTACAATGTGATATAATGGAGGTCTTAAACACTCCAAAACTTCTTTCATGATCTACATTATATCTACCTTCTCTTATCATCACTATGTTATTCTATTCTATATGCTTCTCTCTTCCATTCTCTCATTTTCTTCACTCTATAAAATGCCTATATATAGAAAGATATGTCCCTTGACCTTTCATCTACCCATGAATATTTGTCTACCTAACCTATGACTCATGTACATATGGACTACATGCACATTTACATCATTGTACATTCTAACACTTGTGCATTTATTACATTGCATAAAGTAAATACTCAAACCTTAATCTAAGATAATCTCCTAATCTAATGATGTACCCAAGGTGGTACATTGGCATGTACCAAATAATGTAATATATTCCAACATGTTTGAGGTATTTTTATGCCTAAATTAGGCATCCTATATACCTAAATACCCTTTATTATTGTAATACAATTCATTCAAAGCTTAAGTTCTAATATTTGGTATTAGAGCATGTATAAATAATAAAAAATTCTCCTTATAATCCTCCTCTACACTCATCAAATATATATACAAAAATCACTCTATTGAGGAAAGAAAATTTTGAAGTTTGACAAAGGAGGTTTCAATGGTAAAATAACCCTTTGTTAAATCATCACTGTGAAAAGAAATTCCATGATTGTTTCAAGGTGAAAAACTCCTACCAAAGGTAAACAAGCCTTCAAGAAGAAATTTTTTTTTAATATATTCGAATACCAAGATTTCATAAGCCTACAACAACTAGGTCAATTTCAAAAATGAAAGAAATCATTGAAGTTTCTTGAAGATTTGCAAAATAATATCTCCCCTTGAAAGTTTTGAAGCATTTTTTAAGAAGATGACCATATTTCAAAGGAACACAAGGACAAAAAAACCTAGTTCATATAAATTTAAAATATTCAACACCTTTTCAAACCATTGAGTAGGAATATTATTAAGCTAAAAATGAAAGGGAATATAAAGTAGCTAAGTAGAGCATTGAAAATCTCTCAATTAGTAGAGAAAACCTCCAAGGAAAGAGGTAAAAGACAAAGTTCCTCCTCAAAATAAAAGTAGCTACAAATATATTGCTTAAGGTTATTGAAACCTTACATATTGAAGATAGCTAAAAGAAACCATTAAAGATTCAAATTTCTATAATTATTCCACTAAATAAATAGTCCTACCTCAAAATTAATTTCGTCATTATACAATTTTTTGTAAGGATTGGTAAATAATATCATCTCAAAGGAGAAGCATGCATAAGGAAGTGAGCATAAGAAAAATATAAAATGTATGGAGATAGAAATTTCTAGAACTTCCAAAAGAAAAGTGTGTGAGAACACACACTTCTATCTTGAGCAACAAGTTCAAAGCACCAATAAAAAAAGAACATGTGAATCACAAAAATGAGAAACCCTTATTATGTCTCCCTGATGATGAGATTTTACAAACCTAATAAGTTTTTAGGTTTTGTAGCAAGATTACATCTATCCAAAAGAATTAGAACTTGATATTTTTTTATGGATGCTAATATTACCAAGTTTTTTAGAATGTCTTATGACTCCCTAAGATTTTTTGGATAGGATATATGATCAATATAGTGCTTTTGTAAATTGTAATTCAATTTTAAGTTGATTTTGTAAATTTTTTTAATTACAAGAAACAACTTTTCTATCTCCTTATTACTCCTATTGAACTAAGCACCATTTTCAATTATTTGAAGAGGTTTTGAAGTTGTATTTATTTTTATTCCTTTAAGTGTTTTGAGACAACACTATTATAAAAATATCAACCTTTGAAAACTTTAATAAACCTCTTTAAATACCCCTTTTAATGTTTTCTAATTTCCAATTTCTAAATTTGATGTTGTATTCCTTATAACTCCCAAATTTGGAAAAATTAGAAAATAATATTTGCAAGTAATTTAAATTTCAATAATAACCCTTATTTCTCCTTGATAAATTTTTCCAAATATTAATAAATCTGAAGTATGCTTACTTAATGAATATCTAAAGTTGAATATTACAATAGGTAAAATGTTTCCTTATAACTCTAAAAAATATATGTTAAAAACAAGCATAAAGATTAACCTTTACCTCATTCATCCTTTAATGTTGTTCATTGGTAGATTCATAGCTACGTATTGCATAACGCTTATGGATAGTTAGAGATGTCTTTGACCAGTGCTATCTTATTTCTTGAATGGTCATCCTTCACTTCAAAAACTGGCGATCAAAGATATCCTAGGATATGCCTTGTAGGCCTTTCCGAAATACAAGTGTTTGTCGATTTTATGACAATGTCTTAAATATTTTCCTTACATTATTGAATGGTGTATAGCTTGAAATAGCCATTTCACTTCAATTCTTTAACTTAGTTTGACTACTCCTTTTCTTTTATTTGTTGTGTTCTGCTTCAAACTAATGTATTCTTTGTTTTTTTAGATCAACATATTAAGTAATATGGGCTTCGTGATAAGTGTCACATGAAGCATTACAAGATAGATATCTTTAACGTTCCTTCAAAAATTATGAGGTTGGTGGTAACCTCTAAAGAATCTTAACTCACTCCAAATGAATGTATGAACACTTGAATGTTGGGAGATGTCGAAAGTTTTTGCCAAGTGGTTTGTGCATGTACGTCTTCTTTCTAATGCTCCAAATATGAGCTTGCAACCCTAATTTTTCCTTTATCTTTGCACCCTATATGATATTGTTATTTTTATTTATATTCAGGCTTTCTTTTGCACATTGGTTTGGTGAGGATGATGAATGGCTACAACTAGATCTTCATGGTCTTATGGCATATTTTTGAGTTCTTATTTTGGTGGATGCTCACTTTAGTGGATGCTTTATGTATAGCTCCTATCTTTGCACTTAATTGCAGTTTTTAATGTCAATTTTCACCTTTCTTTAGTGCTGGTTATAATAAACAATGAGTATCCTTTTGCTTTGTATTATATGTAGATAACCTATCACCGAATGCTACCCTTATTTTATTGGCTCCACTATTGCGGGTGACGTGCTTCTTATAGGGCTGATTTTGACAAAGGAAAATAATTTTTTTAAACACCTCAAATCTTGGATTTGTGAGCTCTTTGATGGTTCTTATTTTGGCCATAAATATGTTGTTTGTGTAATATTTTTGATATATACTTACCTTGGCCATAATTCTATTGGATAAGAATGTGTGAGCTCTTTGGTGGCTCTTCCTTTGGCCACAAATCTACTATTCATGTGAGATTTTTGATAGCTTCTTCCCTTGGATGCAAATATTTTGGATTAAGACATCCTTTCGCCCCTGTAAATAGGAATACTTTTTTTCTTCCAAGGAAAAAAATAGGTGTCTTTTATAATATGTAAATATTGCACTAAAATGAAGAATTTGTATAATCCTTCTTGCTTCTTTTGGATGATGGTCAATCCAAGATAATGAAATGAGGATTCCTGCACTCTATGCTAAAAACAAATCTTTATGTTCTCCTTGAATCTTGAGACTTCGAAGGTCTCAAATTGAGGTTTCCTTAAAGGATTTCAATGATGATTTTCTACTCCACTTTTTTTTCTTGTAATGGTGGCTTCTTTTGTCTATGAAAGTTCTGCAATTGTTTTTTGTTTTTGTGCTTCTTAAAATCATAAACTAATTGAGAGCAGTTAGTTAAAAAATAAATGAGAATGGTGCTTAATAAATGCACTTTAAATGGTAACAATAAATTCACCTTATTTATCCACTAATTTCTCAAAAACACTCTTAAAATTTTTGCTACAATATTTCAAACATAATTTGGAATAAATTCACTACAAACATAGTTGTAGGATCTAGTATTATTTTTCAAGATAGATAGTTGATTGTAACTTCTGAAATCAATTCCTAATTGTGCAAATAAAAATTAAAATGGTTTTTTCTCGTTTGCACTTTTTAATATTCCAATTCAAATTTTCCTCTTTGCAAGTTTTGTTCTAACATATGGTGCTTTAACAAATCTACTGAGTAATCATATTAATGAACTTACTTGCACCAATAGTTGCTTACCTTTTTGACAACTTTTATAGAGAATGTAGATCAAGCTTGTTGCTTTATAGTTTTGTAACTTTTGTTAGTTTTTACAAACAACTTCTCCTTCACAAAAAAATATGTATCAAAATTTCTTTATTGAGCCTGGGGTTTGGTGGTTTGTTATTCTGCTAGTAATATTCTCCTTTATATATGGATTCTCTTCATGCCTTCTTGAAATACAATATTCATGTATCTTGGATGTGACTAGATTCTTCTATCTTCAAGTATTCTTGTAAAATTATAACTTCAAGCAGGATCTTCTTCTTCTCAAGACTATGAATATCTTGAGGTATTATGTATCTTCTTTGGCATTCATTGCCAATTATTCTTCTCCTGGTTGGGCTTGTTGTCCGATGGAGATAATTTTACCAAATATTTCCTTCATAAAAAAGTTCTTCCTTTATGGATAATTTTTCCAATGCATTTTTATAGGAACTCTTTTGATGATCTTACTTCAACAGTAAGGCTCTCCAAGACTTTTCCTTGAGACCTCTCCTAGGTCTTCTATTATATAGTTACTTTGGTCTTCCTTGAGACCTTCTTATTCAACTTATATAATTAATATATCCTTCCTAGATTACTTGATTCTATTGCTTCTGGATTTGAACAAGATTCTACTAGTCCTCATCCTTCTAAAACTAGAGGTCTCTTCAATGTGATATTCATTGGATCTCTTCATTTTCAAGTTTTCTTCAAGTGCTGGATTGATTATGAACAAAATACTCTTCCTAAATTTCTTGGAGGAAGTTTCCAAAATTAATGAATCTCCTTTTACTACAATAAAATATTAGTACTAAAATCTAAATCTACTTATGAATTAGGTACTCTCTTCTGGAGTCTTCTTTAGGATCAAGGATTCTATGGTCTTTTTTAGATCAAGGCTTATATGGACTTTTTAGATTAAGGCTTCTATGGCATTTTATTAGATCAAGGATTCTATGGAATTTTTAATATCAAGGCTTCTATGTACTTTTCTTCTATGAATTTGACTTTATCAATAGAGATCTTCAATCTCTAGGCTTCACTACGACTCTTTACCTTAGAGTATCTTTTGTAGTATTCTTTTACAACAACTAATATTTGTACTATAAATGAAATCTGACCTTAGGGTAACGAATTTGAAATATCTTAGCTTTCTATTGTAGGAGGAGACCCAATGATATAAGGGTTAGTTCCTTGTAATAGAAAAAACTTCAGGCAATAGTAAAATTTTTAGTTCTTCTTAGAAAAGCTTCACTTGTTGATCAAACCAGTGGATCAAATGTTGATTCCTTATCTTCATGATTTTTTTTGTAACTCCATGGGAAGACTTTGAGCCAAATAAATTTTTTAATTCCTATTTTTAGTATGTTCTGCGAGACTATATTAATGAAATTCACATGCAATGGATTCAATGGAACATCCAATTTGTAAAAACTGAAGCTATGGTGATTGACCCTATTTTAACAATAGTACTTTCTCAAATCTCTCCCTACCACCTTGATTATTCTAAATATGTTTACAAGAGCCTGTGCACTATGGAAAATAAGATTAAAAAAAAATTATGCTCAATAATAATGATGGTTCTCCTCTCAATCTATAGTATCTAGTTCTATTGTGACTAGACCTACCATGGCTCTGATACCATTGTTAGATTTTTAGGTAGATTGCAATAGGATATGGTAATCATAGAATGTAGAAATATAAGAGAATGTAAATTTACGCGAATGCAAAAATATGTTATAAGTAAAAAATTTAAAAATGAATACAATATTGCTATGGAGGAAATGGACACTCCATGCAAGATGCTACAGGACTATAATCTAATCCAACACTAATGGAGTCACATAGTACTACTACTACTACCTTCTTACTTACATTCTCTTACAATGAGGCACTTTTATAATGGAATATAGATTCCTTGGCCAACACTCTACCTAGATGTGCAAGGGACACCTTGCACATTGATACTTATGTATTTATTACATTGCACAAAGTAACTAGATAAATTCCTCCTAAAGTAATCTAATGTCCTAATTATGTAACTAGGAAGGTAAATTTACATGATCCAAATGATGTAATAGACTCTAAATCTAATAGAGTGTACAAGAGTACAGAAAGCAATTTTATAGTCTTACCATATGCATGGGTAATCTAGAAGATGATGTCGAGGTAGTTGCACAATATATAAATGGATTAGACTTAGTGATAAAGGATGAAATTAGTATTCTTAATTTGTGTATTGTGGAAGAAGCATATAAATTTGTGCTCAAGGCAAATGTGAAGTTGATGCACAAGGCACAAACCAAATCACGTAGATGTGCAATATCTATAGAAGGATGCAGACAATAGTCTGATTCACATTAGCAACCTATGCACAAATCAAACCATAGCTCCCAAAGTGGTAGCACTTCAAGTCATGACATGCAAAAATGTGCAGATGAATCTTCTAGTGGTGTAAAAAAATGACATAGTTTTGCTAATAAAATACATGGGTTTTCTAGTAAATATTGTTATTATAATAAAAATGGACATAGAGCATCTGAGTGTCCACATAACTCCTAGAATGGTAGTGCACAAGGAGACCAAGGCTTTATAAAGTATACAACCATGTCACATATAATGAAGAGGAATTTACATATTCTAAAACACAAGTTGAAACACCAGTGTATGATGGATATTTTTTGTTGAAGTGCAATTTGTTGAAACCTGTAAAGGTCAAAGAACCTATTCAATGCCATATTTTTTTGGAATGTTTAAAAATATGGAGGAAAATATTGTAAGGTTATTGTTGATAGTGTCAACACTAAAAACCTTATTGTGCAAGATATGATGGACAAGTTAGTATTACATAGACTTGTGCATCCCACTCCCTATAATGTTTCTTGGTTGTTGAAAGGCCACCAAGTGTTGGTTAACAAGCAATGTATGGTTAAATTTCATATTGGCACGTACAAGGATGAAGTTATTTGTGATACCATACCCATGGATGTCTACCACTTATTATTGGGACATCCTTGGCAGTTTGATAGACAAGTTGTGCATGATGGCACAATGAATACCTACACCATTGTCAAGGATTATAAGTGATATAGAAATAAATTTTAAGTGCATAGATGATGAATAAATACATGCAAGAACACATAAAATACTGGTTTCTAGTAAACATTTCATTAAAGTGGCACAAATAAAACTTTATTTGGCACTTGTTACAAAGCTGGCAGATAATACCCCTAACACATGAATGAATGAACTTCTTGTTGAAGTCCAAAACATATTTATAGAGCATCAATATGTAATTTCAGGTGATATACCAGATATATTATCCTCATTTAGAATCATAAGTCATCATATGAATTCAGTGCTAAGATAAATATTGCCAAACAAATTGGTATACTACATGAAACCTAAGAAAAATAAATAAATAAAGCTACAAGAGCAAAAGTTGTTGGATTGTGACTTGATTCACAAGAGTCTAAGTCCATGTGCAATTCTTGTTGTGTTCACACCAAACAAGGATCGTAGTTACTGCATGTGCATGAAATTATTTTTAGGAAAGCACTTTTACATCTCGAAGGGATCACTGCATGAAAATTTGCTCATGGAAAAACACAGTGGTGGGTTATTTGCTTATTTTAGATTTGATAAGACATTGGTACAAATAAATGAGCATTATTTTTAGCCTTGAATATGTGTAAATGTGTGCAAATATTTTAGATTTCATGGATTACCTACAAGAATTTTTTTTATCATGACACCAAGTTTGTTGGTAACTTTTGG
Source organism: Wollemia nobilis (assembly GCA_028583015.1). NCBI lineage: Eukaryota > Viridiplantae > Streptophyta > Pinopsida > Araucariales > Araucariaceae > Wollemia > Wollemia nobilis. The sequence continues at coordinate 1,741,148 of JAQPPZ010002621.1, forward strand.
CACACATTCTCAAATATTTTAAGCACACAACTCAACTTGAATTCGGTATGCCATCCAAAAATATATGGTTAGACAAAAGTTGTTAGCCGAAGTTTAGAAAATTTGCTTAGATTTTTTATTGGTGATAAACCTAGGCAGTGGAATCAGATGTTGGTGCAAGCTGAATTTATCTAAAATAATTTTGTCAATCATAGCACCAAGCACGCCCCATTTCAAAATTTTCATGGGGTCATCCCATGAGCCATATACGAATTGTATAGTGTGGATATTTTGGATAAGCATAGTGTAGAAGGATAATATTTTACATAAATAATTAAGGTTATGCATGAAGAAGTTATGTCCTAATTAGTGCACAATGTTGAAAGTTACAAGAAACTCATAGATACCAAAAGACATGAAGTTCACTTCAATGTTGGTGATCTTATCATGGCACATTTGCATAAGGAAATATTTCCTAAGGGCACGTATCACAAAATAAATTTGAAGAAACTTAGTCCTTGTTGAGTGTTAAAGAAATTCTCAGCCAATACTTATGAAATTTAATTGTTTGATGATACTGGTATTTCTCCAACTTTCAATTTAACAAATCTCTATTCTTATGTGGCACAAACATCTAATTATTCTAATAAAGAAATTGACTACATCATTTATGCATGCGTAAGCAATAAAATACATGGAAATTAATACCAATAATACTTAGTACTATGGAAAGGCCAAACTCTAAAAGATGCAACTTGTATGAGTGCAATTCAAGTTGCCAAGCGTGGAAAGAAAATTGAAGGGATCATTACCAAGATCTCATGAAATTTTAAAGCATGGGAGTCTGATGCAGGAGCATCAAATTTAAACATATTTCTCTTAAATTCATAAATGGTCATATTATAATTATCAAATTTATTTTTGCAATGATCATATTGTAATGATCGGTCATATTGTAACGATCAAATTTCTCTTTGCAATGGTCATATTGTAATAGTCAATCATATTGTAATGGTTAAATTTCTCTGCAATAGTCATATTGTAATGATCAAATTTATCTATGCAATTGTCATATTGTAACAATCGATCATATTATGATGGGGATCTACAAATCGCTCACACTAGATTCTTAATTCTCATTCTTTACACTTGGAAATATTTACAATAATGGTAGCAGTCTGCCAAATAAAATCATTTATATTGAAAGAATGTTTATTTTCTTTTCTATTACAGCATATTCCATCCAGGAAGAAAAATAGCCTGAACTGGTCCAGAATCGCCCTCTTGCCTTCACGACTGTAACTATGGCTTAAAAATTTTCTGACCCTTGTGCATGCCTTCGATTCCCCTTTTAAAATCTCTAGCATGACTCTTTGTTTACCTTTTACGACCCTTCATTTCATTTCTCATGCCTCTTCATTTTCTTGGCTTTCAAAATGCCTTTCTTTTTTATCCTTGATCTTCGTCTGCTTTCACTGCACCTCGATGCCACGTGTTGTTCAGTGCTGCCACTATAGGATCTGTCCACTTGTCAACCATTGATGATGTTCAACAGACCACCGCTCAGTAATTTCCTCTATAACAGCCCTTGTAACTGCTCGTGCTTTATTTTCTTTTGTTTGGTCGTGAAAATGTGACATGTCGCGATATCGTGACACTTTCAGCTTCCCTACATTCTTGCCCTCTTCAAGTCATGAAAATGTGACATGTCACGATATCACGACACTTTTGGCTTCTCTGCTTTCCTGCCCTCTCGAGTCACAAAAATGTGACATGTCACGATATCATGACACTTTCGGCTTCTCTACCTTCTTGTCCTCTTCGAGTCACAAAAAAGCGACATGTCGCGATATCGTGACACTTTCGGCTTCTCTACCTTCCTGCCCTCTTCGAGTCGTGAAAATGTGACATGTCACGATAGCACAACACTTTCAGTTTCTCTACCTTCTTGCCCTCTTTGAGTCACAAAAATGTGACATGTCAAGATAGTGCAACATTTTTCTCTCTTGTATCTTCTCTTGTATTTTGGGTCGCAAAAATGTGACATGTCGCGATATCGCAACACTTTTCCTTCCTTGCACCTTCTATCGTCCTTGGGTTGTGAAAATGCGACATGTCACGATATCGTGACACATTTTCTCCCTTGGGCCTTTTCTCATCCTTAAGTTGCAAAAATGCGACATGTCATGATATCGTGACACTTTTTCTCCTTTGTGCTTTCTCTCGTTCTTTGGTCGCGATAATGCGACATGTCGCAATATCACGACATCCTTCCTTTTTGGCTCTTATTTCTCCTTTTTTGTCATGAAATTGTGACATGTCATGATATCACGACATATTTCCTTTTTGCCTCCTCGCCTCTCGGGTCATGAAATCATGACATGTTGTGATATCACGACAGTTTCCTTGCTTGCTTTCATTTTGCTTCTTCGATCACGATTTTGTGACATGTCATGAAATCCTGACATTTCCTTCTCTGGCCTTTCCTGTCTGCTTTCGGTCATGATTTCATGACATGTCCTTGAATCGTGACATTTTTTCTCTGTGCCTTTCCTGTCTTCTTTCGGTCATGATTTTGCGACATGTCGCGAAATCGTGACATTTTTGCTCCATGCCTTTCCTGTCTTCTTTTGGTCGCGATTTCGTGACATGTCATGAAATCGTGACATTTTTGCTCCATGCCTTCTCTCTCCTTCTTGAGTCGCAAAAATATGACATGTCACAATATCGTGACACTTTTCTCTGTCATGATATCGCGACATCAAGGTAAACACTTAGAAATTTTTTGTCAATGCAAGATTGCTCTGCTACCACCGGATGCTCCTGCATCAAACACCCGAGGTGGATTGAGAAGTTTCCTTTACTTCTGTACTGTTGGAGGAAGACCCAGGTGGTTGACCTCTATTTTTGACAACCAAGTTGCATCTTCGATAGGTCTACCCTTCCACTTGACTAGATATTCAGAATATTGCTTGTTCCTAGTACTTTTGCCTGCTCGAGTGTCTAGTATTTCCTTGATCTCGTCTGCTGCTAGAGTAGATGTTGGAATACTCCACAATTCTATACTTGGTGTCTCGTTACTGTCTCCTTCATGATACTCTACCAAATTTGCAATGTTAAAAATAAGTGATATGTTGAGGCCACTTGGCAATTCCACTTCATACGCATTGCCTGAATCCTGTTTTCCCATAATTTTGCATGGTCCAAACTTCTTCATATTTAGCTTATTATAGGTTTTAGTAGGAAATCTCTCTTTTCTCAAATGGACCATGAATTCATCACCCACTATGAATTCCTTGAACCATTGCTTCTGGTCTACCCTTGTCTTATATTGGTTTTTCATGTTAGTAATGTGCTTCTTCACTTCTTCATGCACATTCTTTAGATGCTTTGCAAAGTCCTCAGCCTCGACACTACACTTTTCTCCTGTATCCATCTTCCTCAACTAAGAAGCACTCCTTAGACTACTCGCATATACTATCTGGAATGGATATTTGTTAGTACTCATGTTGAAAAAATTGTTGTATGCAAATTTTGCTTGTGGCAAAACCAAATCCCATCCTAAGGGCTTATATCCTATCAAGCATCTCAATAGATTTTCCATACTTCTATTCACCACCTTCATTTAGCCATCGGTCTGTGGGTGGTATGCAGAACTGAATTTCAAATCTATCTTCAATTTCTTCCACAAGGTCCTCTAGAAATGCCCAACAAACTTGGTATCTCTATCAGAAATAATACTCTTTGGTAGACCATGAAGTCATACCACCTCTTTGAAAAATAAACCTGCAACATGAACTGCGTCACTAGTTTTCTGAAAGGGGATAAAATGTGCCATATTTGAAAACCTGTCAACCACCATGAAGATGGAATAATTTCTTCGTTGCATCCTTGGTAGACCAAGAACAAAATCCCTACTGATATCCTCCCATGGTCTCTCTGGTACAGGTAATGGCTGATATAATATAGTGTTCTAGCTCACCCCTTTCGCCATCTGGCATACTCTATAGCTTTGCACAAACCTCTTCACATATTACTGCAGTTGCAGCCAATAGTAGTTCTCACTAACCAGGGCAATGGTCTTATCCCGACCAAAATGTCTAGCCAGCCCTCCACTGTGTTTCTCCTTGACCAGATTTTCCCTCATTGAACTCCTTGGAATGCATAATTGACTTCCTCTAAACAAAATTCCATCTTGGATCAAAAAATCCAACCACTTGGTCCTATCCAAAGTGACAAGTGTCAAGCAAGCCTTCTAGGCTTCTGCAAAATCAGGATCTTCAAGGTGCAAACCCTTCAGTTCATCAAATCCTACCACTTCCACCTTCATTTCTATCAACAAATACTGCCTTCTACTTAAGGCATCTGCAAATCTGTTTGACTTTTCACTCTTGTGCTTCAACACAAAGGTATAACTCTATAGAAACTCAACCCATTTTAGGTGCCTCTGATTTAGCTTCCCTTGGCTATTAATATACTGTAAGGCCTGATGATCAGTATATAGAACAAAATATTTTGGCAAAAATTAATGTCACCACTTATTTAGAGCCTGAACTATAGCATAAAACTCTTGATCATAAATGAAATACTTCTTCCTAGCATCATTGAGTTTCTCACTAAAGTAAGCAACGGGTTTACGTTCTTGACTCAAAAAATCTCCTATGGCACTACCACTAGCATCACAATCTACCTGAAATACCTTATTAAAATTTGGAAGTGCCAAAATAGGTTGCTCTGTAACCTTCTTCTTCATCATATCAAAGCTCTTATCTGCTCCTAAGGTCCACTTGAATTATTTCTTATCCCCTCTCATTGTTTCTGTAAGGGGTGCACAAATACTACTAAAATTCTTAATGAATTTCTTGTAAAAACTTGCTAGACCATGAATTGATATTACCTCAGTCGTGCTTCTTAGAGTAGGTCATTCAATGATAGCTCTCACTTTTTTTGGGTCCATTTTTAGACCTTCGGTTGAGATGACAAATCCTAGGTACACTAACCCCTTCTTCACAAAATTACACTTCTTCAGATTTATTAACAACTGCTCCTCTTGCAGCTTCTCAAAAACCCTTTTGACCTGCATCAGATGCTCTTCAAGGGTTCTACTAAATATTAAACTATCATCCAAATAGACAATGACGAATTTGCCTAGAAATTATTTCAATACCTCATTCATCAACCGCATGAATGTGCTTGGTGCATTGGTTAGCCCAAATGGCATGACCAACCATTCATACAAACCTTCTCTGGTCTTGAAGGCTATCTTCCATTCATTTCTTTCTCTGACATGAATCTGATGATAACCACTCTTTAGATCTATCTTTGTGAAGTACTTGGCTCCACTCAAATAGTCCATAATGTCATCCATCCTTGGCAATGAAAATCTATACTTTATGGTGATCTTTTTAATGGCTCAAGAGTTTGTACACATTCTCCACTCTCCATATTTATTTGGTGCTAGTACTGTAGGTACTACACATAGAATCAAGCTTTCCTGAATCAATCCCTTCTCCAATAACTCTTGGACTTGCCTGTTCAGCTCTTCAATTTCTATAGGAGTCATTCTATGTGCTACCTTATTGGGTAAACTAGATCTTGGTACCAAATCTATATGGTGACCGATCTTCCTTACTTGTGGTAAACCCTCAGGCACATTATCAGATACAATGTCTAGAAATTCTTCTAAAAGTCCTAAGACTTCTACAGGGGTATCCTTTCATTCTTCCTTCATAACTCTAGGAATCAATGCATAGCACATATGCTCATGCTTTAAACTATCCAAAAATCTTCCCCCTTCAACTAAACAAATTCTAGTGCTGCTACATACCTTTTCGTCTGTCTCCTTCAAGGGCTTCAGCTTCTGGTGCACTCCATTCTTTGTCACTAAGTAAGTGTTGGTGCGACCATCATGCACTACACACCGATCAAACTGCCATGGCCTTCCCAAAAACAAATGGCAAGCATCCATAGGCAATATGTCACACAGGACCTCATCATAGTACTTCTTAATATTAAATTTCATCGAGCATTGCTCACTGACCAAAGCCCTATGGTCCTTCTGTAACCACGCAATCTGATATGGATGCGGGTGCCCCCTCCTATTTAACTGTAACTTAGTAACCATTTCTTCTGAGACCAAGTTATCAGTACTACCATTATCTATAATAATGTTACAAACCTTACCCGAACTTTTGCACCTGGTGCAGAACAGGCTCCTTTGATATGATCTTTTCTCCTCATTCAACAATGTCCTCCTTGTGACCATAACTTCTCCTCCCTCTACCTCCTTAGAATGTTTTGATTCAGCACATTCATCAGCTACAACAGCTCTTGCAAGACCCTCAGGTCTCTTATTCGTCCTTTATCAGTATTTTGGACACTCGTATTCTAGATGTCCTTATTCACCATAGTGGAAATAGGTTCCACAAAATCCTCCCCTTCCAAATCCACGTATAGATATACCTCTCACCCTTGGGTAACCATTATTTTGATTACGGGGTTGGTAAGTGTTCCCCTCTTCCTGATACTGGCTATTACTGGTTTCACCAGCCTTCTTTTGATCCTTATATTTTTCTCCACTGGTCCTTCCACCAGTTCTTCCACCATGACCTCTTCCTCTTTGGTTACCCTCAAACCGTTTGTTCAGCTTCTCTTCGACTTTGAGGGCAAATTGGTAAGCATCCTCAATGGTTCTCATCCTACCCAAAATCAACTCTTCTTGAATACTAGTTCTCAACCCATTGATGTAACGGGCCACCTTCTCCCTGCTAGCCTCTGCATGGCCAGTTCTGATTGAGATCTGGTAGAAATCCTTTATATATTCTTTGATATATTTGTTTGACTGTCTCAAACTCTACATTTTTCTCAACAGGTCCAATTCGTAATTTACAAGAATAAATTGTCTCTTCAACTTCTCTACCATTCGATCCCATCTGGTTATCTTTTCCCTTCCTCCTCTATTTCTTTCTAGCTGCACTTCTTTCCACCATAAGCAAGCATGGCCTTTCAACTTTGTTTTTGCAAACTTGATCCGATCTGGATCTACAACTTCCTCATACTCAAAATATTCCTCCATATCATTGATCCAATCAATCAACTCCTCTGGATTGAGATTCCCATAATACATGGAAACATCAAACTTTGTCTTCTTCTCAATTCGAGATATGGCCTTAATTAATCTGGATTCTATAGGATCCAGGATTCATCAATCTCCCATGTTTCATCTTCACTATGGTCATCTCTCCTTGGTTCAACCCCTCTTTGCAACTCCTCTTGCAGGGCTTACACTTACCTTTGCAAAGCTCTAAAATATTCTTCAGATACCACATTCTTTCCACCACCATGGTTTCTTTGTGGAGGCATTCTTCCTCACTCTCTTCTTACAATCCTTCCACAGATCCTAGTGCAACTACCTCACTTTCAGTGATTTGATCACACACTCGGGAACTCCCACTCTAATACCACTTGATGGGGATCTACAAATCATTCAAAAAAAATTCTTAATTCTCATTCTTTACACTTGGAAATATTTACAATAATGAAAGCAGTCTGCCAAATAAACTCATTTATCTTGAAAGAACATTTATTTTCTTTTCTCTTACAGCATCTTCTGTCCATGAAGAAAAATAGCCTGAACTAGTCCAAAATCGCCCTCTTGCCTTCACGACTACAACTATGGCTCAAAAGTTTTTTGACCCTTGTGCATGCCTTCACTTCCCCTTTTAAAATCTTTGGCATGACTCTTCATTTCCCTTTTTTGACCCTTCATTTCATTTCCCATGCCTCTTCGTTGTCTTGGATTTTGAAATGCCTTTCTTTTCGATCCTTGATCTTCGTCTGCTTTCACTGCACCTTGATGCCACGTGCTATTCAGTGCTACCACTATAGGCTCTATCCACCTGTCAACCATTGATGACGTTCGACAAACCACCGTTTGGTAATTTCCTCTGTAATGACCCTTGTAACCACCTGCACTTTCTTTTCTTTTGTTTGGTCATGAAAATGTGACATGACGTGATATCATGACACTTTCGACTTCCCTACCTTCCTGCCCTCTTCAAGTCCCAAAAATGTGACATGTTGCGATATTGCGACACTTTTGGCTTCTCTGCCTTCCTGCCCTATCGAGTCGCGAAAATGCGACATGTCACGATATCGTGAAACTTTTGGCTTCTCTACCTTCCTACCCTCTTCGAGTCACAAAAATGTGACATGTCACGATATCACGACACTTTTGGCTTCTCTACCTTCCTTACCTCTTCAAGTCATGAAAATGCAACATGTCACGATATCGCAACACTTTCGGCTTCTCTACCTTCCTTCCCTCTTCGAGTCGCAAATCATCTCCAGAACCTTCTCACCTAGTGAATTACCAATCATATCCAGAACCTGCTCACCCAAAAACTCCATCGGGAAAGCATACAACTGGATCCAAACCGGGACATCTGTGGGTTCAATACGAGGATCGAAACCCACTCTCCACGGTTGAACAAATAACCCTGTCGAGCCGTGGTTCCTCTTATCTGATTCAAATGCTCTGTTTCTATCTACTAAAGAAGAGAAACTAATAATGAAATACCCATTACTTATAGGCCATAAGGAGTACTCACCGAGTGGCTCCCAGTTCTGTCTAACCCAAGTATGCAAAAAATTTAGAGTAGGTCGGATACCCATGAATTTGTAAATCAGATCATGGTTAGCACGATAGATGATTGTGTCTTCAACCAACTTTGGTTCGATAACAATCTTAGGTCTGGAAGCGGATTGCAGGAAGCATCCATTAACTCGGTGTGCAGTTGAACCCTTGCCAGCATTCTTGAATAGTGTTTGATAAGCATTCTGCTGAGCTTCATCAGTGGAAGACGAAGGATTTTCTATTAATATCTCAGCTTATGAGATCTTTCTCCCAGCGAGAGGAACTAGAGGAGACCCCATTGGGCCCTCCCAGGGCAGCGGACGAACCTTCAGAGTAGCACAAAGTCAACCCACCAAAGTCCCTGGTAAATCCTTCACACCATAAACCCTAGAGCATCGCCCGACGCCTACTCAAAAATTTTCTTGCCAAATCGCCAGCAAAATGCTCAATTCCTGAACCTATGTTAATGTCAATAGTTTACTCCATGAATGGTTTATGTTAATAATAATAAAGTTATGAATTAAGTGGTATCAAAGGAACGATTTTGGCAAAGTGGGGATTTTTATAAAATTGTAAAATTAGGGTTCTTTTTTGGAAAAACATCTCATATTTCAGGAGCCATATCTTTGTGCATGTTTATTCAATTCAAGCAATTCTTAAATCCGATTGTGTAGAATTTGAAGAGCTTTAAAATGAGTGGTCATATGAAGGAATATGAGCAATATTAAGGGAGATAAAAACTTTTGAAGTTAGTCATATGGAATAAGGATAGTGACACATTTTCTAGAATTTTTCTAGAAAAACATCTCATATTTCAAAAGCCATATATCTGCGAGATTTTATCCAATTCAGGCCATTCTTGGATCCGTTTGTGTATAATTTGAAGAGCTTTAAAATTAATGGTCATATGAAGAAATCAGAGTAGTATTGAGGGAGCTACAATCTTATGAAATTAGACATCTAGAACAAGGGAAGTGACAAATTTTCAAATTGTAAATTTCTTGAAAGAATTTTTTTTAGTTCAGGTAAGCAAACAAGAGATCTATAAACCATAATCAATTCCTAGGATCTCATGAAATTGTTATCAAGAACTATACCAACACTACAAGCAATCAAGATACTAGATGATAAGATGCATTGTGATATTATCAAAATTGACAACATGGTTCATGATAAAGGTAAATATATTTGATAGCGACAATAGCTATTGGATCCTAAAGTCTAAACTCAAAATACCATAGAGAAATTTATAGGATGTTACATTTTATTCCAAATGAAAACTGTAAAATCTATGGGATCATTGAAATGGCTAAAACAAGAGCATAAAATTGCTAGAGACGAAATTCAAAATATACATCCCATTTATCATATTATAGAAATTATAAGTAAAGGATAAGTTGGAGAGAATGTAGGATTTTATTGCAATGAAATTTAGAGAAAGGGAAACTAGAGAAAGATACCATACACAACTTTCATTCCACCATATGCAAGACAAAAATCAGTGAACAATCATTTCAGTAAGCAACATTGAATGCATGGAAACATATGCTTCACTTAAATACATTGAGGAAACATAATTCAAGCATTTAAGTACTTGAATAATTAATTTATAATAAATTTATTGAGAGTGCATTATTGGTAGCACTTGGAAACCCTATGTATTGAAAGTGGTTATTCTACATTAAGGAGAGGAATTTCTCTCTAAAATTCCTGTCACCCTCGACATTGTATTTTAGTCATAAGCAAAATAAATATTTTCACTATGTTGTAGTAAGGTGGGTATATGTTAGGATTTATTACATTATATAACATGTGAGTAGTCAAGTGGTATAACCATCTCTCACAAGGTTAGGATGAGATAGTTGTAAGGTCACTTTATGGTGTGTTATGCATAAATTAGGCATCATATGTTCCTAAATACCATTCATTACCATAATAAAATCCATTCAAAGCTTACATGCTAGTAGAAATAATATTTTTTATAATAATACTTCTATACCTTGGGATTGCATGTCACCCAAATGGATGGATTGTCCTTTATATCAAGCATTCCCTTTATTTCCTCCTTCCTAATGAAGAAGGGTGTCTTCTCCTAGTGCAATGACCTTATGTTCTTTCGCTTAAAATAATTTCTTTTACAAACATAGTCAAAAGAAAAGATTCTAAGGGGAAGAAAATGTTTTATTTTAAGACATTTAATTTAATTTACAAGACTAGGTTTTATTTTACGACAATTAACTTCATAAAGTGATTCAAACTAGAAGATAGAAAAACTTACTTTGAAAGTCATATCAATTTGATCTTGTTTTGAAAGTTTAGATTTTATTTTGGAAGGGATAGTAAAAAGGAAGAAAAAATATAGAAAATAATAGCTATGGAGGAAAATAAAGGTAGAAATGGGAAATAATATTTTGAAAAACTTTAAAATATACTTAATTACTTATTTATATTTTTTCTATTTTTATTTTGGACCCTTTTTTAAATGGGCCTTAAGTGTTCTTCATTGAGTAAAATTTAATAGTGGTCTTTCGTTAAGTGTCAAAATACTATAGACATTTAGATTCATGGTTCTATTAATATGCTATGGCCTACTCCAAAGTGAATAAAAATTTCCATGGTATCTGGGATTCGCCCTATCTTTGTCAGACATAAACACTAAATAACCTTAATTATATTTCATTTTAGTAGTCCTCTTGTCAAACTATATTTTTATTTCCATCTATTGTTATATAAATTTTTTGAATGAATTTTCTCACTTCCTCTAGAGAAAATAATGAATTTAATCAAGTATGAAGTGACTCAATATATGTTTTGAGATCTAGTTGTTAAGAAATTTGAAAAGAGAGCTCCAAATCAATCAGAAATACTACTACCTTTTCATTGACAAGTATGTAGCGTGATGACCTTGTGATATCATTAAGCATTATCCTATATTCCCTAGAACCTTTTTCAATTTGATATGATTATCCTTTTATAACTCTATAATTATTGATTTCAAGATCTCAACTATGTTTTTATATGTGGATTCTACTAAACCATTACCTTGAGGATAGTAATTTTGGTAGGGTACCTAGAAATATATATTTGGGGATATATTATTATATTGTATAAGGGTTGGCATGGGCACACATAACCCAACTTTTATTGTATTATAATATTATATTATATTATAATATTATAAAATTTTAGTAGTAGGCTCCCAAAAGTAGAATAAGAATATGGATATATAAAGAAGAGATATTTGTCATTGTAATCATGATTGGAGAATAATCTTATGTAATCATCGTTACCCATGAAGTGGCTTATGGGACTTTGTCCTCCTTGAGTGGCGTCTCATATTGGGAGAACTTGTGGAGTGATTCCTTCCTTAAGGAGTATTATTAGTCTTTTCCTACCTTAAGGGTATTATCTATCTCTCTCTCATTTGTGGATATTGTATTGTGGATGAATGATTTGATATTTCTTCATATTGGTGAATGGTTTATGTTTTTTTTTTGAAAAAAAATGAAAAACTTGTATTAATACAAAGAACAGTTACAAACGGGAGAAAACACATCCCAACCAAGAGCAAAGAACAAGACAACAAGCGTAGAGCAAAAAAGTCAACACTTTCCAACACAGAGCACAAAAGTCAACAGGGCATGAAAATGTGACATGTCACGAAATCATGACAATCAACCCCGTCTCGACCGCGTCAGTGCCACCAATCACGAAAATGTGACATGTCACGAAATTGCGACATGTCATGATATCGCGACAGCCAGAGCCCTCGGCACCCGATCGCCAAAAAAGTCACGAAATCGCGATGGCAACTCCCTCCGGTGCCCCATCACCAAAGGTGTCACGAAATCACTCCAGATCTCCAAAAAGGTCACGAAATCACGACGAGATTTCTCTGAATCACCCAGCTAGCAAAAGTGTCACGATATCACGATGAGTTTTCCATTTGGCACCCAGTCCGCAAAAGTGTCACGATATCGCGACGGTTTTTGCCCAAGCCTCTTATGTGCCAAAAGTGTCACGAAATCGTGATGAGTTTTCCTTTCGAAACCCAGCCACAAAAAGTGTCGCGATATCGCGACGAGTTTTCCACTTTGCACCCAATCATCAAAAGAGTCGCGATATCGTGACGAGTTTTCCTTATGATGCTAATTTGCCAAAAGTGTCATGAAATCGTGACGAGTTTTCCTTTCAGCTCCCAATCCTCAAAACTATCATGATATCAAGACAAGTTTTCCACATTGCACCCAGTCTTCAAAAGTGTTGCAATATCGCGACAAATTTTCCAGATGGCACCAGTTCACCAAAACTGTCGCGATATCACGACGATTTTTCCTTGCGACTTTCGAACAACAGAAATGTTGCGAAATCGTGACAGATTTTGCACTTTGCTCCAATTCACAAAAATTGTCGTGATATCATGATGGTTATCCTCCTTGTTGACCCTGTGCCAAAAACGTCGCAAAATCATTGCAGCTTCCAACCAAAGGCTGCGATGGCGCAACAGGTCGCGAAATCACCTCAACTTCCCACTGAAGGCCTCGACAGCGAAACAAGTCACAAAATTACAAGAGCATCTCACCATGGGCCGCGATAGCGTGACATGTCATGAAATAGCGACATGTCACGATTTCATGATAGGTTCCCGCCGAAGGCTGCGATGGTGCAACCTATTGTGAAATCATGACAGCTTCCAACTAGAGGCCACGACGGCGCTACAGGTCATGATATCATGACAAAAACATCCCTTAGCATAAAAAAATTTGCACATTATTGCAAGGATCGTTCAAGACCTTGCCTAATCACTGCATCCTCCACAGGCATATCACTGTGCAGCTACATCCCAACCTCCCTCTCGGCACCCATATTTGCAAGGAAATCGGCCGCCTTATTGAAATCTCTACTCACATAGATGGGGATCACATCATCTAATTCCCTCCATAGTTCCTTGATTTGAGAGACCAAAATCTGCAACCTCCAAGCTTTCGAGGCAAAGTTCCTCATGCAGTCAAGAGCGCCCACCAGAATATGGGAATCAGACTCAAAAATTATCTTCCTGTGTCCCTGCTTAACAACCCAGATGGAAGCAGATTTAATAGCAAAGGCCTCTGCTTCATTGTTTGTGGCACGTCCTAGACCTTGCAATTCCCAATAGAGCACAAACCCAGCATGATCACAGCACACTACTCCAATTCCAGAACTACCCAGATTGCCTTTTGTAGCTCCATCAGTATTGATTTTGATCCAGCCTTCTGGGAGAGGTTTCCAACTACCTCTAACCTGTCTCTCTTGCTCAATAGCTCCCTCTTCCAGTGGCACAAAAACTAACTGATTTTCCTCCTCAGCATGAATGGCAACCATTTCCATGACTTTGCTCCAGATGACCTGCCAAATTCCATCTAGCGAAGAGAAGGTTTCACAAAAAATACGGGCATTTCTCTCCAACCACACCTGCCACCAGATGAAAAGTAAACCAAGCTCCCAACCAATTCTAAGAGCTTTAGATTTAAATCTACCTCTCTTCCATCTTTCCCAAATATTGGTCCGAGTCAAATCACCGTTAGCCTGGATTTTATAGTGAGAGAACCAACGCTTCCAAATCTGTCATGTGAAGGGGCATTCAAACATCAGATGATCAGTAGTTTCCTCATTCTTGTGGCATAACACACACTGAGAAGGACCGATGATGCCTCTATTTCTGAGATTGTCAAAGGTGAGAATTCCATTGTGCATAAACTACCAGGCAAAGAAGTTCACTTTCGGCCAGCCCTTGGAATGCCATATCTTCCTCCAATATTGAACCAGAAATAAATGTGGGGGGGGCTCTGGGAGGATCTTATCGTATCCCTCCTTCATAGTATAAACCCCAAGGTTCCCATAGCCCCAAGCTAGTTCATCCTCCTCATCTCTCCTAGTAAGAAACCTTTCTGTCAAAATTTTAGACAAGATGGGTGCCAGCTCCGGAGGGATTGGAATTGGCAACTCTTCCAACCGCTTGAACTTTTTGAACTTGTACTCCCCCAATTGGCTGGTGTTGAAATAACTCTTGATTTGAACCTAGCCCTTGTCTTATATGGTAGATTTAATCGGTTGCAATTTGGGAAACACAGCAATGATGGGTGGATGCTGGTCCTAGGAATCAGTCCAAAAACGGGCCTTCTCCCCTCTCCCCACTTTCCAAAACAATTGATCTTTGATAACTTGAGATCCAATATTGAGAGCCTACCATACTAAGGATCCATTACCCTCCAAAGGGAAATGGCCCACATCATTGGGGTGAACATGACCCAAGTATTTACTAGAAAGGATTCTACTGAAGAGGGATGTTGGCTGGGAAATCCACCTCCAGTACAATTTGCCAGCCAAAGCTTTATTGTTAAGCTTGGAGCTTCTCAGTCCCAGCCCTCATTTTTCCTTGGGCTGGGTAACCTTATCCTAGCAAACCAAGGCCCATTTCTTCTCCCCTTTTGCACCTTCCCATAAAAAACTTCTAGCCATTTTGTCCAGCTCTTTCCAAATAGAATGTGGGGCAGCCAGGATGGAGAATTTATATATTGGCATGGCCTGAATAACTGACTGTAATAAAGTTAGTCGGCACCCATAGCTTAACCATTTATGATACCAATGATTCATTCTATCTTTTATGCCATCCAAAAGATCCTTCCAGATATCAATTTTTAGTTTTTTGAAATGTAGAGGAACCCCCAAGTAAACTACTAGGAGAGAGGTCCTACTGAATCCCAAGATCTCAGTAATTTTGTCCTGTAACCTTTGGTCAAGATTGAAGAAGACCACTTTGGATTTTTTATCATTGGTGACTTGGTTTGAGGCCCGAAGGTAGACATATAGAGTATCTCTGATTCCTCTTGCTTCCCTGAGACTGGCCACTCCAACAAATCCTGTATCATCCACAAACTGTAAATGAGTCAAAAATTTTGCCCCCACCTTAATACCTGTTATCAGACCTTGATGTCTTCTTCTCAGGAAGAGTCTACCTAATCATTCAGCCAAGATGAGGAAGAGATAGGGACAGCATGGGTCCCCTTGACGAAGACCCTGTGAGGCTCCAAAAGGTGGCGAGGGAAGCCACTTGATTAGAACAGAATATGAAGGCGTAGAAATACAGCTCATGACCCAGTCTGTCCAGTCTTGAGAGAAACCAAAGGTTGCCAACATCTTTGCCAGGAAGCCCCACTCCACCCTATCATAAGCCTTGGACATATCCAGTTTAATGAACATTCCTTTGTTACCTGATTTTTGCATTGTATGGATTGCCTCCTGGGCAAGGACCACTCCATCCAAGATCTGTCTACCTTCAACAAAACCCCCTTGCTCTAAGGAAATTATATTATGAAGGAGAGGTTTTAGCCGTTCAGCCATAATCTTTGTGATTATTTTATAAATAACGTTGCATAAGGCAATAGGTTTGAAATCAGAGATATGTACCCCCCCTCCCATTTTGGAATTAAAGTGATGAAGGTGTGATTTAGAGCCTTAAGCATTCTTTTATTAGTTCTGGACTCCTCTGTGATAGCCAAAACATCCTCCTCCAAGGTATCCCAAAAGGCCTGAAAAAACTCAATAGGAAAGCCATCTAGACCTGGAGATTTGTCGGTGCTCATCCCAAAGACCACATTCTTTAGTTCATCTCTATCAATGGGTCTAAGAATGGCCTGATTCTCTTCGTCAGAGATAATAGAGGGTATGACATCAATAACTTCATTTTGAGCTTCCACATCTTGCTCCATACTTTCCTTAAAAAGTTTTGAGAAATAATCCATTGAGTGGGAATGCATACCAGGAAGAGTATCAAAAGAGTGTCCATTATCATCTTGAAGGACTTGCATGTTATTCATTTGTCTCCTAGCACAGGTAGATCGATGGAAAAATTTTGTATTTCTATCTCCTTCTAATAACCAAGTGTTTCTTGCTCTCTGTTTCCAGTAAATATCTTCTTGATTATCAATGTCCTCAACCGCTTTGCGCAAAGCATCATCCTCGATTTTAAGGTGCTCAGTAATTGTTCCTTCCTTGAAGTGTTTTTGCACCTCTTCCCATCTAGCCACCAAGGGAGCCCGTTGGAGCTGGAAGTCTGACTTATTAGTTTGCCTCCACTATTTCAATTTACACTTGACAAAATGAAGCTGTTTGTGGAATTTGAACATTGTTGTCCCAAAAGGTAAGCTGCCTTCTTCCCACCACTGTGGAATTTTCCTTCGAAGATCCTCTTTTTGCAACCAAAAATTTTCAAATTTAAATGGTTTGTGGTGCTGCCCTGTCATAGTCCCTCCCTCCAACAAAATGGGAAAGTGATCTGATACTAGGCCTTCCAAAATCTAAAATTTAATATTCCATTTAACAAATGCCTCCTCGGAGACTAGAAACCGGTCTAGCTTTACCTTCCTACTATGTGGCTCTCTCCTCTTGTTAGTCTAAGTAAAGTAAGTTCCAGGGCCTTTGATATCAACTAGGTGAAAGGCCTAGACTTGGGCAATCAGAAGCCTGTACCCTAGATCCAAAACTAGGATACCACCTTCCTGATACCTGGCAGATAATTTGGCATTAAAATCCCCAGCAATAATCCAGTCTAAATCTTCCCGGGAGGACCTCATGTTGTGTACATCTTTCCATTGGAGCCGCTGGCCATCAATGCTTTGAGCCCCATAGAAGTTTGTAATTAGAACATGTTCAACTGTGACATTGTTCCTAAAAAGAGATGTGAGAACACCCCTCCAAGCTATATGTTCTATTGTTGTCCATTCCAGAGGGTTCCAAAGAGTAACAATCCCACCCGAGGCACCTTGAGCAGCCAAATCCATATAACCAGCGCCCCTCCATATTCTACTAACAGTTTTGCACATAAGATCTAAAGACATTTTTGTCTCCTGGATGAGCAAAAAGTCTATTTTACATTTTCCTAAAAGTCTTTGAATAGCAGATTGATGGGTTCTACTGTTTAAACCCCTAACATTCCAGGATTGAATAATCATTGAAAACCTTGGGAGCAATAAGAATCAATTGTCCTCACCGATCCTCCATTGATCAGCTTGTCTCCTTGCACTCCTAGTAGATCCTTATTGGATTTTCTGCCCGCTCCTTGAGAATTACTATTTTTAGACCTCTTCTCCACCTGAGTAATCCCTAGAGCTGGCCTTTATCTGTTCTTTTTTGCACTTCCCATGTTGACATCCTTAATAAATGGTTGTGCTGGGGAGTGGACTACCAATTCCCTAGGTTCTTTGGCTGCAATATCTCATAGGGTTCAATCACCTGTTCTAAGACAAGAGTAAATGAAGGAGAAGCATGAGAGTGGATGTTATTATCTTCAACATTCCCATCCACTCCTTCCATGAATTGGTCCTCTTGATCCACTAGGGACTTAAATATTTCATACCTGTTGGTTGGCTTGAGTTGAGCCTGCTCCTTGCCATTTTTATTTTTGTTTTTCCTTCGCTTCGGCTGTTCAAAGCCATATTTATGGACATCAGAACCCTGAGGAATATTGGATGGTTCTTTGATAGGAGTAAACTTACCCTCTCTGGGGTGATTTGGCATTCCAAGCAGAGCCTCCACTTTTGTGCTCAAAATATTTGGATAGAACCTTGCCAAATGGCCATGCTTATGGCAGACTCTACATCTAAAAGGTAGGGCCTCATAATCTAACTGCTGGATCCAGGATAGTCCTGCCAACTCAAGTTCCACCTCGACTGGTAGAGGCTGGCTAATATCCATTTCTACAAAAATTCTAGCAAAGACAAATGTGTTTCCCTCTATGGTATCTTTGGAGACTCCTAGATATCTACCTAGTGAATTACCAATCATCTCCAGAACCTGCTCACCCTAAAACTCCATCGGGAGAGCATACAACCGGATCCAAATCGGGACAGCCGTGGGTTCAATTCAAGGATCGAAACCCACTCTCCACGGTTGAACAAATAAACCTGCCGAGCCGTGGTTCCTCTTCTCTGATTCAAATGCTCTGTTTCTATCTGCTAAATAAGAGAAACTAATAATGAAATACCCATTGCTTATAGGCCATAAGGAGTACTCACCGAGTGGCTCCCAGTTCTGTCTAACCCAGGTATGCAAAAAATTTAGAGTAGGTCGGATACCCATGAATTTGCAAATCAGATCATGGTTAGCATGATAGATGATTGTGTCTTCAACTAGCTTTGGTTCGATAACAATCTTAGGTCTGGAAGCGGATTGCAGGAGGCATCCATTAACTCGGTGTGCAGTTGAACCCTTGCCAGCATTCTTGAATAGCGTTTGATAAGCATTCTGCTGAGCTTCATCAGTGGAAGACGAAGGATTTTATTTTAATATCTCAGCTTATGAGATCTTTCTCCCAGCGAGAGGAACTAGAGGAGACCCCATTGGGCCCTCCCGGGGCAGTGGACGAACCTTCAGAGTAGCACAAAGTCAACCCACCAAAGTCCCTGGTAAATCCTTCACACCAGAAACCCTAGAGCATCGCCCGACGCCTACTCAAAAATTTTCTTGCCAAATCGCCAGCAAAATGCTCAATTTTTGAACCTATGTTAATGTCAATAGTTTCCTCCATGAATGGTTTATGTTAATAATAATAAAGTTATGAATTAAGTGGTATCAAAGGAACGATTTTGGAAAAGTGGGGATTTTTATAAAATTGTAAAATTAGGGTTCTTTTTTGGAAAAACATCTCATATTTCAGGAGCCATATCTTTGTGCATGTTTATTCAATTCAAGCAATTCTTAAATCCGATTGTGTAGAATTTTAAGAGCTTTAAAATGAGTGGTCATATGAAGGAATCTGAGCAATATTAAGGGAGATAAAAACTTTTGAAGTTAGTCATATGGAATAAGGATAGTGACACATTTTCTAGAATTTTTCTAGAAAAACATCTCATCTTTCAAAAGCCATATATCTACGAGATTTTATCCAATTCAGGCCATTCTTGGATCCGTTTGTGTATAATTTGAAGAGCTTTAAAATGAATGGTCATATGAAGAAATCAGAGTAGTATTGAGGGAGCTACGATCTTATGAAATTAGACATCTAGAACAAGGGAAGTGACAAATTTTCAAATTGTAAATTTCTTGAAAGAATTTTTTTTAGTTCAGGTAAGCAAACAAGAGATCTATAAACCATAATCAATTCCTAGGATCTCATGAAATTGTTATCAACAACTATACCAACACTTGATAACAATACCAACACTACAAGCAATCAAGATACTAGATGATAAGATGCATTGTGATATTATCAAAATTGACAACATGGTTCATGATAAAGGTAAATATATTTGATAGCGACAATAGCTATTGGATCCTAAAGTCTAAACTCAAAATACCATAGAGAAATTTATAGGATGTTACATTTTAGTCCAAATGAAAACTGTAAAATCTATGGGATCATTGAAATGGCTAAAACAAGAGCATAAAATTGCTAGAGACGACATTCAAAATATACATCCCATTTATCATATTATAGAAATTATAAGTAAAGGATAAGTTGGAGAGAATGTAGGATTTTATTGCAATGAAATTTAGAGAAAGGGAAACTAGAGAAAGAGACCATACACAACTTTCATTCCACCATATGCAAGACAAAAATCAGTGAACAATCATTTTAGTAAGCAACATTGAATGCATGGAAACATATGCTTCACTTAAATACATTGAGGAAACATAATTCAAGCATTTAAGTACTTGAATAATTAATTTATAATAAATTTATTGAGAGTGCATTATTGGTAGCACTTGGAAACCCTATGTATTGAAAGTGGTTATTCTACATTAAGGAGAGGAATTTCTCTCTAAAATTCCTGTCACCCTCGAAATTGTATTTTAGTCATAAGCAAAATAAATATTTTCACTATGTTGTAGTAAGGTGGGTATATGTTAGGATTTATTACATTATATAACATGTGAGTAGTCAAGTGGTATAACCATCTCTCACAAGGTTAGGATGAGATAGTTGCAAGGTCACTTTATGGTGTGTTATGCATAAATTAGGCATCATATGTTCCTAAATACCATTCATTACCATAATAAAATCCATTCAAAGCTTACATGCTAGTAGAAATAATATTTTTTATAATAATACTTCTATACCTTGGGATTGCATGTCACCCAAATGGATGGATTGTCCTTTATATCAAGCATTCCCTTTATTTCCTCCTTCCTAATGAAGAAGGGTGTCTTCTCCTAGTGCAATGACCTTATGTTCTTTCGCTTAAAATAATTTCTTTTATAAACATAGTCAAAAGAAAAGATTCTAAGGGGAAGAAAATGTTTTATTTTAAGACATTTAATTTAATTTACAAGACTAGGTTTTATTTTACGACAATTAACTTCATAAAGTGATTCAAACTAGAAGATAGAAAAACTTACTTTGAAAGTCATATCAATTTGATCTTGTTTTGAAAGTTTAGATTTTATTTTGGAAGGGATAGTAAAAAGGAAGAAAAAATATAGAAAATAATAGCTATGGAGGAAAATAAAGGTAGAAATGGGAAATAATATTTTGAAAAACTTTAAAATATACTTAATTACTTATTTATATTTTTTCTATTTTTATTTTGGACCCTTTTTTAAATGGGCCTTAAGTGTTCTTCATTGAGTAAAATTTAATAGTGGTCTTTCGTTAAGTGTCAAAATCCTATAGACATTTAGATTCATGGTTCTATTAATATGCTATGGCCTACTCCAAAGTGAATAAAAATTTCCATGGTATCTGGGATTCGCCCTATCTTTGTCAGACATAAACACTAAATAACCTTCATTATATTTAATTTTAGTAGTCCTCTTGTCAAACTATATTTTTATTTCCATCTATTGTTATATAAATTTTTTGAATGAATTTTCTCACTTCCTCTAGAGAAAATAATGAATTTAATCAAGTATGAAGTGACTCAATATATGTTTTGAGATCTAGTTGTTAAGAAATTTGAAAAGAGAGCTCCAAATCAATCAGAAATACTACTACCTTTTCATTGACAAGTATGTAGCGTGATGACCTTGTGATATCATTAAGCATTATCCTATATTCCCTAGAACCTTTTTCAATTTGATATGATTATCCTTTTATAACTCTATAATTATCGATTTCAAGATCTCAACTATGTTTTTATATGTGGATTCTACTAAACCATTACCTTGAGGATAGTAATTTTGGTAGGGTACCTAGAAATATATATTTGGGGATATATTATTATATTGTATAAGGGTTGGCATGGGCACACATAACCCAACTTTTATTGTATTATAATATTATATTATATTATAATATTATATTATATTATAATATTATAAAATTTTAGTAGTAGGCTCCCCAAAGTAGAATAAGAATATGGATATATAAAGAAGAGATATTTGTCATTGTAATCATGATTGGAGAATAATCTTATGTAATCATTGTTACCCATGAAGTGGCTTATGGGACTTTGTCCTCCTTGAGTGGCCTCTCATATTGGGAGAACTTGTGGAGTGATTCCTTCCTTAAGGAGTATTATTAGTCTTTTCCTACCTTAAGGGTATTATCTATCTCTCTCTCATTTGTGGATATTGTATTGTGGATGAATGATTTGATATTTCTTCATATTGGTGAATGGTTTATGTTAATAATAATAAAGTTATGAATTAAGTGGTATCAAAGGAGCGATTTTGGCAAAGTGGGGATTTTTATAAAATTGTAAAATTAGGGTTCTTTTTTGGAAAAAAATCTCATATTTCAGGAGCCATATCTCTGTGCATGTTTATTCAATTCAAGCAATTCTTAAATCCGATTGTGTAGAATTTGAAGAGCTTTAAAATGAGTGGTCATATGAAGGAATCTGAGCAATATTGAGGGAGATAAAAAATTTTGAAGTTAGTCATATGGAATAAGGATAGTGACACATTTTCTAGAGTTTTTCTAGAAAAACATCTCATCTTTCAAAAGCCATATATCTACGAGATTTTATCCAATTCAGGCCATTCTTGGATCCGTTTGTGTATAATTTGAAGAGCTTTAAAATGAATGGTCATATGAAGAAATCAGAGTAGTATTGAGGGAGCTACGATCTTATGAAGTTAGACATATAGAACAAGGGAAGTGACAAATTTTCAAATCGTAAATTTCTTGAAAGAATTTTTTTTAGTTCAGGTAAGCAAATTAGTTGCACTTTTATTTTTTTAGAAGAAAAAAAATTGCAGATCTAGTTTTCTATGTGGATTTTTAGCTTCAATTTAATGGGGAGATATTTATTTCCATGAAACCCAAAGTTTGCATTAGGGCATGAACAATGGTACTCCGATTTTTTTCTGGAGAAGATGATATTGATGTTAGGAATTTGTGGTAAAATTTTAAATCCTTGTTTCATTATAGTCCTATTTAGAAAATTTGGCTTTCTAATCATCTTAGTGGAGAAGCAATGTTTTGGTATCATAGAATTCATGACACCCATAAAGATGAACTAACTTGGGAAACAATGGAGCATGAATTCTTGAGTAGATGGAACCCATATAAAAAGATAGCTAGTTTGAAGGTCACAATCAAGGGATATGAAGAAGAAATAAATATGATTCAAAAAGAAAAAAATAGAAATAAAAAGAGAGCTAGAAAATTTTAAATAAGTGGTAGAAGATAAAAAATATATCACTATGCAGATAGAGGAAACCATACCTTTGATAGAATATAAATTAAAAAATGGATAAAGAAATTTTTTTGAATGTAAACAGTCTATTTTGCAGGTTCATGGAAGCATTTAAAAAGAATAGGTTATTATTTACATTGACCCTAGTAGTAGATATAATTTTATTAATATATCCTTGGCTAAGAGGTTGCAATTTAAATCAACAAAAAATAAGGTCACACATCTTGAGGGTGAGAATGTTCAAAATTTTAAATATTTGAATATCACCATGGATATATATGTTTTACATTTAGATTTTCATGCTATTTATATGGATGATGAGGATATTTTTCTTGGTTATACTTGGTTAGATTCTTTGGGTACTGTTAACATTAATGTGTAATAGAAGTTTATGAAGTTATGGTACAAGAAAAAGAAGATAACATTGTAGGATATTTCTCAATTTAAGGAGA
The DNA here is from genome assembly GCA_028583015.1 of Wollemia nobilis. Lineage (NCBI taxonomy): Eukaryota > Viridiplantae > Streptophyta > Pinopsida > Araucariales > Araucariaceae > Wollemia > Wollemia nobilis. Next base: position 1,764,832 of record JAQPPZ010002621.1, read on the forward strand.
AATGATCCAAGGAAAATCAAGAAGTGGTTGTATAGAAACAAATGGAAGAACCTGAAACAAAATCCAAGAAGGCATTAGTAGCAAAAAATTCCATGTAATAAGTAGTAGAAATGTATTCCATGGAAATAATAGTAACAAAGTCCAAGGAAGCTTTGATAGAAGAGCACAAGGACACACTAAAAAAAGAGAACATGAAAGGATAATGTGTAGAATAATTTAAAACAATGGAGCCAAATGTTGAGAAGTCAAATAAGGTAGAACATCAAGTTAAGGTTGCACCATATCGCCATCCACACCACCATGAGCATCAACAATCTTGGAGGTATGGTTCAAGGCAACAATATTATGGTTCTACATGGAATCAGAAGGGCACCAACCATGGCAGTGTTTGGCAGATAAAGCATAGTGATCCTAGTTTTCAGAGTGTATTATCAGCATCAAGGAACAAGTCGATCCATCATTCAAGTTATGAAAATATAGTAGCATAAGTGTAGAGACAACGAAGCATATTTGGATACTCAAGTAAAAAAATGACATACCAACATCAATGTGTTTCACTTGGATGGATGGATGATCGAGATTGATACCAGTTGTGAACATTGCTTAGCAAATCATATTATCATGTTTCTTCATATGTTTCAAGGACAAAATATTTGTAAGGAGGTTGGCATGGGCCACACATAACCCAAGGTTGATTGTATTATAATATTATATTATATTATATTATAATATTATTTTAGTAGTAGGCTTCCCAAAATAGAATAAGAATATGGATATATAAAGAAGATATATTTGTCATTGTAATCATGATTGGAGAATAATCTTATGTAATCATCATTTCCCACAAATTGGCTTATGGGACTTTGCCCTCCTTGAGTGGCATCTCATATTGCTATAACTTGTGGAGTGATTCCTTCCTTGAGTATTATTGGTGTTTACCTACCTTAAGGGTATTTTATATCTCTCTCTCATTTGTGGATTGTTATTGTGGATGAATGATTTGATCTTTCTGCATATTGGTGAATGGTTTATGTTAATAATAATAAAGTTCTGCAGTAAATTTTATGTTTTTTTTAATATGAAACCATACTCAAGTGTAAAATTAAACTTAAACCCTATGAAATAAAAACATTACCATTGACCATCATTGAAGGATCATTGAATATAGTGATAATATAATCTAAACATTAGATAACAACCTATTGATTAGCTAAATTTTAATTCTTGATAATGAATTAATTATAAAAACAAATTATGTTTCCCATTGTTTAAATGGTTTAATGACAATTATAGGTTTTAGGAGAATGAATAATTTTCTCCTCTTACCATTGAATATGCAATAATATTTTTATTCCTGAACTCATTGAAAGAAAATAAAAATTGCAGGCTATGCATATCCTACCCTTAGTATTTTATGAATTGTACTTTGGGTGGAATAATGTCCTTCTTCATTATGGTACTCTTTGATTAGGTATATTTTTCCTTCTTCTTCCATGCATCATAAACGCACCCCATCATATCCTTTTCAAAAAACCACATTGTTTAGCCACATCTAGTGCATCACCTTTAGCCTAAATATAGCTTTGTATTTAAGTGTCAAGGCCTATAAAACATGTTTTGACATCATATATTTTAATGTCTCCCATACATTGTGGTTTATCATTTGGTTAAATATCTTATAATAGCACTAATTTGTTCTTGGAATTTTATATAGTAAAAAATTTAAATAAAGGCCTATATTTGATCAATTTAGTAGGTTTTATTTCTATATGAAATTATTAGATGTTAGATATGCAACCTACTCCATGTTATCCCAATTAACCATGAAATATTATGGATCCCATGCTAACATATACTAAGAAAATAACAATATGCTTTAAAATAGGTAATATATAAATGTCTTTAGAGCCCTCATTATGGTAAACACCTACTTTTCTATAATAATGTACCCCTTTTTTCAATTCTAACTTATGAAGGAGGTTGAAAGTTCATTCTCTTTATTATCCTTCCTAGCTAACATGAAAACAATGATTTCTTTAGTATCAAACATATATAGTTAAAAATATTTGAACAAGTCTGGGTTAATGTTCCATGGGGATCTTATGATCACATATTACATTTTGAAAGGACTTTTTGACTTCATTAGTCTAAACAAAAGAAAAATATTTCTTTATAATATTATTTGTTATTCTAAAGTTGCACAAATTTTGATATAAATCTAGCTCTAAACTAGAATTTCCCAAGGAATGTCCAAATCCCTTTAATGGAAAAATGAAAAGGTAGCTCTCAAATATATTTAATCCTACCTAGATATACTACTAGGTCATCCTTGGATATTACATGCCCTAAGATGTTTCCATCATGCACCACAATGATCAAATTTTTGGGAATCAAGGATATTCCATAATATTTATGCCTTTTCAAGACCAATACTAGATGTTCATTATGCTTGTTTGTTTATTTTGATAAAATGGTTAAATAAACTATGTATATGAGTATATTTATTTCTATCAAAACTAAAAATAAAATATCCATGAATATCTAGAATCTATATCTCGCATAGGGTATTCCAAAAGGTATTAAATGGTATCCAAAGGTTTTTCATTTTTTTAAAAATGCTTTTTTATGTTATAATTTGAAACCCATATATGATTATACCTTGAGATACCATATAGTAGTGATAATTTTTTATATCCTTCTACCTTACCGAAAATCTAATCTATAGCTTGTAATGGTTAGAGATATTTTAGTAATGCTTAATTCAAATTTCTAAAATTAATGCATAACTTGATATCACCATTTTTATTATGGATAAATACTAGATTGACTACCCAAGTAGAATTCTTGATGGAAAATATTATTAGGATTTATGAATATTTAGAATCTATTTCTTTATTAATGTTTCAATTTTAGGATTGACAAATCTTTTCTTTTGCCAAAATATATTTGCACTAAGTTCCATATATTTGGTATGTTTAATGGTTATTCTATAATAAACCTTTCTATATTCATAGTAAAATTTGATGATATTTATATACTTTCCACAAAGTTTATTGAATAGGCCATCTCTTCTTTGGTACATTATTTTTATAACAATAGACTTTTCCATTTGGAAACTTTAAAGAGGATGATAAGAGGATTTCTTTACTTTAGTGTTGGATTTATTCAAATTACCATTAGGGTGAATTTTCCAATATTATTAAACCCTTAGGTAGTTTATTAGTCTTTAGTTTAGTGATCCCATACTTTGTATCAATGCCATATCCATTATTTTATTTAGTGTGTTAATATTTTTAATAAGAAATTCAATGATCCACTCATTGTTAAATACTTGAAAATGATCACATTTATTAGGTATAGTGGATTTCAATACTACCTTTAACTCCTTTTGTTTGTCCTACATATTTTATTCAAGATATGTTTTTTCTATATCTAGTATCTACTTTTATGTTTAGCTCATGAGGAGTTGTCTTACTCTGATATGCATCGAAGCTTTCTAGTTGGTCTCAAGCTCCATGTTTGTAGGATATTAGGTGACTTTTCTTGGTTACATATTCAAACTTGACTTTGTTTATGACCAACTTAGAATCACAAAATATTTATAATATCCTTGATAAATATTTTTTTTAGCTTTTAATAGCCATATACAAAGTACTTCATACCCAGACATGTTATGCATATATTTTAACAACTATCTACAAACATATTTCATCTAGGTATATTATGCATTATGAATTGAGTGTTGAAATTTGCTCCACTTTTTGTCCTTATTCTATCAAAATGGACAATCCATACTTCATTCAATTTTAGGGCTTGTTGGTTAGTCAATGTTAGAATATTAGTGGGCTCATTTCACATTAGATAGTTTCTATGTTTAGTTTTCTCAATATTCTCCTCTAGGTCCTCATAATATTTGAGTACTCCTATAATAATTTATATCTCCATCATATGGTCACCCTCATCAATTTAATTATCCATAAATTTAGTAAACTCATCCAAATTCACTACTCCACCATCATCATCCACTTTGTGCAATATATAGTTACATGGATGTTCATTATTTATAATACATTGTCAAATAATCTTCTCCAAATAATTATTGGGTTAAATACTTTGAGAGCAATGTCATGAAAAAAGGATGAGTATATAGAATAATGACTTTTTGCATGACTACCAGCTTAGAAGGTTTGGCCATAATCATCATAAATTCCTTTAGAACCCCTATGACATTCACCCTAGTATCATCCATTTGAATTGAAGTGCTAGTAGTTTTGGTATATGGAAATACATTTCCTCACACACAACCTTGGGTATAATAGCTACAATGGGTCCCAAATCCATTATACAACTCCTTATCTTGTAATATTCAATATTTAAAGTTACATTGAATGATGATTCTTTTAACATATCTGGAGCATTAAAAATAATAGTTTTCTTGACTTGAATATTCTAAGGATCTTCTACAATCAATTTTTGTTGCCCTATAAGATTGGATTGTGTGTATTGTTTTCACTATTTATTTCCATAACTTCTTTCTTATTATTTGATGGCTTCTTGGAGTAAATCCCTTTGACCTAGTAGAGTTAAATCCTCTAGTATTCTTACTTTGGTCATTATTTTCTTCTTGTCCTCTATAATATTGAACTTGGATTTGGTGGTGCTACTTTTACAACACAATATCTATTTTTTAGGTTTCCTTGTGGCAATAATCCTTGATTAACTTGTAAGAGATAGGTACTTTATATGGATTTTATATTCCTTCTACAACTTTTTCCTTTCCTTTTCAACCTTGATTTCCTCTTGAAATCCATTTCTTCATAGCATTCTTCTCATTTAAAAAAAAAATATGAATCATTATTTTTTTATGCTAAAATGGGTGTTTTTCTATAATCCCATTTCTATGGTTCTAGTTGCATATATATAATAATTCTCTTATATATTACATTCCATGGTGATATCCCCATTCTTAATATCATAGTTCTTCTACCATATTTAGTCTATTTCTTTGATACCTCTTACTCTTCTACAACATTTATTTTGCTCCTTCCAACTCATTGATGATTACCACACATATCATTATACTCAAAATATGAATCCTTATCTTATTTGGAAGCACAAAAGTTTACAATTATTGCATTGCCTGGATTTGGTAAAGGTGGAACTACTTGTTGAAATAGAACTAGAGATTGATAAATTGGCTAGTTCATCATAGAAGGCTAGTAATATGGTTGATTAATTTTAGGTATTTGGTTAACTAATGGTATAATTTATCCCATAGTCATAGCCTATTGTTATTTATATTGTTGATTATAATTATTGGTTTGAGAATGTAAAATAGTAATAACACATTGAATAGGGTTGTATCTAGCATTTTATCAAGGAACTTTATATTTTATTAATTAGGGAGTCATTTTTATTACCAATTTTATTTTTTCCCATACCTTTTCTCCATATTTTGTCTCATAATTATTGTTACCATTTCCTTCGTGTGGATTTTTCATTCATCACAATAATAACAAGTAGTGTTATTACTACTTTACAAAGGAGAAGGTAAAGTAAGAAATTGAGGCTAAAATGAAATGGATGAAAGCATGATTTTACTAGGAAAGGTAATGACATAAGTGATATTGATTTGTGGATAAGCAATGATAATTGTGGATGATTAAGCATGTAGAATTTGAGGATTTTAGGTAACATTTATAGAGTAAGCCATAGGTGGGGCAAGGGTAATTTTCAACTCTATCTAGTAAGAATATACCACGTGAATTACCTATTTTAATGTTGTAGATAAAGTAAAATAATAAGGATTACACAACATTAGCACCAAATAATATCATTAAACCTTTATATAATATGGAAATACATATTTTTCATTAAGGCATATATTCATGAATCTAGTATTTTAGTCATAAATGTTTTATTAAGGATTCATTTTTATACCATTCAAATGCAATAGTATTAAATATCAATTACTTGTTTTACTAAAACTCCTCAAAAAAGGATAAAAAATTGAAGCCCAATTAATAATTAAATTATTAGGTAATCTCCTATGCAATAAAGTAGATTTATATCTTAATGTGTAAATTAGCAAACGTACCATGATATATTCTTCCTAAATATGATTAAAATTAGTGTGGAGATCTCATTTAGATGATCCACTTTCATTTTGGTCTCATTTCTATCAAAATTTGGTAAGGAATTCATGACAACAATTGGAATAGGGTAATAAGATCTTAAAATCAAGGGTCCATTATAGGTCATAATAGGATGTTGATTTTGAGATTTAGGTGACACAATCAATTATGTATATTAAGTGAATTGTCCTTATTGCATTGGTAAAGGATACATCATATACCCTTGAAGTGGATCCATTTATGCTTTAATTGGGGGCATATATTAGACAATTTATTATAGGAATCCTAGGGTATTTTCATGCATGTCATATTATTATGACAGTAAAGAAGGATTTGGATTATGCAATGCATATTTTTGGACTTGCATTATTTTTTATAGGTTTGATTTGCATATTTTGGATAGGTGAATGTTTTGTAAGCCTTGTTGAGTAAATTTGATAATTATGGGGAGTGATATTTTTTTATAAAAATATGTTGTTATATTATATGAGAGTAGCCCCCTTCAACCTAGTTATATTTACAAGTTCTAGGTCATACCATAGCTTGAAACTAGAACATGCATTTTTCCTATGAAACTAACAATGCTATCATTGGATAGATTTAATTTCCCTATAATTGGGGGTTGATTTAATAATATAATCATATTCAAGACATTAAAGTTTTGAGTATAATTGGGTAATAATTGAATTAGGTGAGTACTCTTTGGAGGGTTGAGTTGAACATTAGAAATTTGTGTTTGAATCACTCAAATGTGAACATTACATTATATTAGTGGTTGAGTATTTGGAATATTAGGTACACCAGATATAAACCCAAGTTGGCTAACAATAAGTTAGTAAACACATGGATGATTATAGGTGTAGTAAATGTACAAGTTTGATTTGCAATGAGAAACAAAAATTTATAAATTGAGGGATGATTGAGGAAATTCAATTATTTAGGGATAGGATTTTGAGATTGTTGTACTATTGGACATTTTCCTTTTGATGGAATTGAACTTGAAATTTGATCAACTTTAGATTCATCATCTTTGTGTACCTATATGATGACTTGTTCTTCACAAATTAGTTAAACTAGATATAATCATCTACCTAGTTGCATATTTGAGCATATATTACTAATCCTATATTATCCCATGTATGTACCTACATGAATAGATTCTTAGGGTAAAAAATGATTTTTTTTTAAATCTAATGAGGAAATGAGCCACTCCAAAACTTGGCTTAGAGAAATTTTAGTTTAAAATCTCAAATGAATCTCTTTGAGGTGATAATTCTTGACATTCAAGCAAATATATCCAAAATTTTGGCTTATAAACTTTTATATTTTTTAGTAATTTGCTTCAAAGTAGGAAAATTGTTCTAAATGGAGTGAATGGTTTTTGGATGAAAATATTGTAAAAAACGCTCTATTTTTTGGAAAATCATGTTTTTTCATTGACAAAATGTATTCAAGAACCAAATAAATAAATATTGATTATTTCTAAGTAATTCTAATATCTTTTTGCAAAAAATTCAAAATCTTAGTGATGTTTGAAATGAAATTGTCATTTGTAAAGTAGTTGTGAAATAACATTTAAAAACTAAAATATATGTAAAATTAAAGTTGAAAAAGGAATAATATTTATTTTTTATAGAATTAAAAAACTTAGTCTAATTAAGAATTTTGATAATGAAGAACACAAGTTTATACTAAGGGGGAGGTGAACAGTATAAGACCACTTTTTACTTTTCTTTTCCAATAAATATTATGTAATGTATAGATAGCAATATCAAAGTAGTAATAAAAGCAATACACACATCACTACACACAATAGAGACATTAATTAAATGTGGTTCATCCAATATGGGCTACTCCACAGAGAAAATATTTCACAAAAAAATTCTCAATCAATCTCTTGGGAATCCTTTCCCTATTACAATGTTTATGGACCTCTATCCAATTGAGACACCAATATCATAATCAAGTTTGTGGATATCTATCCATAGGAGAACTCTTTCTTCTTAGCTCTAACTAGTGAACTTCTAGAAGAGCTGCTACCTTCAATCCACTGGATAATGGATATCTATCCACTAAAGACTCTTGTCCTCACTCAGAAGACCTATCCTCATTTCTCTGGTTGATGGATCTCTATCCACTAGAGACTATCGTCCTCTATAATATGTCACCTTCAAATTTCTATCTCAAATATACACTAAACATAGTCCTTCGATCTAGCAAAAATCTACACAATCTCTATCTTTGGCCTCGCATAAACCTGTCCTTAAATTTACACCAAACTTTGTTCTTAAATATGTACTAAACAATTCCTTTGGTCTAGCACAAATCTATCCCCAATGTCTATCCTCTGATCTACACTAAACACAATCCTTCGGTCTAGCACAAATTTATCCTCGATCTCTATCCTTAATCCTTAACACAAAACTTGAATTAATCTCAAATCAATTCTACTAGATCTGCCCCAAACCTTAACGCAAGGTCTGAACAAATAAATAAATCAAATCTCCTCACAAGTTTTCTCAAATACTTGTCTCAAATATGCCTTGTAAGCTTCCACAAAAGCTCACACTAATCTATCCAGAAGTCCTCTCAAGAACTTGTCCAATATGATCTCAATATCTATCCTCGACACTATATTGTAAGCTTCCATACAATATCAAATAAATATGTCCACATGTCTTCTCAAAGACTTATCTCTAATCTACTCAACAAGTCCTCACTAGAACTTTTCCAATATCACATAAACATATAGAGAATTTTTAGAGACTCAATATGCTTCACATTCACCATAATGCTCAATCACTTTCAATATTTATTTTTACCATAGAAACATATAGAGAATTGTTATATACTCAATATGCTTCACACTCACAAAATCTCAATCACTTTTAATATCTCTTTTATCATAGATAGATATAGAGAATTGTTAGAGACTCGATATGTTTCACAATCATCAACACTCAATCTCTTTCTCAACTCAATTCATAATATAGAACAATTTGTTTCATATAACTTGAACTATCACATCAACACATCCACTTCACTAGGCTCAACCAACTCTACTCAACCAATCACTTAATGAATTAATAATTGCTTACAAACCCTAGTCCAAGCATATGAACACTCACTCAAATATTTCCAATTATGCTTATCAATCAATATCACATAACAATGATACTCTTGATCTTTGTAAACCCTAGTTCATGTTCTTCATTCACTTACTTCAACAACAATGCTTATCAAAAAATCTTCACTTAACAATGATACTCATGATATTTGCAAACAACATTGCTTAAACAAGGTTTTATCAACAAATATTTATTCCAAAAAACCTTGAAGCATTAATTCAAAACACACTAAACAATGCTTACCAAAAAATCCTGTTCACTCCAAATTTGCATTCACAAAATTCAAAAATCACTCACTAGGAATATGTGCCCATACCTTTTTGTTTGATGTAGAAGTGCCCTTAGAAAATCTGTGTCAATCACAATTTTCTTCTTTCCGATTTCAATGGTTAGATGACAAAATATCACTCTTAACACTTTCTCAAATATTCCTTAGACACAAAAATAAGCAAAAATCAAATACACTTTATTTATCCTTATTGGAATTAACATTCATCAAATAATTACATGAAAAATAATTATTTGGATACACCTTATAATATTCAACTTAAAATAATATCCAACACCACAAAACCTCAAACAATCTTCCTAAAATACCTTATTACCCTTTTCAAACACTAAATAAAATAGCACAATATATATATATATATATATATATATATATATATATATATATATATATATATATATATATATATATTGCATCAACCTTATAACTCCCCTTACAACCTTACAAACCAAATAAATTATGAAAAAAATAATTTTTAATAGCTCAAATAATTCCTCCAAAAATTTTGGTGCTCAACTAATGCATACCTTTGTCTTCTCTCCAAAAGGGTTTCTACGTGATTCGAACCACCGTCTCCCCAAGCACCAAGTGCCTTAGCACTTTTGTGCCCACCGCATGGGCTATATATACCCACATGAAGGAAGGAAGACTTCCTTCCTTTTCAACCTTTTTCCACCATCGATTTCAATACAAAACAAAATTGGTCCTCTCATGGATTTGAACTTGCACCAATTACTGCCCTCTCGTCTTGCTTCCACTGCGATTGCCAACTGCACTACTAGTTCTTGGTGACCAAGGCTCCCTCCTTGGTGGGTGAAATAATTTTTCCTCCTCTAAGAACTTTAATAAAAACAAAATGCTCTTGTTGCACAACATGATTCACACAATCTCGCATAACATTAATTTTAATTCGAAGGCATAAGAGACTCTTGCTAAGGTGGGATAGCCCCCCTCTTATACACACTTGGTTAATTTGCTCCCCGCGTCGATGCTAGAATTCGAATTCAAAATTTAAATTTTTATTTAATAACCCATCTTAGGTTTATTTAAAATTAACATAAATTAACTTATTATTAATAATAAAAATTAATCAATAATTAATTTAAATAACTTATAAGTTAAGTAAATTAATTAATAAATTAATTTATAATAAAAAATATATTAATTAATTTATAATTAATTTAAACTTCATTGTATAATATTATTCACTTGGGCTTCTTCTTTGCACTTTGGACCACATCTGACTTCCTGGAACTGGGTCTTGATCAACTAAAAATGGACTATCCTTTTGAACTTATTGGAGAACCTGAAACTAATGATGCCCCACTGAAACTACCACTGATTGGTGCTGAAAGCTTGACAATGACCACTCACTCTTGACATCAACAAAAACTCATATAATCAAAATGTCCAACAATCTCCCCCTTTGTCATTTATGGCAACCCAAATTCTTTTTACCAAAACTTGACATTTTTCCTATTTTTCTCCCCCTGGGACATTGCTCCCCCTGACTCAATACTCTCTCCTTAAATAAAATCTCTCCCCCTTACTCAAATATCTCCTTTGAAATCAATGGCAAAGGTTCACCTTTGGGGCTTGGGGTTAAGAATGAGTATCTTAGCTTAGCCCCTCCCCCACCTCCTCTTGAGGTGGTTAATTCTGGGGTGGGAGTATTTCTACTCCCAACAAGAATTGATATTTACCTTTGTCCTCTTTCCTTCTCATATAATCCTTTTGATTCCTTTGAATATTTCTATTCATGTCCATGTTCATGTTCCTATTCATGTCCATATTCCTGTTCCTGTCAATGTCCATATTCCTATTCTTGTTCCTATTCATGTTCATACTTGGTTCTGGAATGCCTACTCTACACAAATTTGTTGTATGTCCATCATTATTGTACTTAGAAAACTTGATGTTATTATTCCTTGGAGGTGTAAATGTCTTGGGATTTCTCCTAGTGAAGCCATACTTGTTCCTTTAATGAACCTTGTAATTCATTGCCTTGTGATCAAACTGATTACATGAGTAGAAATACCCATAAAAAAGTTACCTATTTTTAAAGTTCCCATTTTTTGTCTTCCATGTGTCCTGCACTGTGAAGCCTTATGCCCAAATCTATGACATGAGAAATATAGTCCATTGAAATTTCCTTGCCTTGATTTCATTGGTCTCTTAGAATATTTTTCTTTGCGTTCATTCATATTCCATTTTTTTCTTCGTTGTGCATTGTTATTTTCCTTGTTGAATTTTCTATTGTCCAAATCATCCTCAAAAGTCTCACTTTATCTTACATTGTCTTATTCTAAAGTTTCTTATTATTTAGAACTTTAGGTTGACTCTTCTTCTTGTTTTTGTTGATCCTGTTCAAAACCAAGATCTATTTTATTTGTTGACTGTCTTTGTATCTTGATCATATTATCTACAATATTTGAGATCTTTCCAAACTTGTGTAGCTTATACTTATATTTTTCTACTTCTTCCCTTAGTAGAGCTACTTCTTGTTCTAATCTCTCGCATTCTAAGACATTTTCTTCTAACTTATCCTTGAACTTCTTTGTCTTAGCTATTGAATTATTTAAATCCTCTATAATCTTTCCTCTCTCTTCATCTCATTCTTGAAACTGAAATTCAAGTTGGGAGTTTTGCTTTCTTACCTTCTTTAAAGTTTTAAGAGCATAAATAAGCTATCCCTTAAGATCAACTTCTCCTTTTTTCTGATTCTTATTTTAATTTTTTTTTCCTTTGAAAACATCTTCATTCTTTTCTAACTTGTTTTCTATAGGATCACCTCCTTCTTCTTCTAGTGCCATTAGAATATTCTCTTTTGTTCCTTCAAGTGTATCTTCATATTCATCATAACTGAAACTAAAACCATTCCTTGTACAACTATCTTCAAGATGTCAACAATTACCACATCTAAAAAACTTGAGAATTATTGGTGACCTTTTCTTAACTTCTTTTTCTTCAATCAGAAATAGGACTTCATATTTATCATTGTTTGAAAAAATATTATCACTATCACTTGAGTACTTTATTTCCTTGTCTGCATAGTAGCTCCTCTTTTATCTTTGAAAGAAATTCTTTCCTTGTCTGCTTGTCCATCCTTACCTTTATTTTGGTACCTATATTTTTTAAATTCCCTATTCTTATGATCCTATTTTTATTCATAATTTCCATTTCTAGCTTCTTAACAATCAGTTGCATAGTGACCATACTTTCCACAATTGAAACATCTAACAAATTTTGCATATTTAAATCTTCTTGAATCCTTCTTATTTTTACCATAATTTTCTTCTTCATCACTGGATGACTCATTGCTTGAATCTAACTTTTTACCCTTTGTCTTATTAGTATATTTGAAGGCTACTTTATTTCAGAGATTAGGTTCCTCTTTTGTTCTTATCTTAAAATTTGTAAGAGTACCAAGTAACATATCTCTTGTCAAAAAATTACCATCTTTTGATTATTCTATAGAAAAAATATTTTCACTAAATCTTTTTGGAAGATATCTTAAGATCTTATCACAAACATTTGATTCTTCAATATTAAGTCCAAGTCCTTGCATGTCATTAAAAACCTCGTCTACATGAAGTAGATAAGCACTAATTGTTTCCTCATCCTTCATTCTTAATTATTCAAATTGTCCTTTGAGATTTCATATCTTTATCTTTTTGACACTTTTATATCCTTGATATATATTTTATAACTTATCCCAAATTCATTTTGTATCTTTACAATGCATAATATTTATGAATTATGTTCAATGCAAACCTCTCAAAATTGCATTCATTACTTTTGAATTGTAATGTTGTAGAAGCTTACCCTCTTTATCTATAGGTGGATCAATTGGTGGTATGTATCCATTTTCAACTACTTTCTAAATTTCATTACCAAGTGCCATTTGGTGAATCTTCATTCTCATACTCCAAAATATATAATCACTTCCATAAAATACTGGTGTTGAATTATGTGAGGACCCATTATTAGAATCCATTGTGTTGTTGAAATATTTTCCTTCAAGTTGTTAAACTTTTTCAAAGGAACCCACTCTGATACCAATTGAAGAACACAATCTTATACTGAGAGGGGGGTGAACAATATAAGACCACTTTTTACTTTTCTTTCCCAATCAATATTATGCAATGTATAGATAGCAATATCAATAGTAGTAATAAAATCAATGCACAAATAACCACACACAATAGAGACATCAATTTAACATGGTTCACCCAATGTGGGCTACTCCACGGAGAAAATATTTCACTAAAATTTTCTCAATAAATCTCTTGGGAATACTTTACCTATTAAAATTTTTATGGACCTCTGTCCAAAGGAGTCACCAATCCCCTAAAAAAATTCATGTACCTATATTTATAGGATAACTCTTTCTCCTTAGCTCTAACTGGTGATCTTATAGAAGAGCTACTATCTCCAATCCACTAGGTAATGGATCTCTATCCACTAAAGACTCTTGTCCTCACTCAGAAGACCTATCCTCACTACCTTGGTTGATGGATCTCTATCCACTAGAGACTGCCATCCTCTATACTCTATCACCTTCAAAGCTCTATCTCAATTTTGCACTAAATATAGTTCTTCGGTCTAGAATAAATCTTCTCATTCTTTGTCTTTGGTCTGGCACAAACCTATCCTCAAATATGCACCAAAATTTATTCTTAAATTTGTACTAAACATAGTTCTTCGGTCTAGCACAAATCTATTCTCAATCTATCTACATTGATCTGCATTAAACATAGTCCTGAGGTCTAGTAGAAATATGTACTCAATGTTAGTCCTTAAGCCTTAACATAAAGCTTGAATTAATCTCATATCAATTCTGCTATATCTACCCCAAAACTTAATCCAAGGTCTAAACATATCAATCAATCAACTATGCTCATAAGTATTCTCAAATACTTATCTCAAATATGCCTTGTAAACTTCCACAAAAGCTCACACTAATATGTCCAAAAGTACTCTCAAGAACTTATATAATTTTCTCTCAATATCTATCCTTAACATTGTATTGTAAGCTTCCACAATAGCTCACATAAATCAATCCACAAGTCTTCTCAAAGGCTTACCTCAAATATGCTAAACAAGCCCTCACTAGAACTTGTCCAATCTCACAAAAACATATAGAGAATTATTAGAGACTCAATATGCTTCATATTCACCACAATGATCAATCACTTTCAATATTTTTTTTACCAAAAAAACATATAGATAATTTTTAGAGACTCAATATGCTTTATAATCACAAACTCTCAATCACTTTAAATCTCTATTTTATCACAAAAACATATAGATAATTGTTAGATACTCAATATGTTTCAAATTCATCAACACTTAATCTCTTTCTCAAATAAATTTAGATTATAGAACAATTTATTACATAGAACTTGAACTATCACATCAACACATCCAATTGACTAGGGTCAACCAACTCTACTCAACCAATCACTCAATAAATTATTTTTTTCTTACAAACCCTAGTCCAAGCATATGAACAGTCACTCAAATTTTTCCAACAATTCTTATCAATCAATCTCACATAACAATGATACTCATGATCTTTGCAAACCTTAGTTTAACTTCTTCACTCACTTACTTCAACAACAATGCTTATCAAATAATATTGACTTAACAATAATACTCATGATATTTGCAAACAACAATGCTTAAAAAAGGTTTTATCAATAAATATTTATTCTAGAAAACCTTGAAGAATTAATTCAAAACACACTCAACAATGCTTACCAAACAATCATTTTCACTCCAACTTTACATTCACAACATTCAACAATCACTCACTAGGAAGATGTGCCCATAACTTTTTGTTTGATGTAGAAGTGCCCTTAGAAAACCTGTCTCAATCACAATTTTCTTCTTTCCAATTTCAATGGTTAGATGACAAAATATCACTCTTAACACTTTCTCAAATATTCCTTAGACACAAAAATAATCAAAACTCAAATACACCTTATTTCTCCTTCTTGGAATTAACATTCATCAAATCATACATGAAAAATAATTATTTGGATAGATCTTATTATCTCAAAATTAAAATAATATCCAACACCACAAAACCTCAAAGAAAATTCCTAAAACACCTTATTACCCTTTTCAAACACTAAAAAAAATAACACCAAATAAATTTATTTTGCATCAACCTTATAACTCCCCTTATGACCTTACAAACAAAATAAATTATGCAAAAATTAAATTTTAATAGCCCAACTAATTCCTCCAAAAAATTTTGTGCTCAACTAATGTATACCTTTGTCTTCTCCCCAAAAGGGTTTCGACATGATTCGAATCGTCATCTCCCCAAGCGCCAAGCGCCTTAGTGCTTTGGTGCCCATCGCATGGGCTATAGATGCTCAAATGAAGGAAGTAAGACTTCCTTCATTTTCAACCTTCGTCCGCTGCTGATTTCAACATAAAAAATAGTCCTCCCATAGATTTGAAATTGCACCAATTGTTGCCCTCACATATTTCTTCTGCTATGGTTTCCAACTGTGATACCAACACTTGGTGACCAAGGCTCCCTCCTTGGTGGGTGAAATCCTTTTGCCTCCTCTAAGCAATTTAATAAAAACAAAATCCTCTTGTTTCACAGCATGATTTGCATAATATTGCATAAAATTAAAATTAATTTGAAGGCATAATAGACTCTTGCTAAGGTGGGGTAGTCCCCCTTTTATACAGACTTGTTTAATTTTATCCCCACGTTGGTGCTAGAATTCGAATTCAAAATTTGAATTTTAATTTAATAACCCACCTTAGGGTTATTTAAAATTAACATAAATTAAATTATAATTAATATTAAAATTAATTAATAATTAATTTAAATAACTTATAAGTTAAGTAAATTAATTAATAAATTAATTTATAATAAAAAATATATTAATTAAACCCGGGTGTTGTAGGTGAGTTGGAGAGGAGAGGGTAATCCTCCAAAGGAGGTCCCAGGTTCGAATCTCCACCCTACTAAATAGTTGAATTGGGTACCCAAAATCCAATTGATAATGTTGGTGTGGGCAGGGCTGGGTACGACTCCCTAGTGACTTTGACTTTGATGGTGTAGAACCCCCTGCTCGTGGTCTCTCAGACCAAGGCAGCCCCACAAGGGGTTTTTCGCTTTAAAAAAAAAAATCTATTAATTAATTTATGATTAATTTAAACTTATCTATATAATATTATAAAGAAATATTATAATATTATTCACTTGGGCTTCTTATTTACACATTGGATGACATTTGACTTCCTGGAATCGGGTCTTGATCAACTGAAAATGGACTATCCTTTTGCACTTATTGGAGAACCTAAAATTGATGTTGCCCACTAAAACTACCATTGACTGGTGTTGAAAGCTTGACATCAATGACCACTCACTCTTGACATCAATAAGAACTTATCTACTCAAAATATCCAACATAAAACGTATGAAAATATCTATACTATGTGCACATACTTATGTTTCAATAGTTGGAAGATATTTTAGTGTTACCCTTTAAACATCTAGATTTAGGATGGATATTGACTCTCTTAGATAAATATAAATCAATCTACTTTAATTTCAAAATTAAAATGCATGAAAATAAACTTTGGAAGACTAGAGTACAAGATATTTAAGAAAATTGTATGAAATTAAATACTGCTACATTTATTTCCAAAAGAGTGTGATAAATGAACACATGATAAAATAGAATAACAACAATATATACCATGTGTTTAAAATGAAATTAACAAGGAATGAGAAGAGTACAAAAGGATAATGTGACAATCATCATTGATTCCACAATCAACAAGTGCAATGACACTAGAAAGTCTTGTACAATCTCTTATTATTACATTAATAGAGTAATTACAATCTCTTATTATTCCATGAATAGAGTAATTATAATCTCTTATTATTCCATGAATAAAGTGTAGCTCTACTATATCATAAAGGACTTCATATGTGCCATAAGCCATTGCATTTTATTATAATTTTTTTTGTTGTTTGAAAATTTTGTTTTGATAACCCTCTAATAAAATGAATAGTAAAAAATATATCATAAGATACATATATTATTATTTTTATACATATTATATGCAATAGATAACAAATTATCCTCAATCAAGTAATAGAAATGAATAGAGGAATACAATATATTAGATGAAATGATGATTGTATGATGCAGGAGCATCCGAGGGCAGCAAAGCAATCGAGCATCAACCAAACTTTTTTGTTATTTCTTTCTAAGTGTTGCAAATGTATTTTTTTCTAAGTGTTGCAAATGTCACGAAATCGCGACATGTCATGAAATCGCAACATCGCAGAAGAAACAAAGGTGCAAAGGACCAAAGGCCTCGAAATCATGGCCTAAGCAGTGGAGCAAAGACGCGGAGCAACAAAGGTCACAAAATCATGACATGTCACGATTTCGCGTCCTAAGTAGTGGAACCAAGGCGCGGGGCAACAAAGGTCACGAAATCATGACATGTTGCGATTTCGCGACATGTCGTGAAATCATGGCCTAAGCAG
This sequence comes from Wollemia nobilis, assembly GCA_028583015.1. Classification (NCBI taxonomy): domain Eukaryota; kingdom Viridiplantae; phylum Streptophyta; class Pinopsida; order Araucariales; family Araucariaceae; genus Wollemia; species Wollemia nobilis. Next base: position 1,782,919 of record JAQPPZ010002621.1, read on the forward strand.
TGGAACAAAGGCGCGGGGCAAAAAAGGTCACGAAATCACAGCCTAAGCAGTGGAACAAAGGCGCGGGGAAAAAAAGGTTGCGAAATCACGGCCTAAGCAGTGGAACAAATGCATGGAGCAGTAATGGTCGTGAAATCATGACATGTCACGATTTCATGATCGAAACGGGAGAACAGAGGACGATAGGAAAAACGGTGCGATATCACGACATGTTGCGATATCGTGGCCAAAATGGAGAGAGAAGGTGCAAAAAGAAAATGGTCGCGATATCGCAACATGTCGTGATATTGTGACCAAATAGAAAGACACGCACTTCCAGATTTCATAAAGATGTCCCTTCGTGCGCGGCAAGTTAGATGTAGTGAAGCAGCAGTTCCAAAGGAGGATTTCAATGGGCATGTTGGCCACTCGCACAGGATATCTAGAAGATGCATTTAAAGCATCTAACAACAAGCAGCAGATCGAGAAGTAGATTTCGTTGGATATGGCAGCTAGTTGCGCACCTCACCAAGAGTCTCATCAATGCAACTTTCCAAAATTGTTCCAAGTGGAAATTGTAGATCGTGGGAAGTGGGAAAGCACAAAGGATCGGGACCTCAATAAAAACCCATGGATTGTAATGAGAGGGGGTTGGCAAATGGCAGTTTGGTTGTATATTGTAAATTTTCTTCCTAAGTATGGAATACAAAATCTTGGGCTCTTGTTTTTCTGGTTTTCTATGTTACGCATGATCTGTTCTCTACCAAGTGGTATCAGAACCAGTAGTTCCTGAGTGTGTTGCAGATCGAAGGAGAGGCAGTTACACCAAGACCTGTGGAAGGGCTTGAAATTGGGTGAACAGAATGCCTCCAAGGAGAAATCCTGTTGGTGGGAGAGGCATGGCAATAGCAGAAGATGTTCGAGCTTTGCAGTGACAAATGCAAGCTCTGCAAGAAGAAATGCACAGAAGATTGGAGCCAAGAAGAGATGAAGGTAGTGAAGAGGAAGATGATGAAGAAGAAGACCAACCTGAGGAAGAAGAAGAAGCAATAGATCCTGCTCAGGCCAGACTATACAAGGCCATATCCCAGATTGGGAAGAGGCCAAAGATGGAGGTTTCCACATATTCTGGGAACCTTGAACCAGAGGAATTGATCGACTGGATCAATGATCTGGAGGAGTACTTTGAGTATGAAGAGGTTGAGGACCCTATAGGGTCAGATTCGTAAAGACCAAACTGAAAGGTCATGCTAGCATTTGGTGGAAGGGAGTGCAGCTGGAGTGAAATAAAATAGGGAAAGAAAGAATAACTAAGAGGGAATGGATGGCAGAAAAGCTAAAGAGGCAGTTCATTCCTGGTGATTATGAGTTAGACCTGCTGAAGAAAATGCAAGGATTGAGGCAATCAAGAAAGTCTATGAAAGAATACACAGAGGAATTTCATAAAATAATGATTAGAATAGGCCACTCAGAGGCCAAAAAGGAGAAGGTAGCCCGTTACATTAATGGGTTATGAGCAAGCATTCAAGAAGAACTAAGTCTAGTCCGGATGACCACCATAGAGGACGCTTACCAATTTGCTTTAAAGGTTGAAGAGAAGCTCAATAGGAGGTTCAAAAACAAGCAAAGATGAAGAGGTCATGGCGAAAGGACCGACGAAAGGAACAGTGGAAGAAGAAATGAAGAATCTCAAAAAAATGGAGAAAGTAGCAGTAATCAAGAACAAAGGAGAGAAAATATAGACCGCCTCCATAATCAGAATAATGGTTACCGAGGGGGAAGAGGCAGAGCTGGACATGGACAAGGAAGAGGAAGATTTCAAGGGACTTGCTTCCAGTGTGGTGAAGAGGGACATCACCAATATGAGTGCCCACAATAGCGAGAAAGAAATAATTGTAGGCCGGAAGGAAATGCCAGAGTAGTAGTCGTTGATGAGGATGCTGGGTCTGAGCATTCTGAAGAATATAAGAGAGGAGAAGTAATGATTGCAAGGATATTCCTGTTGAATGAAGAGGGAGCTGTAGATCAGAGGAAAAGCTTATTCCACACAAGGTGCAAGTGCGCTGGTAATATTTGCAACATTATCATTGACAACGGTAGCACGGATAACTTAGTTTCAGAAGGAATGGTTACCAAGCTACAAGTGGAGAGAAAGAAACACCCGCATCCATATTGGATCACATGGTTGCAGAAAGACCACAAAGTTTTGGTCAATGAAAAATGCCTGGTAAAATTCAGTATTGGAAATTACCGTAATGAGGTTCTGTGCAACATTCTGCCCATGGATGCATGTCATTTGCTGCTGGGAAGGCCATGGCAGTTTGACAAGTGTGCGGTTCATGATGGCCGAGCCAACACCTATTCTGTGACCAAGAATCGAATGTGTCATAATTTGAAGCCCCTGAAGGAGGTGGAAGAAAAGGTATGTGGCAGTGCAAGAATTTTCTTGGTTGACGGAAGAAAATTTTTAGATGATTTAAAGCATGAGCATATGTGTTATGCATTAGTTCCTAGAGTAAGGGATATAGAATGCAAAGATGCCCCAGTAGAAGTCCAAGAGTTTTTGAAGGAATTTCCAGATATCATATCTAAAAATGTGCCTGAGGGTTTACCCCCAGTAAGAAAAATTAGTCACCATATTTATTTGGTGCCAGGGTCAAGCTTGCCCAATAAGGCTGCACATAGAATGACACCTGTAGAAACTGAAAAACTAAATAGGAAGGTCTAGGAGTTATTGGAGAATGGATTGATTAGGGAGAGTCTTAGCACATGTGCAATACCTACAGTACTAGCACCCAAGAAGGATGGAGAGTGGAGAATGTGCACAGACTCTCGAGCCATCAACAAGATCATAATAAAGTACAGATTTCCACTACCAAGGATGGATGACATAATGGACTGCTTGAGTGGAGCCAAATACTTCACCAAAATTGACCTCAAGAGTGGTTACCACCAGATCCATGTTAGGGAAGGAGATGAGTGGAAGACAACCTTCAAGACAAGAGAGGGCTTGTATGAGTGGTTGGTCATGCCATTTGGGTTGTCCAATGCACCAAGTACCTTCATGCGGCTGATGAATGAGGTATTGAAGGAGTTTCTAGGAAATTTTGTCATTGTTTATTTAGATGATATATTAATATTCAACAGAACCCTGGAGGAACACCTGATGCACATCAAGAGGGTTTTTGAAAAGCCATGGGAGGAGCGAGTTATTAATAAATCTAAAAAAGTGTAATTTTGTCAAGAAAGAGTTAGTATACCCGGGATTTGTAATCTCAGTAGAAGGTCTAAAAATGGACCCAGAGAAGGTGAGGGCTATCATAGAATGGCCTACCCCAAGAAGCACAACAGAGGTAAGATCATTTCATGGTCTAGCCAGCTTTTATAGGAAGTTTATAGGAAACTTCAGCAGCATTTGTGCACCCCTCACAGAAACAATAAGAGGGGATAAGAAAGAGTTCAAGTGGACCTTAGGGGCTGAAAGGAGCTTTGATGCATTAAAGAAAAAGGTCACAGAAAAGCCTATTTTGGCACTTCCAGACTTTAAAAAAGTATTTTAGGTTGATTGTGATGCCAGTGGTAGTGCAATAGGGGCTGTACTGAGCCAAGAAGGCAGACCTATAGCTTATTTCAGTGAAAAGATCAATGATGCTCGAAAAAAGTATTCAGTTTATGACCATGAATTTTATGCTATAGTTCAGGCTCTGAAGAAGTGGAGGCATTATTTGCTGCCAAAAGAGTTCTATTTACTGATCATCAGGCATTGCAGTACATCAACAACCAGAAAAAACTGAATCAGCGACACGTGAAGTGGGTAGAGTTTATCCAAAGATATACCTTTGTGTTAAAGCACAGGAGCAAGAAATCAAACAGAGTTGCAGATTCTTTAAGTAGAAGGCAGAATCTACTGATTGAAATGACAGTGGAAGTAGTAGGATTCGAAGAACTAAAGGGTCTTTATTCTAAAGATCCTAATTTTGCAGTAGCCTGGACAGCTTGCTTGGCACCTGTTATTGTGGACAGGACAAAATGGTTAGATTTCCTAATCCAAGAGGGGATGCTGTTCAAGGGAAGTAAATTATGCATTCCAAGAAGTTCCATGCGGGAGAACTTAATCAAGGAAAAGCACAGCGAAGGACTGGCTGGGCATTTTGGTTGGGATAAGACCATTGCCCTGGTGAATGAAAATTACTACTGGTTGCAACTTCAGCAAGATGTGAAAAAGTTTGTGCAAAGTTGCAGAATATGCCAGATGGCAAAATGCATAAGGCAAAACACAGGATTATACCAGCCGTTACCTATACCTAAGAGGTTGTGGGAGGACATAAGCATGGATTTTATTCTTGGATATTCCTCTGGTGGTTGACCGATTCTCCAAAATGGCACATTTTATTCCCTACCAGAAGACAAGTGATGCAGTTCACATTGCAGGGTTATTTTTCAAGGAAGTGGTACGACTTCACGGTCTACCAAGAAGCATAGTTTCTAACAGAGATACAAATTTTGTTGGGTATTTCTAGAGAACATTGTGGAAGAAGCTGAAGACAAATCTGAAGTTTAGTTCTGCATACCACCCACATACTAATGGACAGACAGAGGTGGTAAATAGAAGTTTGGGTAATTTGCTAAGATGTTTGATAGCAGATAAACCCAAGGGATGGGATTTAGTTTTGCCGCAGGTAGAATTTGCATACAAAAATTCTGTTAATAAGAGCACAAACAAATCTCCAATCCAAATCATATATGGAAGTAGTCCAAGAAACATTTCTAAGCTGAGAAAATTAGATAAAGGAGAAAAGTGCAGTGTAGAGGCTGAGGAATTCATGAAACAGATGAGAAGCCTGCATGAAGAAGTAAGGAAACAAATTGCAAAGATGAATACTCAGTATAAAGCAAGAGCAGACCAAAAGTGGCGGTTCAAAGAATTCAAAGTGGGAGATGAAGTCATGGTCCATCTCAGAAAAGAAATATTTCTAGCCAAAACTTACAACAAGATGAAGATGAAAAAGTTTGGGCCATGCAAAATACTAGAAAAACGGGACTCAGGCAATGCATATGAAGTGGAATTTCCAAGTGGGCTTGACATTTCACCCATTTTTAACATATCAGATTTAGTGGAATACCATGAAGGAGATAGTACAGAGGCACCAAGCATAGAATTGTGGAGCATTCCAACGTCTAGCCCAACCAAAGACGAGATCGAGGAAATATTAGATACTCGTGAATGCAAAAGCACAAGGAACAAACAATATTCAGAGTATTTGATCAAGTGGAGGGGCAGAATTATAGAAGATGCAACTTGGTTGTCGAAAATAGAGGTTGACCGCCTGGGTCTTCCTCCCAAAGATCAGAAGTGAGGATCACTTCTCGATCCACCCCAGGTGTCTGATGCAGGAGCATCCGAGGCAGCAAAGCAATCGAGCATCAACCAAACTTTTGTGTTATTTCTTTCTAAGTGTTGCAAATGTATTTTTTTCTAAGTGTTGCAAATGTCATGAAATCGCGACATCGTAGAAGAAACAAAGGTGCAAAGGACCAAAGGCCAAGAAATTGTGGCCTAAGCAGTGGAGCAAATACACGGAGCAACAAAGGTCACAAAATCGTGGCCTAAGCAGTGGAACCAAGGCACGGGGCAACAAAGGTCACGAAATCATGGCCTAAGCAGTGGAACAAAGGCGTGGGGCAACAAAGGTCGTGAAATCGCGACATTTCATGATTTCATGACATGTCGCAAAATCGTGGCCTAAGTAGTGGAACAAAGGCGTGGGGCAACAAAGGTCGTGAAATCATGACATGTCGAGATTTCACAACATGTCATGAAATCATGGCCTAAGTAGTGGAACAAAGGCATGGAGCAACAATGGTCACGAAATCATGACATGTCATGATTTCACAACCGGAACGGGAGAACAAATGCCGATAGGAAAAACGGCACGATATCGCGATATCACGGCCAAAACAAAGAGAGAAGGTGCATAAAGAAAATGGTCATGATATCGTGACATGTCACGATATTGCGACCAAACAGAAAGACACGCACTTCCAGCTTTCATAAAGACATCCCTTCGTGCACGACAAGTTAGAGGCAGTGAAGCAACAGTTCCAAAGGAGGATTTCAATGGGCATGTTGGCCACTCACGTAGGATATCTGGAAGACGCATTTAAAGCATCTAACAACAAGCAACAGATCAAGAAGTAGATTCTATTGGATATGGCAGCCAGTCACGCACCTCACCAAGAGTCTCATCAATGCAACTTTCTAGAATTGTTCCAAGTGGCAATTATAGATCGTGGGAAGTGGGAAAGCATAGAGGATTGGGACCTCAATAAAAACCCATGGATTGTAATGAGAGGGGGTTGGCAAATGACAGTTTGGCTGTATATTGTAAAATTTCTTCCTAAATATTGAATACAAAATCTTGGGCTCTTGTTTTTCTAGTTTTCTGTGTTACGCATGATCTGTTCTCTACCATTGTATTTCCTTCATGCTTATATATGATTGGATATTTTTTAGGATCCTACATATGGGCTACATATTCTTCATATTGAGGCCATCCTACATCATGGGTACATGTTGAATTGTGGCAAGGTGTATTTTTATATGTGCCTAAAATTCTATTTAAATAGTTGGAAGAAAGGAAAGTGTAACCCTCTCAACCTTAACATTTAAATTGAATCCCTACACTCTTATATAATTCAATAATTACAAAAATACAATGCATTGAAATAAAACATAGAAAGGTATTATGTGAATATTAAATTAAATTATATGAAATTAAATATGACCATAGTCAAAGCTAGAAGAGTGTGTGATCAATTAACACATGAGAAGATCAAAAAACAACAATGTCTCTCATACATGAGAAATATAATTAATATGAAATGACAAGAGGATAGAAGGAAAATGGAACATTCATCATACATTCAATGATCTAGGAGGGAAATGCAACTGATAAACATAAAAAATGTTACACAATCGCCTATTATTTGAATAATAGAGTAATTAGAGTGTGGAACTCATAAAGTATATAATTGATTCTATCAATGCCATAAAATATTTACAATGGATCCCATGGCTTCTATTTATATAATGAAATCATATATGGGCGACCTTACGTGAGAAGATTCTACCTTATATGAAATTAAAGAATTCATTTTTGTCTATCCATAGTTGTTAAGCTTGCAATATTGACATAATTGCCAATTATTTCAATGCCTTATACTACTTCACCTTTGCAACTATCTCATCCTTGTTTTATTGAAATGCTTTTTTTATTTGATAAAGGATAGCTTTGGTATTTTCTACAAACTCAATGTACATATTAATATTTATAAACTCAATTCTGATTTTTTCCTATAGGAACTTCACTTGTTCTATTTCTAAGGCATGCCCTATGTCTATCATTACTTATTTCTTTAATTCTTCAATTTCTTTCTAGAGCTTAGTAATTTCTTGATAATTCATTTATTATCCAACCTACATATATTAAACATATTATTTCATTTCTTTCTTCTCTTACTTAAATTGTTGATTGAGTTGGATTTGATCCTATGCAAGTTTCTCTAAAATATTCTTAAGAAAATTTCTTAGTTTTCAATTTTTATCAAGTTTAGTTTACAACCGTTAGACCTATTATCATATTTAGGATCCTTCAAAAACATCCTTCTTGAGGGCATCTATCTTTTTTTGAAGCTAAATTTTTTATATTACCAATTGTGTAATTACTAAGGCATTGTTTGGATATTTTTATCAAGAGATTCATTCTCATATGTCATATACTTATATTATACAATGACTCTTAGTGATATATTATTGGATAGGGTAATTATTTGATATGTATATTTTATGGTAATATCTAGCACTAAAAACATGGTGATGAAGTCATTTGAAGATATGGAAGGTTTATATGGGTCAATTAGTAAGCTTCCACAACTAGCATCTTACTTCCACCTTAAACTACCTAGAAACACCTAATAACTAGAATCTTAAGAGATTGTTTCTTCAAGATATTCTACTCAAAATTGACATTTGTTTGTTTATCTTATAGAACATTCCATGCTTATTATGTGTATCTCACTCTAGTATTATTAGTAATCTATGTGATGCAAGCCTAGCTAGATCCTACTATTATCTATTACTATGAGGTGGTACTATAGACACTAAAAATATGCACATTGCAATTTTTTCCATCTTCACGATTGATAAATTTGCAAAACCCATAAAATTACATATATTAGCCTCAAAATACTATTCTTTTATCAAAATAATTATTCATACACTATTCATAATACCTCTTGGGCCACTTAAGACCTTTTCTATGCTTAAATTTGGGTCCCCATGTGACGATCATATTTGCCTAACCTTGGTTAATATCTAACCTGGGTAAATGTCACTTCATAGTCAAAATTCTAACCATGGTCAACCTAACTCATGACCACCTCACCTAGTCTACTATTTGAGTAGCCTAGGTACCACATCCCTCATTTGAACTTGGTCTAACCTAGGATCAATCTAAGTAGGATTAACCTAACCCTTGCTCCATATATATCCCCATGATCAATTAAGGCCTTAAATAGATTTTGGAGATGTTTATGTCCTAAAGTATGGGTCAAGAGGGAGTCACCCTCAACTTCACCAAAAAAATTTAAAACTAATCTAGGGTTAACCTAACTCTAGTAAAATCTAACCCTTGCTCCATTTCAAATCCCAATGTGCATTTTAATCCATTAATGGTATTTGAGAACTCTTAAATTAGAGTTAACCTTACCATAGTAAGGATTTTACCCTTACTCCACTCCACATCCCAATGCACATTTATCACATTGAGGTGGGTGAGGGATTATCTCACCCAAATGCACTAATGGGGCATGCAGCATTAGGGGACGCCTCAGGGAACACCTCAAGGGACACCTCATATTAGACACCTCATAGGAGATACCTCATAGTAGATACCTTAGGCCCCCTAACTTCTCCAAATTCTAAAAATTGAGGCTCAATTACTCCATCTAAGAGGCTCCATATTTTGGATAACAAAGTTTTACCAAAATTTAGCTAGACCACACTACAATTCATTGTCAAATTTACCATCAATATCCATTAATCACCATCTCAAAACATATTTTTGTACCATTTTTATGTCATAAATTTGGTGTATATTGCAGGTTCTAAAGGTGACCTAAGGGAGATAGGAGCTCCAACAACTACAGGACATCATTTTGAACCACCTAGAATTCTTCTAGGGTATAATTGTCAGGGTTGCAAGGTATCTTAAGACCAAAAATAGTCACACCCTAGGGTGTAGCCATTTTTAGGGGTAAATTCTAGGCATCAATAGGCCATAAAATCCTCCCAAAAGGTAAGTATTACTATCATTTCTAGTTTTTAAATGGTTTTACAATTTTTATGATGATTTAGGTCATTTTGAGTCTTTTGTCTTCAAACATGAGGGGTTTAATAAATATAGACCCCCAAATATTCTAACCCATTTTTTTAGGTCTTACAAGTCTTGAGGATAGGTCAAATTGATAGTGGCACATGATAAATAAGCCCACTCACATTGAGGATCTCTTGGAAGGTTGTTGAGTTGTTGTTGACCTCCTTATTGAAGAAGGGGTTTTACTTACAAAGCCCTACTTGTTTCCTTAAAATATTTTATATTTTAACATAGATTGCAATGGGAGATGGCAATCACAAAATGCAAAAATATAAGAGAGTAAATTTATGATATTGTAGAAATATGCTATAAATAGAAATTACAAAAATGAATACAATATTGCTATGGAGGAAATGGACACTCCATGCAAGATGCTACATGACTATAATCTACTCCATCACTAATGGGTCACACAGTACTACTTATACTACCTACTTCCTTACATGTCAAACTCTTACAATGAGGCCCTTTTATAATGGAAGATAGATTCATTGGCCAACACTCTACCTAGTAGTGCAAGGAACAACTTGCACATTTACAACTTACACATTAACACTTGTGCATTTATTACATTGCATAAAGTAACTAAATAAATCCCCCGTAAAGTAATCTAATGTCCTAAGTATGTACCTAGGAAGGTACATTTACATTATCCAAATGATATAATAAATTCTAACTCTAAAACCCCCTATAATATATTATTTGAGTACTGAAGACTTTTAGTATTCAATATGGAACTTCTTCATCTTGAATTTTGTATTCTTTCTTTGTATTATTTGTAACATGTTCAAGAAAGTGTTACATTTGCTGATAGAGCTTTCTCCTCATAACTTTCTAAGTGTTCATTCAGTTCTTCAATTTATTCTATCCTCTAAGCCAGGTGTACTTTTTTATTTCTCTTTTGGTACTCTAATTGAGGATAATTGGTTTGTCGCTAAAATTGTTGTTGATGAGAATTCCTTTGATACCATCTTGATTGAAATTGATTTCTATTGTTTATCTGATTTCCTTGATTCTGGTTTCTAGGATTGTACCTACAATAACCGATACTATGATATTTTTTTTTTCATATATGATAATACCATATTCTTCATCCTTTTGTTTGTGAAGCAATATTTTCCTATGGATTGTATTTTGATGTCAATGCAATGTTAGTTATCTCATATTTTATAGTGTGTTCCACTTAATATTCTTGAATTATATTGACTAAGTCATGAAAAGAAGTATATTTACTTAATATTTGTAATGATGTGACCAAATGGTTATAGTTGGTTGGAAGTGCTCTCATGGTTACTTCAGTAAGAAGTTTATATTTAGGCTCTTGTCCAAGAGTTAACAATTTTCCTTTAATATCTACTACTTTCCTTAGAAAAATTTCTATGCTTTCTCCACTGCTCATTTTTAAGGAATGTAGTTGAGTTTGTAGATGAAGAATGGTGGCTTTATTATTTCCTTAAATATTTTTTCTAAGCTTGTCCAATATTTAGAAGATATTTTTACTAAACTGATATAAGGTTGTATTTCATTAGTGATATCAAATGTTATGATCATTAGGGCTTTTGAATCATTTTTCTCAAATTTTTAAATCTCAGTATCTCCTATGAAAGGTTTCATATTTTTCCCTTGGAAAATATCCCATATATTTTCATATACCAAGATTTAGTTTACTTTATTATTCAATGAGAAATAATTTGGGCCTTTGATTAGTTGGGATTCAGCTAGGAAGAATTTGTTGGATGTCATTGTATTCCCTTTATCAACTCTTTATATTTTGTGGAATTTATTATGTCTGCCTAATGATGGAAGTCTACAAACCTAATAAGTTTTTAGGTTTTGTAGCAAGCTTACATCTATCCAAATGAATTTAGAACTTGATAATTTTTTATTTATGCTAATATTACAAAGTTTTATAGAATGTCTTATGAATCCCTAGGATGTTTTGGATATGATATATATCAATATAGTGATTTTGTAAATTGTAGTTCAATTTGAAGTTGATTTTGTAAAATTTTGTAAATACAAAAACAATTTTTCTATATCCTTATTACTCCTATTGAACTAAGCACTCTTTTAAATTATTTGAAGAGGTTTTGAAGTTGCATTTATTTTTCTTCCTTTAAGAGTTCTGAGACAACACTATTATAAAAATATCAACCTTTGAAAAATTTAATAAACCTATTTAAATACCCCTTTTAATGTTTTCTAATTTTCAATTTCTAAATTTGATGGTGTATTCCTTATAACTCCCAAATTTGGAAAAATTAGAAAATAATATTTGCAAGTAATTTAAATTTCAATAATAACCCTTATTTATCCTTGATAGCTTTTGTAAATATTAATAAATTTGAAGTATGCTTGCTTTAATGAATATCTAATGTTGAATATTGCAATAGATAAAATTTACCCTTATAAATCCATAAAAATTATGTTAAAAACAAGCATAAATATCAACCTTTACCTCATTCATCCTTTAATGTTGTGCGTTGGTAGATTCATAGCTATGTATTGCATAGCACGTATGGATAGTCAGAGCGCTCTTTGACCAGTGCTAACTTATTTCTTGAATGGTTATCCTTCACTTCAGAAATTGGTGGTGAAGGATATCCTAGGATATGCCTTGTAGGGATTCTCTAAATGCAAGTGTTGTTCATTGGTTTTATGATATCATCTTAAATATTTTCCTTACATCGTTGAATGGTGTATAGCTTGAAATAGTTGTTTCAACTCAATAATTTAACTCCATTTGACTACTCCCTTAATTTTATTTGATGTATTATACTTCATACTATTGTATTTTTCATTCTCCAAGATCAGTTTCTTAAGTAAAATGGGATTTGTGACAAGTGTCACATGAAGTGTTACAAGATAGATGTCTTTAGATTTCCTTCAGCAATTATGAGATTGGTGGTAACCTCCAAATAATTTTAATTCCCTCTAAATGAATGTAACTCCGTTTAGGTGAGCTCTTGAACATTGGGATATATAGAACGTTTGTACCAAGTGGCTTGTGCATGCAATCCTTCTTTCTAATCCTCCAAATGCGATCTTGCATCGCTAATTTTTCCCTTATCTTTGCACCCTATGTGAGCTTGATATGTTTCTTGATATGCAATCTTTATTTTGCACACTAGCTTGGTGAGGATGATGGATGGCTACATTTAGATCTCTTCATAATATTATGGTACACTTTTAAGCTCTTATTTTGGTGTATGCTCACTTCAATTGAAACCTTAGGTATAGCTCCTATCTATGCATTTATTTGCAAGTTTTTAATGTCATTTTTTACCTTTCTTAAGTGCTGGTTATAACATCTATTGAGTATCCTTTTGCTTTATCTTTTATGTAGATAAACTGTCACTGAATGATGCCCTTATTTCTATGTAAGCATGAGTGATAATGCCTTATTTCAATGGATCCATTGTTGCAGGTGACGTGCTACTTATAGGGCTGATTTTGGTGAAGGTAAAATGGTGATTTTAAACACATCAACTCTTGGATGTGTGAACTCTTTTATGGATATTCCTTTGGCCATAAATTTGTTTTTTGTGTGATATTTTTGATACATCCTTCCCTTAGTTGTAACTTTGTTGGATAAGGATGTGTGAGATTTTTGGTGGCTCTTACTTTGGCCACAAATATACTGTTCGTGTGAGATTTTCTATAGCTCCTTCCCTTGGATACAATTTTTTTGGATAAGGACATCCTTTTGACCCTTGTAAATAGTAATACTTTTATACTTACAATGAATAAAAGAGGCATCTTTTTTAATATGTAAATATTGCACCAAAATGAAGAATTTTTATAATCCTTCATGCTTCTTTTGGATGATAGTCAATCCAAGCTAATGAAATGAGAATTAATACACTTTGTGCTGAAAAATAAACCCTTATATTCTCCTTGAATATTGAGACTTCCAAGGTCTCAATTTGAGGCTTCCTTCAAGAATTTCAATGGTAGTTTTCTCCTCCACATTTTTGTTGTAATAGTGGCTTCTTTTGGCCATGAAAGTGTTGCAGATTTTTTTAATTTTTGTGCTTCTTAACAACACAAACTAATTGAGTGGCTGGTTAAAAAAAAAAGTGTGGTGCTTAATAGATGCACTTTAAATGGTAACAATAAATTCACCTTATTTCTTCCACTAATTTCTCAAAAATACTCTTAAAAATTTCACCACAACCTTTCAAACATAATCTAGAATAAATTCACTACCAACACAGTTGTAGAATCTAGTCTTCTTTTTCAAGATAGGTAGTTGATTGTAACAACTGAAATCAATTCCTAATTGTGCAAATGAACCTTAAAATGAATTTTTCTCTTTTACATTTTTGAATATTGTAATTCAATTTTATCTCTTCGCAACTTCTGATCTAATATAAAGTGCTTTAACAATTTTTCGAAGTAATCTAATTAATGAATTTACTTACACCAATAGTTTCTTACTTTTTTGACAACTTTTGTAGAGAATGTAGATCAATCTTGTTGCTTTAGATTTTTCCAACTTTTGTTAGCTTTTCCAAACAACTCCTCCTTCACCAGAAAGAGATCTCAATCTTTCATTTATGCGCCTAGAGTTTGGTGGTTTGTTCTTCCTCTAGTAATATTCTCCTTTATACTATGGATTGAGAGGAATATTAATGCATTTTTGAAAGGTAATCTTCAAGTATCTTGGATTTGAAAAGCTTCTTTTATCTTCAAGTCTTCTTATTGAATTTTGAATTCAAGCATGATCTTCTTCTTCTCAAGACTTTGGATGTCTTGAGGTCTTCTATATATTCTTTGGAACTCCTTAGCAATTCTTCTTCTCCTAGTTGGGATTTTTATCGGATGGCGATAATTGTTCCAAATATTTCTCTTATCATAATTTTTCTCCTTGATGGAGAATTTTTCCAATGAGTTCTTCTAGGAACTCTTTTTATAATCTTGATTCAACAACAATGCTCTCCAAGCCTTTTCCTTGAGACCTCTCTTAGGTCTTCGGTCTTCAATTATTCATCTAATTTGATCTTCCTTGAGACCTTATTCAAATTCTGTAATTGAGATCTCCTTCCTAGATCACTTGATTGTGTTGCTTCTATATTGGAACATGATTCTCCTAGTCCTTCTCGTCCTTCTAAAAGTGGAAGTTTCTTCAATGATATCTTCACCTGATATCTTCACTTTCAAGTTTGATTCAAGTGTTGGATTGATTATGAAGAAAATACTCTTCCTAACTTTATTATAGGAAGTTTTACAACTTATTAAATCTCCTTTTCTATAACAAAATATTAGTACTAAAATCTAAATCTACTTCTAAATTAAGTACTCTCTTTTGGATTTTTATTTAGGATCAAGGCTTCTGTGGCCTTTTTTTAGATTAAGGCTTTTGTGTCCTTTTATTAGATCAAGGATTCTATGGTATTTTCTACTACGAATTTAACTTTATCAATAGATATATTCAATATCTAGACTTCACTATAACTCTTTTCCTTAGAGTCTCTTTTGTAGTATTCTTCTTTTACAACAACTAATCTCTACACTATGAAGGCACTTTGACCTTCAAACAATGAATTTGAAATCTCCTAGAATTATGTTGTAGGAAATACTCTAATCATCTAAGGGTTAGTTCCATGCAATAGAAGAGACTTCAAGAAATAGTAAACTTTTTAAATCTTAATAGATAATCTTCACTAGTTGATCATACTAGTGGATCAAATACTAAGTCCTTATCCTCACAAGTATTTTTGTAACTCTATTGGAATACTCCAAGCCAGATGATTTTTCAAATTTCTTTTTTCAGTCTATTCTACCAAACAATATTAATGAAACTCACATGCAATGGATTAAATGGAACATCCAGTTTACAAAAATTAAAGCTATGGTGATTGGCCCTATTTTAACAATAGTACTTTCTTGAAGCTCTCCCTACCACTTTGATTCTTCTAAATATTTTTGCAAGATCCTGTACATGATCCAAATGATGTAATAGAATCTAACTCTAAGAGAATATACTTTTGTAAAAGGGAATCCCTTATATCCCTTTAAACCCTAAATTGCAAACAATATTGTTTTTCCTTGGTTTCATTTTGGCACACCCAATTGGACCCCCACCATGTTATTTTCTTTTAGATAATTTTTTAAATAGTTAACTGATTTTTATTGCTTTTCTATGCTATAGGTGATGCAAAACCATTATAGAACCCCATAAAATCCTAAAACACAACTCATATCAAATAAACAAATCATTCTTGTCTGGGATCCAGGGTCATAAGGTAGGGTTCAACCATTTTTAGTCGCATGGCACCCTGTGACCAAATTAAGCACTCCAAAAATTAGGGCAAAAAACATTCTTTACACAACCAATAGTAACTCCATAATTGCAAGTAATTTTGGGGGACTGATCTACCCTTGCTAGATATTGTTATATCCCTTTTCACTGTACCTCCATAGGCCAAACCACTAAACAAAAATGGTGTTCCTATAGGTGTAATAAAGCACCTTTCTCTTGCTTTTAGGGTTTTGCAAAACTTGGTACTGCACCATATTGTAAAATTTTTGTTTTGACTTTATTTATGTTTGGTAGATAGTATTTTTGGTTACAAAAAAGATATTTTATGCTTTTTTATTGTAGGTACTTGTACATAAACTAGCTATTGTACCACAAATATTGTTAGTAGGCCCAATTTTGATTGAAATTCAACTTTTGATTGAGTCCTAGGGTAGGGTACGACCATTTTTAGTCACAAGATACCTTGCAATCGAAGTTGAGATAGTTCAACCCTAAACATAGTAATAAACACTTATCGAAGCTAGAGACCATAGGTAAGTTTGAATGACCTATATTTTTGGTTCAAAAATAGCAACTTTAGTTACGTTTTCAAACATCTTTTGCTTTCACAAAATTCTCAAAATAACTTTTGGCTCTTCACAAATCTCTTTTATTTTGCCTCATTGCCTTACAAAATACCCCAAATTTATTTGGCCACACTTATGTGATGCAGGACCATCTAGGGCAGCACATCAATATTGCATCACCGAAAAGAAAAAAAAAAGTTCAAAGTTTGAAAAATTATTCTAAGTATTAAAATGGTCACGATATCGCGACACAAAAGTTGTCGCGATATCGCGACACCAACAAAAAAACGACAGGTGCAAACTTAAGTGTCATGATATCGCGACACAAAGGGTGTCATGATATCGCAACACCAACAACAAAACGGCAGGCACAAACTTAAGTGTTGCGATATCACAACATAAAGGTTGTCATGATATTGTGACATCAATAGCAGAACGGTGGGTGCAAACTTAAGTGTCACGATATCGCGACACCTTTGAGCAAAAGCGAAAGTAAAACCTCTAGTGTCATGAAATCACGACACCCTCGAAACAAATCCAAAAGCCAAAGAAGTGTCGCGATATCGTGACACTTTGGCAAACAAAGCCAAAAGCCAAAGAAGTGTCGTGATATCGTGACACTTTGGCAAACAAAGCCAAAATTCGAAGGAGTGTCGCAATATCGCGACACATTGGTGAAAGAGAGCCAAAAGCAGAAAAGTGTCACGATATCATGACACATTGGCGAAAGAGAGCCAAAATCAGAAAAGTGTCACGATATCCCGACACATTGGAGAAAGAGAGCCAAAGGTAGAAAAGTGTTGCGATATCGCGACACATTGGCGAAAGAGAGCCAAGG